>LOEQ01000741.1:68360-85474 GCA_001685075.1 Bramus lutescens | reverse complement strand
TATTAACCAATGAAAGTAACACATAGACAGATGACCCTCCTACATCAATTAAGAAACGTGGAATAATAGATATTCATCTATAATAGCCAAACTTGTAGTCATGCTAATTAGTTGTTTTAGATTCGCAGGTATATTTCAGATGGATAGGTATTCTTCAAACCTTCCAAAGACTAACAGAATATGGCAGTTAAAATGTTTTAAGAACTTACAACTTTTCATGACAATGAAATACTTCTGCTCCTGGCAACACCAATCTAGTTGAATAGGATGATGGGCCTCAAATAGACTCCTAATGGAGTTTGCTAGCCATTTGGGCAAGAAAACATTCTTGCTTAGACTGCATGATGGTATGCTATATTTACTGGACATTCAAGACCCACAAAAACATGTCAGTTGAACATTCCCAAAGACACGATGGTTTTTCACAGTTCCTGCTTCCCGGAAAAAAACTGCCAGACAACCTACAGGATACAGAAGAAAGTGACTGACAAACAGCCAAGATATGTGAAACAGCCATTTCCTGCTTCCTGGAAATGTCTGTTAGATACTATGGGCCTGTACACTGAAGATGGATTCCCTAAAGTTACAGAAGAACTTTGGGTGACTGTCAATGCAATGAGATGTCTCTGTCAATTCTAGAGTTTTGTAAGTTGCTTAGAATGCACTTCCTGTTAATTTGTGTAATATTATATCCTTCTACTGTCTTTGTTGGGGTTGAAGGATAGTTATAATCATAGTTTTTCTTAGTTATGATAAAAGATAAAGTAGATAATAATATTGTAACTGTACATTTTGCTTGATACATACCTGTTTTGTCATATATAATTTTACTAAGTTAAAGTTAGCACCTTCCTTTTTATTTAGACATAAAAGGGGAGATGATGTGGGATTCCCCTTTGAATGCTATTAATATATTTTACTACCATTGATTAATATAGCAGAACAGAATATAGTCAGGCTGGAAGAGCTATATATAGAGAGAGAGTAGGAGGAGTCAAAGGAGAGAGATGCCAGAACTTTAGCCTGTAAGCTATAGCCTTGTGGCAATAGAGAGAACAATAGAAATGGGTTATTTTCACTTGTAAGAACTAGCTAGAAATATGTTTAAGCTATTGGCTAAACACTGTTATTGTTAAAGAAGTTGCTGTGTGATTATTTGAGGTCTGGGTGTCCATGAAATGAAAGAGCATTCTCCATCTACAGAGTTGTATTTTGTCTTTAACATTTGAAATGTGTGGTCCCATACTACCTTAGATTTTTAGGTTTTATGAACAATAAAAAATGTAATGCTCTATTTTTCTTTTTTTCTAAATAAGTAGATTTTGCATTATAGCTTTCAATATTGATTTCATTTTATTGCCATATTGTATCTTTATAATTTGCTATATATATAAATATTATATATATATCACATTTACATTTATATGTATATCACTTTGGATTCTAAATGCCTCCCCCTGGCAGAATATGGCCATTTTCTTCTGATTTTATGGGTGCCTTATTATTTTTTTCACTAAAGAATTTAATTAGACATTAAGTATAAATGCAGTACTTTCTTCAATAACAAATATCTGAGAGTTTCATCTTATTTGTTGCTACAATAGTTTTTATTGTCATAAAGTAGTTTGTTTTGTTTTTATGATATGAATGGACTAATGGATCAGCATTTATTTAAGCTCTTTCATCTGTGTAATGCAATCTTTTGACTGTGATTTCTTGAAACTATTGTAAAAACAGCAGAGCTTTCTCTCTCTGTCTCTCTGTCTGTCTCTCTCTCTCTCTCTGTGTGTGTGTGTGTTGAGAGAAAGAACCCAAGATGATGAAAGATGTATATGTATCTGTAGTTGCTCTCCACACAATTCCTTTGTTTCAGTGTCTTCCTATGTACCTGGAGGTATTTGGAGGCCAGCACATCACACCAATCTTCCTTCATCTTTTGTCTTTCAAAGTGTAGAGGGAATTGGCACTTTGTGGCCATGTTCTGCCTTTTACATGAATACCTGGAGTTCAACTCCAAACCTGTTTGGACAATGCTATTATCCACTATTTCATCTCCTGTTTCCATATCTATAAACTTGGAAATCATGTACATTCTAAGAACAAAAATAGACCTGATAGGCTTGTTGCTTGTGTGTGTGTGTGTGTATTACGCATGTATATATACATACACATATACATATATACATGTGTGCATACATGCACATATACATGTACATGCACATGAAGAAATGATGATAAAAGAAAAAGACAATGTCCACTTAAGCGTGAGTATATGGGAGGGTTACAAAGAAAAATAGCACAGATGGATTGCAGGGAAGAGTTAAAGAAAGTAACATATTTCAAATTCAGTAAAAAACAATCTCAAAAAAATTTTCGTTTTATTTTAAGAAATGTTGTATCTTTGCTGACTCTTAAAAAAACACTTTTAATTGCCTTCACTTCAATCTATCTTGTAAAAGTATATCTACAAAATAGATGAGTCATTTTTTTAAATTGAACGTTTTAATTCTTTGGGGTTTCTGTTATTTTTTTCTGTGTTGTTTTCATTTTATATTTAGATTTAGCTGTTAAGGAATTATAAACTTTGTAGAAGTTAGGCTGACTTGTTCTTTTATGTATCTTGCATTTCTCTATCAGGTTTTACATTGGGATAATAGACACCTACTTTGCTTTTATGTTGGACCTTTAAAGTGTGTAGTGATTTATTGATAGCTCCATCTACAACACAGTTCATGGAGAAGAGGATAAAGTATAAAAGTAGCATCAATACTAAGTCTGCAAAAAATATTAATTTAATATAAAAATTATGGCAAGTGCTGCCCACACATTTGAAAGAAAGTAACGAATACAATATAGGTTAAAAAATGTTACAAATTACTAGGGGTAGGGACATGGCTCAGTGAAATGAGTTGTCTAGCAATCTCCTCTCTCATACTTCCAGCTCATGGATGTCAGTTTCTCATGATAAAATTACACATAGGAATGGAGGATGGACTCTTTTGCTTGTGCATTTATTCTAATTCTGAGACATCCACACTCATGACTAAAATCTTCTCAATCACACCATTTTAATGACATAGTCTTGTTATTTTAGTAGAGCATCATTATTAAAAGATTCCTATAATTGTTGGAAGTTAGCATGAGCCCTGAGAAATGAAGAGGGAAAGGAAATGAGCAAGAGGAAGGCTTGTGAGTGTAACAAAAGTCTAGATAGATGGGAGAAGACATGATCCTCTCCAATGCTGAGATATTTTTATTTATTGTAGTTCATGTTAAATTTTATTTTAGTTATTTCATACTATACAGACCATTTTCCCTTAAATATTTTTGCTTACAGTTTGAATTTATTACATTGCTTTGCTTTGTGTAGGCTCTTTACCTTTGATCACTAGACTATTACCTTGCTCCACTAGGGCATTACCTTGATACACTAGGGTATCAGCTTACTTCACTAGGGTATCACCTTGCTTCACTGGGTGTTACCTTATATCACTAGGTGTTACCTTGCATCATTGGGTGTTACCTTGCAACACTGGGTGTTACCTTGCATCAACTAGGTGTTACCTTGCATCACTGGGTGTTAACTTTGTTTCACTTGGTGTTACGTCGCTTTACTAGTTGTTATCTTGTTTCACTTGGTGGTCCCTTGCAACACTGGGTGTTATTTTGCATCACTGGGGTATTACTTTGCATCACTGAATGTTACTTTGCATCACTAGGGTGTTACCTTGTATTACTGGGTGTTACCTTGCATCACTAGGTTATTATCTTGCATCACTGGGTGTTTCCTTGCATCAATAAGTGTTACCTTGCATCACTGGGGTATTTCCTTGCATCACTGGGTGTTATCTTGCATCACTGGGTGTTATCTTGCATCACTGGGTGTTACCTTGCATTACTGGGTGTTGCCTTGCATCATTGGGTGTTACCTTGCATCGCTGGGGTTTTACCTTGCATCACTGCATGTTACCTTGCTTCACTGGGATCACATTTTTTATAACTTGTCTTCATTTTCTTTGTTCCCTTTCTTAAGTAATCTGTGATAACCTTATTGCAAACTGTGTTTTCATTGTCTTTCTTTTTTTAAAAATTCTTTTGTCACAATTGCTATTCTTCTTCCTAACTTTGTCTGTTAAAATATTACATTCTCAATTCCTAAACATCAAAGTTCATAGTAGATATATTTTAACCCTTACATGTCACTGTTTAAGTCAAAATATTATGCAATGCAATTAATTGCTGTTTTGATATCTTTGTCAAAACTTGACATGGACTGATGCATTTCTTTCCTCTCATTTTCTGATTAATATTGGCCTTGATCTAAGTGGAACATTATGGCATCTAAAATTGACTTCTGTGGATGCTCTTTGTTCATTTCTGTACCTTTATGGATCTCTGACATACACAATCTTCTGGACATCAGGAGCCATGTCTTCTTATTCAAAACCTGCTGATTTTTGAGCACTATTTCTTCCATATAATTGATCTGCAGATGTTTGTCAAATTAACCAGTGTAATTAACATGTGTGCATTACACATCTAATGATCACAAATTAGCCAAAGTTGAGGCTTTGTGTTATTCTAAAGTAATGATTATAGTCATTAAAATCCATATTCATGCATGCAGATAATGGAGTATCAAAGAACTGAAGTCCAACCACACTGATTTTAGAAAAAAAAAGAATGGTAGTACTTACAGTCTCTCAGATTTTCACCATCCCAACCACTCACTTTCCACCACATGTTTCATTTTAGTAAAATTCTAACAGTTTCCTAGTACTCTAAAATAATTATATGCACAAAATGCTAAAGACACACAATCTATGGGAATTTTTTGAGGTAAATTCAAATAATTTTATAAAGTGCAACAAAGCATTTTATTTTCCTTCTCACATTTTGCCTTTGAATCTTGAAAGTTTATATAATTATTTTAATTAGGGTTATGAACTTCTACCTGTATAGGCAACAGGCTAATTACATAATTTATATGCAAACTGAACATTTTTCTCTGGACTCTTTATTATTTCAGTTTCTCTATTTTAAACAATAATATTTATTTTATTTTTGTCTCATTTAATCAATGATTGAAAATTACCTCTAGAGCAAAGTTTGTTTTAATGTTTCCAATGGGTTATTTTACCCTTGATATGCTTTGAATAATAATACTGTTAGAATTTTTATTTTTTAATAAACATATTACTCATTATTATAAAGTCTATATTGGCTCCAATTATACATGATCATAAAAGAATATTACAGTAATATACATGCTTCTTCAAAGAATTGTATCATCAGGATTATTTATAAGATTATTGCATTAATAAGAATATTTTTGACTTCCTAACAATTTTGTAATGAAAATTTGAAAGATAGTGGAGAGAGGCTAGGACATTCTCTCAGTGTAACAGGCTTCAGAGAAGACCATGAAAGCTACTGAATGTAAGTATCATTTTTTTCTTCTGTTCCAGAACCTATCCTGCTATCTTAGTTTCTCTGTGCTGTAATAATGAGATATATAAGGTTTGGTAATCAAAGTAAACAAGTAAAACTATTACCAGGAGGTTGTGGAGTACAAGAACAACAGCTAGTTTGATATTTTATCAAAGTCTCCTGTCTGCTTCACATTTTTTGAAGTGGGGCACTATTTCATCTTACACCTTTGCAGCACAGTGCATCATCCAATGAAGCAAGGGTGGTTAGTACACAAGGCAGGAACTTGGAAGCAGAAGTCATGGAAGAATGGTACTAGCTTGCTCCATGGCTTCTTTGGCCCATATCTGCTTGTTATCTCTTCCATGGATGCTGAATCTCACTAAGAAGAAGGGCAGCCTTCTTCTTTCTTGTTCAGGAAGACACTGAACATTAAAGCAGCACTTTTGCTGGAACTACTCCGAAATTATGGCATGTCTATTAATATTGCACCACTTCAGTTTGACTGTATTGTTATTGCTGTCTTCAAATGGGCAACTTTCCTTCTTCCTTCCTGGTACTGAAATAGAAACAGACGGGAATATCGGCAATAATGGACATACACACATACACATACAATTCACATGTATCACATTATATAACCCTTTGGAATTTTTCTCCTTTATCATTAATTTGAGTGGAATTTGGACATTATTTGTCCCTATGTTAGAAAATATGGCATGCATAATAGATTATCAAAAGAAGAGAATTTTAATATAATATGAAACTATTGTTTATGTCATAACAAACAAAAAATATGAATCTTTTCAGTTTCCTCAAAACCTTAAACAGTTAAAATGTATTACAAAAAAAAAGACAAACTAATTATGCTGAAAAAATGTGAGCTGAAGACTATATGGCAAGTGCTGTCCTTTTCCTCTGTTGGAGGACATTTATTCTTGGACATTATGTGTGGTTTCTTCCTCAGGGGTGAGGTTGACCTGGAACCCTATGGACAGTGCCTCACAGCTAAGCTTGCCAACAACTTGTCAGAAATGATTAGTGAGAAACAGAAAAAGAATGTTTCCCCTGTTGATAATAGGGGGCAAATAAAAGAGACTCCAAAATTATCATAGGGAATCACATTTGGTCAGTACGAATATCGTGAATTCAATATTATTCAATATCACAGATCAGCTTTATATTTACATATTTTTGAGATGAATTGTATTGAACTTGCCAGGTTTGAAATAAAATAAAATTTCATGTCAGCCCATAAAGCAAAGAATGTGTTCATTGCAAACATTTTGAAATAAGAAGTGAGTGTAATAGTGTTGTCTTGATATTAAGAAGTCTAATTAATTATGAGTACTTTTAAACATAATTTTTAGAAACCTGAAAAGCTTCTTTGAATTTATGATAATCAAAAACTACATTATATATTAAACAATTTTTAAATGAGAGAATTTATTATGAGTCTATTATGATTGTTTTCTGAGTACATTATTATGTAATGTCTAAAGAAAGCAGTATATTTTCCTTCAAAGTTCATAAAAGCCTTATGGTTCATATTACAAAATCAATATTAGTAGTGAAGAATTAATTTAGTTTACTAGATTCATAAGGTGAATGAGATCTTTCAACTTGTATTTTGAGTCACCTTTTAATGGAAAAATTAAGTTAATAAAGATTTTAAATATTTTAACACAAGTTAAAATTAATTTGAATTTCAACCAAATGTGCTGTACTATAAGTTTATTAATCTATTCTAAACCTGCATGTTGTCTAATATGAATATCTCATCTCACATTATTGAATGATCAGATTCTGTACTAATTCATCCACAGTACTGAGAAATTGTTCCATGTTAACTCACAGCCACAGCTCAGAAATAATTAAATCATGTCTCAGAAGAAACTTGAGTTTCACTATTGTGTATGCTACTAATTTTGAAATACAAATGCTGCTCTCCATATTCACCACTTTTAGAATTCAAAAGAACTCCTTAAAGTGAGAGATTTCAATAGATTACTAAGTTTGAAAATAAGTTTTTTCACCATGTATAAATTTATAAATTTCAAATGTAATTTTAAAATTTCAAATATGAATTTCAGTGAAGTTTGAATTCTAATGATTCTAATATATACAGTTTGAAGGAAATATCCATTTCACTGGAGATAAGTGCTTGTATTTAGTTTACCAGATAAATTACATTTAATAACATTGGGAATGCTATAGTTAAAATATCCACACACCTTTGGAAATTATATCAGGTTTGGTAATAACAATAAATGTAAGGAGATAATTAGAAGGGCTGAGAAATTTTAACAACTTGAGGAAGTTTCTGCAATATTTGCTGTCTTTTCAGAGCTGCAGAACACCAACGTCCATGTCAAATCAATGTTTCAAGTAGCCCCATATCTAAAAGTGACAATTATATTTTCAAATCATTGTTAGTCATGCAAAATAATCATTGCTTATGTTTCATTTAAAATTTGAGAAGCAGACGCAAAATTCCAAGTCAGATTTTATCCATTTATTTTAAAAGTGAAATAACTGATGACATATAAAGATGACCCAATACATAGAAGTGTCATAAATTATTATTTCCACATTTTCTTTCCATTTGATTTGCAGATACAGCCATTCCAAATTATTATTTCACAAATCAAGATGATTCTCAGCAGGAAGTTTGTACCCCATGTTGTTTTCTTCAAAGGAGGCTTGGTCTGCATTGGCCGATTTGAATATTGCCATTATATTACTAATTTACACCTTGGAAACAGGGTCAAGGGTGCTCCCAATTTTTGTTGACTTGATATTAACCTGAAAGAGGAATGTTAATAACTGCTGAAATCTATCCATGGTAGTTCTAAATCAAGAGAGCTTTGAGTATTTTATTTAAAATAAGAAAACTCTTACCTAACGTTTTGGTTTACAGTATACTGTTTTGGGGTTCACCTCCTTTGAAAGAGTCACTTCTAATTTGTGGTAGTCAAGAGAAAATAATACATGTGTAAGGGAGATACATTTCTACCTTGAAAATGATATTGCCTAACTTTCTCATATAATAAAATTCACTGAAAAAATAATGATATAAATATGAATTGTTTCTAATGGTCATTAATATTAAATATATCTTTTAATTCTTAAAAATAAGTATACTAATATTTAATTGAAATGAGTGTTTGGTAACTTTGGTGTTTCAGTTGTATAAAATACTTAATTTGTATCATGTTATTGAAAATGCATTTAATAATTTGTTTTATTTTATTTTTTTAAAAGAAAACAAACTGTCTTTTAAATTTTATATGCCAATCCCAGTTCCCATTTTCTCTCCTCCTACCATTCCCTTCACCTACTCCCCCAACCAGCCCCCATCCATTCCTCAGAGAGGGTAAAGCATAGTTTGGAGAAGGTTAAAGGTTCTCCCTACTATATCTAGGCTGAGCAAGGTATCCATTAAAAGAGAATGGGTTCCCAAAATGCCAGTAAAAGCAGTAGGAATAAATCCTGGTGCCATTGCCAGTGGCCCTGTAGTCTGCCCCAGCCATACAACTATCACCCACATTCAGAGGGTCTAGTTTGGTCCTGTGCTGGTTCCTTCTCTGTCCAACTGGAGTTGGTGAGCTCCCATTAGCTCAGGTAAACTGTTTCAGTGAATGTTCCCATCATAGTCTTGCAGACACTAAGAAGCCATGGATGCAAGCCCAGACTACTATACCCAGCAAAGCTTTCAATCAGCATTGATGGATAATACAAGATATTCCATGACAAAACCAGATTGCAATAATACCTATCTATAAACCCATTCCTATACAAAGCGCCAGAAGAAACCAAGGAAACTAACTGCACCCTCAAAAACACAGACAAAAAATAACCCCACATCAGCAAACCCCAAAGAAGTGAAATACACAAACACTACCACAGAAAAATAACAGGAATTAACAATCGTTGGTCATTAATATCTCTTAATATTAATAGACTCAATTCACCCATAAAAAGACTCAGGCTATCAGAATAGATATGATAGCATGATCCATATTTCTGCTGTACTAAAAAAAATCTCAACTTCAGAGACAGACATTATGTAAAAGGTTGGAAAAAGATTTCCCAAGCAAAAGGACCTATGAACCGCATGGGTGAAGCTATCCTAATATCTAACAAAACTGACTTCAAACTAAAACCAATCAGGAGAGATGGAGAAGAACACTTTATACTCATCACAGGAAAAATCCATCAAGATGAAGACTCAATTCTAAATATCAGTGCCCCCAAATAAAAGAGCACTCACATATTGAAAAAAAAATATTACTAACGCTTAAATTGCACATCCTACCCCACACACTAATAGTAGGAGACTTCAACAACTCACTCTCCCCATTGGAAAGGTCAACCAGACAGAAACTTAACAGAGAAATAAGATAACTAACAGATGCCATGACTCATAAGGAACTTAACAGACATTTACAGAACATTCCACCCAAACACAAAAATATAAACCTTCTTCTCAGTACCTCATGGAAGCTTCTCTAAAATTGACCACATAATCAGTAATGAAGCAAACCTCAACAGATAAAAAACAATGGAGTAACTCCCTGTCTTTTATCAGATCATTGTGGTTTAAAGCTAGAATTTAACAACAACACTAATTGAAGAAACCCTACAAACTCATGGAACTTAAACAGCCCTAAACTGAACCACCCCTAGGTCAAGGAAAAAAATAAAGAGAATGTTTTTTAAAAGATTTATTTATTATGTATACAACATTCTCTCTACATGTATCCCTGAATGCTAGAAGAGGGCATCAAATCTAATTCCAGTGGTTGCTGCGAATTGAACTCAGGACCTCTTTAAGAGCAGTTGATGCTCTTAACCTCTGAGCCATTTACTAAATTTTCTAAGGTCATATTTTGCAAAGATGTATGATATGTTAGATACACAAACATAGTCTGTGAATGATTATCTTGTTTAATGAAGTAAAACTTACTAGTCTGCATATGTGTCTATATAAAGGGTTTATAACAAAATAGTATAACAAAAAGTAAATTTTGCAAAAACACACTATAGAAATATTTAATAATTGTATTATGAATATCTTAAAATAAACATTTCCTTAAATTAAGATTTAAAATTACTGAAAGGTTATAAACATGAAAATTTCCAACCATAATATTATTTTGCATTTATTCAGTTATACAATTAGTATATACTTACAGGACAAATTGAATGATGTTATGTTGAATCCATGAGGATTAAGAATTAAATAAGTCCTTTTTTTACTTTTTAATTATTTTTTTCATAAAGCATATTTTGATCATATTCTGTCCCTCCCAGATTGTTTCCATCTTAGTATATGCTCAGCTTTATGTTTTTGCTCTCTCTGAATAATAAATAAAAAAAAAACAAAACAAAAGTCCAAAAAGACAAAAAATGTCAAAATGAAATAAAACATAAAATCTTCACGGAAAAGCATGGATTCTGCATTGTGTTGGCCAACTACTCCTAGCAATGGGACTACTCTGGAGTGTGATTGATCTACCTAGTGACAGTACATTTGAGAAAATTATTTCTTTCCTAGAAGATATCAGTTGTAACTAGCTTCTTTGTTACAAGAGGGAATACAATAATTTCTTAATATAGTAGAATATGCCACATTTTTTTCTAAGCATTTTTTAGTATGTGATGTGAACAACTTTAGAATGACAGAAAAAATATATTAGGAGCTCAGTCCTGGGAAATTTTTCAAATAAAGAAAATAAGGCATTCAGAACTAAGAATTAAATAGATATAAGTATGAATGATATGAAAACAAGAATATTGCAAAAACTACTGTGAAAGACTTTCTTTTTTAAAATGGTAAATTTATTCTCTAGTTGGTGTACATGATACCTGGTAGCTGAAAGGAAAACTTTGTCCCATAGTCAGAAATAATGTCATCCCATAAATTTATCTGTCTTTATTGATTAAAAATGAATCCAGGGTAGTGGTGGCACGTGCCTTTAAGCCCAACATTTAAGAAGCAGAGACAGGTTGATCTCTAATCCCAGGCAAGTCTGATGCATAGAGCTAGTTGCAGGAGAGGCAGGGATACTCAAAGAAACTATATCTCGAAACAAACAAATGAAAATAATGCTAAGAACTATATGAGACATAGCCATGTCTTTGGACTTACCAGAGCTGGGATCTGTGCTGATGTGCCTGGCACAGGTGACCATGGAAAGCCATACTGATGACTCTGGTTTGAATACCACCGGAGACCATGGTGATGTCTTAGGGTCATGCTGCCATCCAAGGCCATACTAATCTGAGTGGATCATACTGCCACCTGAGGCCATCATGATGTCAGGGATGAACTACACCAAGGACCATGTCTGGGTCTGTAACTCAAGCACAGCCACCTAGTGTCTATGGTGATGTCTATAGCCCCCGTTACCACCAATAGCCATGAGAGATACTGAAGGTCTGTGTGGCTACCTAAGGACACATTGGTGTCCAAGAGCCACTGTCACTAGGACCATTCCAGCCTTACTGGTCTGTGCTGTCACCCAGGGCAATGGCGATATCCTGTCCTGAACTGTAGTTGAGAGCCATGTCAAGGTCTGTGGTCTTATCATAGAAGGGGTCTATGTCGATGTCAATAGATTAGCTGGCCTGGGGCCCTGGAAATCAGAGAACTGGATTTGTCACATGCCACCTCAGCTGGAGATCTATCTACTCCACTCTTTCTCTCTAGAACTGGCCTCATTGTCATGGATTAAGTTATGGCATGGGAGATAGAGAGCTGGCCCTGACACTGACTTTAGATGGGCCATTCTAGTGAGTTCAAGAATATGTGAATACCTGGTGCACAGCATATACTTCTATGCATTAAAAAAAATGATGTTTCCTCTTCTCCGGGACTGTTGACTATGAAATTCAAATTTAGAAAATGATTTCTGTGTCTTTAGTAGAAGTGGTAATTTTATTCTTTGGTTTAAAAATAACTTAGCATCTATTTTCCTTTTTCCCTTGATTGACAGAGAATTTACCAGGACAAAGTAACAATCTAGCTGATTCTCCATGAAAATAATTTCGCTCTATTTCCTTGGCTGTGTTTTTTAAATATTTTGTACATCTTCACTTATAATCTTATCAGTATTATTTTTCTTCTCTTTTCCAACACAGCCATATTCTCTGTATATATAGGTTCAACAATATTCCAATTTTTTCTGGTATTATTATTCATTGTTAGCTCTAATGCTAAAAATACATCTGTCTTTCATGTCCTGGGTCTTCTGGAAATACTATCCTAGATAGCATGCATCCTTTCACTCCTCTGAATCTATTAGTGTAATTTCAATGTTTCAGCCATCTCTCCACATACATCTTAACTATCTTTCTAACATACTTATGCCATGTAATGAACAGTGTATTTTTAAATACTAAGCTATTCTTTCTTATATAATTTTTAAAGTGGCTTTGTAGGAAGGATCAAGCTCAAATAAATTGATACATTTGGGCATTAGTTGCTATAGTTTTCTCTCTGTTGCTCTTATTAAAAATCTGAACATGAAAGATTTGAGCAAGAGGAGGTTTATTTCAACACACAGTTCATAGTCCATTACTAAGGAATTTGGAGCTACAACCGAAGGCAGGAACCTGGAGGCAGAAACTGAATCAGAAGCCAGGGGTAAATGATGCTTACTGTCTTGCCTCTATCTCTGTTTTGCACATTTTATTACATAGTGAAACACATAGGTACATAGCTCAGGGAAAGCTCTATACACAGTCATCTTGGCTCTGCTACATTAATTAGCAATCAAAAATGCCCCACTGTCAACTCAATGGAGATAATTTCCAATTATATTTTCTCTTCCATGGTATATCTAGGCTTGTACCAAGTTGACAAACATTGTCCAGCATCCTACTCTTTGCTAACCACACACAAACATATACACACATACACACATACACAAACACATATACCATTGTTGAAACATAACTATTTTTCAGTCTTCATCATCTTATTATCACAATATACAACACATGGCAACTTAAAAAGTCACATGGGCTTTAAACAGTTTTTCTTCCATGTGTTTTTGTCCTATTCTGGTTTGTTTGTCTTTTGTTGTATCTTATTTTATATTTTTTTTACTTGTTCATTTGTTCCCAAGGAGAGAGAGAAAGGGTGTAAATTTAGATAGCAGAGTAGGTAGGAACGTTATGAGGGGACATGGGAAGGAATCCATAAGCAAAATATATTGGTTTTTTTTTGGAAGGGGGAATTTTATTTTAATTTTGGAGACAAGTTTTCTCTGTGTAGGCCTGGCTCTCCTGGAACTTGCTCTGTAGACCAGTTTGACCTAGAACTCACAGAATTTCTGCCTGCATCTGCCTTGCAAGTACCAGGAATATATTCCATCAAAAATTCAATTTTCAATAAAAGATACTTCAATATATTTCAGAACTTGAAAAATCCATGTTTCCTCAAATATCCAATGTCTATTAACTCTGAAAATTCCAAAGTAAGGTATGTACTTTCTTATTTCAAGAGGGAAGAGCCAAGGCAATTTTAATCATATTAAAGCAAACACAAAATCCAATGGTATAAGTTGCTAAGTTTCTTCTAATGGGTACATGGCTCATAATATCCTGCACTCCAAAGTGCTTGGGTGACCCCACCTCTCCAGCTAAGGTATCTATAGAATACAGTACCTTGTTTCTTTGGCTCTATTCCCCATATGCTGATGCTTATCTTAAAGGTCATAATCTGTCATTGCAAAATGTCAAGGCAAGAGTTCAAGGAAAGAACCTGGAGGTAGGAAATGAAAACCATGGAGAAACACAGCTTACTTTACTCCTGTCTTGTTCAGTTATTATGCTCACATGTTTTTGTATTAATTTTTGAAATGTGCTTTAATAATGATATTGGCATTCATTATAACATGTTTTTAAGAAAATGACTCCCACATTTGAGATGTTAATAAGACTCTATGTGGCCTTTCCCATGATTATACATGTGATTGTTATTTCCTATCTAGTATTAATTTTGGTATTCTTTAAAATTTAATATATGTTAGCTATTAGCTTCAAAATGATCACTTAATATGGAATCAACTGTCATATTTTTTAACCCACATATAAATGCATGCTATAATTTATGGTTTTATGAGCATCACAAGGACATTTTTTGTTATTTAATTTTAATTGTTGTATATTCCATTCAACAATGCTAAGTATGATAGTTGCAGTAGTTGGGCATAAAACAAATGCATCCTGACTCACATTGTCATTCTTCAGGAGCCATTCCCTTTTCATAATGTGTTGAATTTTATTATCTATAAACGAATGGAAGTATCACTGATAATATTGTCATCAGTGAAGATTACATTTAAGTTACCATGTGTACGAGACTGTTTAAGGCTAAATAAAATTTCACAAAGTATATAAGTGCCCTGTGTCCATCATGGCCATCCACTGAAAAACAAATTAACATGATAAATAAAATCTATCAGATGCACTTCCTTAAATTAAGAAATACAAACATACATTAATTTTCATCTTACCTGTTTGATCTTTTAATGCATAAGTGTCTTAATACTTCACTTATATCATAGATACACATATCAGATAGTTATCAATTCCCTCAGATTCCAAAATACCAATCATTTATGTATGTAGTTTTCTATTTAAATTTTCTATTCATACTCAACAATTTGCATATTTTAAATAATCATGCATAATTTAGCATAGCCAAATATCTATTAATGATATTGTCTATAATCTCATGTGCTTAAATGTTAATCACTGAAGGTTTAAAAAATTTAGCATTGAATTTTAATGTATTATTTTCAATAAATTAAGCACATAACTATACTTATGAAATGCATGTATGTCCTGATTCTTGAGATGGGCAGGGTGCATTATTTTGTTATTTTAATGTGTTTAGTAATTTGAAACCAAATGTACTTTGTCACTATTTTAGAGACCCCTCATTAATTCATACCTCCTTTATCTCCTAAACCTTCTAGTATTGATAATTGTTTAAACATTTAGAAGGGGAAATATCCTATTCAATTAAAAATATTTCTCTCAGCAGATGCAATTAACATACACATACCCAAAAGATGTTTTAAAAAGATAAACACTTTTGCGTTAATAAAACAGACTGCAACTTAAAGGAATAGGCTGGCCTTGAACTCACAGAGCTCCCCCTGCCTCTGTCTCTGAAATGCTGGGATTAATGGCATGCACCAACATTGCCTGTCAATCTTTGTTCTTCATGTAGTAACAGAATTAAAGTACAAGCACTTCATAAGAGTGAGTGAGGCATGAGGGTAGAATTGCTTTCTGAATTTGAAAGTCAACCTGACTCTGGCCATTTAATAACTGAAAACAAAGTTGTTCTATGATGGGCATTATTAACCTTTATAGCCTACACACTGTATCAGAATGGTAAATTTTGCTATGTTTATTTTATTAGAAGGCAACAATGAAAGATGGGTAAATACACATAGAAAATATATAGAATTTGATTTTATGAGAAACTTGTCTTTTAAACTTGGAATATGAGCTTTTCCTTTATACAAATATCTCATTGAATCTTATTTAAAGCAAGTAAATTGACTATAAAACATAGATGACACAGTAAATGAATAAACACCTATGTCCATCATTTAACTATACTTATCTGAATTTAGGCAAACATTGTCAATAAGGTCCTCCTAAAAAAATAAAAAGGGCAAATACTATGCTTTTTCAAATGTAATTTGTGCCAGTTAAAGGTATTCCACATAAATATAAGACTACATTTCAAAAAATATAAAACATATTTTCTAAATTTTATCATACTTCATTCCATTTTGAATATTATTATTTTTCTGTTATTATCTTTGTGAGTTAAACCAATGTTTAAATTTAAATATAATTTTTCATATTCTTTTATTCACCCAAATATTTCCAGATCCTCTCCCACTCCTTACACCCCCAACTTCAATTTCTTACTCAAAATACAAAAATAAATACAATAACAAAATACCCAAAACCAAAAAATAAAAAATAACCCCCCATAAAAGCCCACCATACCATAACAAAATAAAATAACCCAATAAAACTGAGTACTATTTGCTGATCAGCTACTTCTAAACATGAGACATGCCCTGGAGTAGCTGATATAAACAGTGTCACCTCATTGGAGAAAAGTGATTTTCCCTTGCCAGAAGGTATAAATAACAGATCAATTGTTTACATTTACACTAGTGACTAGGCTTTCATTCATTCATTCATTAATTTTTGAAATATAACAAAATAAAATATATAAGAATATAGAACAAGAGCTAATCATGTCACATTTGTACAAGAAAAGCCAACAAGAAAGAAAATAGTCAAGAGAATGCACAAGTATCAGAGACCCACTCATAAGCACACTCAGGACCTCCATAAAAACAATAAACTGAAAGCCATTATATGTGTGTGTGTATATATACATTATATATGTACATTATAAATATATGACCTGTTGCAGACCCATGAAGTTCCTGTGATGCTGTTTCAATCACTGTGAGTTCATATGATCTATGCTACTGTTGATTGATAGTGCCCTGTGTAATGATAGGGGAGCAGGCCTGCTTTTTGTCCTGCCCAGCTCCCACATGGCTAGCTTATACCCAGAAATAACAACACACAAATTGTACTCATTTAAACATTGCCTGGCCCATTATATC
>LOEQ01000741.1:39284-66961 GCA_001685075.1 Bramus lutescens | reverse complement strand
TGGCTTCTCAGTCAGCCCTCATTGTCAGCCACATTCAGAGAGTCTGGTTTGATTTTTATTTATTATGTACACAGTGTTCTGTCTGCATATATGCCTACTCGCCAGAGAGGGCACCAGATCTCATTACGGATGGTTGTGAGCCACCATGTAGTTCCTGGGAACTGAACTCAGGACATCAGGAAGAGCAGTCAGTGCTCTTAACCTCTGAGACATCTCTCCAGCCCCTGGAGATGGATCTTGGGGCAGATGAATTTCTATCCTCCCAAGGAACTCTTACAATGCTTTCCATTGTGGCTGGACAAGCTTGAACTCCCATCTGAAATGGAGGAGTATTGCTCTTACTCCACATGCTCACCAGCATGAGCCTTCCCTTGTGTTCTTTATCGATCTTAGCCACTCTGACAGGTGTGAGATGAAACATCAAAATAGTTTTTGATTTGCATTCCCTTTAAAACTAAAAATATTGAAATGTCTTTAAGTATTTCTCAGCCTTTTGAGATTCCTCTATTCATAGTTCTACGTTTAGATCTGTACCCACTTATAATTGGGAAAATAGTTTCCTTGAAATTTAGTTTTTTGAGTCCTTTACATAATTTGGATATTAGCCGTCTACTTGATGTGTAATGGTTAAAAAAAATTGTATTCTGCAGGCTGCCACTTTAACACTTGACAGTGCCCTTTGTCATGCAGAAGCTTCCCAGTTTTGCAAGGTCCCATTTATTAAATGCTGATCTGTAATTGTTTATTCCAAGTGCTTATTTTGGAAATAGTTAAACAAATTATGTTAGACTCTACCTTCTATTACCTTCTCTACAACTGGATTTATAGATAGATATTGCATAATTAGGTTTTAGAACGGAATGCCTTATTTGCTCCATCTATGCTAATTGGGAAGTTTTATTAAGAATACTAGTCTGTGATGTCATCTGTGTTCTCTTAGAGCTTGCAACACATCTTTCCAGGCTTCTCTGCCTTCTAGAATCTATATTGAGAACTAAGATGTAATTCTAATAGGCCTCTCTTTATATGTTATTGATCTTTCCCCTTGTTCTTTTATATTCTTGTTCTGTATATTTAATGTTTTATTTATTATGTCTGAGGAGACATTTCTGCTCCACTCTATTTGCTGTTCTGTGTGCTTCTTTGACTTTTACAGGCAACTTTTTCTTTAGGAAATTTTTCTTTTATAATTTTGTTGAAGATATTTTTCTTTGTCTTTGACCTGTTTTTCTTCTACTTTCTTTTGTTCTATCACTAAGAGCATTTTTTTCCTAATGTCTCAGGATTTCTGGACATTTTAAGCCATGACTTTTTTTTGTCTCTTACATCCATTTCTTCTATTGTCTCTTGAATTTCCAAGACTCTCTCTATCACCTCTTTTATTCTGTTAGTGAAGTTTGCCTCTATGGTTCCTATTGGAATTCTTCAATCTTTCACTTCCGAATTTCCCCCAGTTAGGATTGTATTTTATTAATTCTGTTTCTACTTTTAGGTATTAAATGTTTTTATTACTCTCCTTCCAATGTCTGTTCATATTTTCATAGATTTATATAATGAATACCTTCTTCTTCTTCTTCTTCTTCCTCTTCTTCTTCCTTCTTCTTTTTCTTCCTCCTCTTCCTCCTTTTTTTTTTACTTGAATCATATTCATAAAGGCTTTAAACATAATTTTCTGTTTGTGCTTCAGCTTCCTCTAGTGGAGAAACATTGTCCTGGCTATTATTGATTATGTTTTTTTTTCTGCTGTCTAGCCACCTGGAATTGACAAAACTGTAATTATCGGTGCTAATATCTGAATATCTGGTCTTGTCTTTGTTGGGTTAGTATTTTGTGCCTTGGTTTTAATTTCTCTCTTTTTTTTTAGAAGAGGCTGGTGACTTTGCATTCCCTGTAGGAAAATCTTTTGGGGTTGAGATAGTTGTGGAAACTGGAGCACTGGGACTTAAGGATAGGGATAAATTGGGGCAGTGGAAGGCCTTCAAAAGAGGGAGGAAAGCAGGAAATTCAATTAGATACTGATTAGTCCATTCCTTGTGAATTGGAGTAGAAAATGTGAAAAGGCAAAAGCAGAAGGTCTGCTACAGAGCTGGTGATGATACTTGAGGATAGGACTTGTAGGAATGATGGAGAGGTAGAAGATCTGCAGTTAGACTACCTGTTTATTTGGAAGGAGTAGCCTATTGGTTTCCAGGTGGTATTTACTGGATTGGAGAAAAGGGTTAGTCTAATTATCTTATCAATAAAAACCAGGAATCAGATATCAGGGTGAAAACCTGGAAGATCAAGGAACCAGGAACAGCCTCCAGTTGTTTCTTTCCTTTCTCATTCCTCAGTCTGGAAAAAAAAATCAAATTCTACCTACACCATACCTTATTAATTCCTGTCTCCAACTCTGTAGTGATGGGATTAAAGGCATGGATCATGTTATGATTAAGAATATGTTTCACCAACGTCTAGCTTTTATGGTTTACTAGTGGTTAGCTCAGGCCTCTGATCTCCAGGCAAGCTATGTTTGTTAGAACACAAACAAAATATCACACAGCACTGTGGGGGAAGGGGCTGGCATAAAGCAAGCAGTAAGTGGAAAGAGGTTAGGAGGCTAAGATCTCTGTTTTCTAGGGATGAAAAAGTGAGGGGAAAGTGAGGTCTCAGTAGATGGTCAGCTGCAAAGCTAGATATGAAACTGGGATATTAGATTTCAAGAAACTAAGGGAGAGGTGAAGATCTACTATTATCCATTCTGTTTCCCAAGCCAGAGTTGCTAGGGGCTTCTCTGAGAATTTCTGCTGGCATTTTGGACTGGGATATAGCAAGCATTGGGGAGAGGGAGATGATATGGGAAATATTTCTGGAATTCTCTAGAGATGAGCCTGGGAGAGTGCTGCACATGATTTGCTTCAGAACTGTGGATGAGACTGGAGTATCCCTTTGTAGGAATGGGGGAGGTGGTGATGGCCTGCAGAGAAAATATGTACTTCTCTAAACACAGGTAAAAAGCAGCATTAATTCAATATTAGTTCTCAGCTTAATAAAAGTTGTAACAGCAATTATTCAAAATAAATGTCTGTATCATAGAGATAAAACATATAGAATTCTTTAAAATAATGTCATCAGCAGTAAGATTTCCAAGTATACAATAGATATAGTATATCTTGTTGAAGGAGGGCACTTGTTTGCTCCTGGCTGCTCAGCTCTGAAATAATCACACAGAAACTATATTATATAAATCACTGTTTGGCCCATTATCTCTAGCCTCTTATTGTCTAACTCTTTCATATTAATTTAACCCATATCCATTAATCTGTGTATCATAATGTGGCTGTGGCTTACCAGGTAAAGTTCCTAGCATAGCATATGTCTCCAGTGGGGCTATATAGCTTCTCTTGTCTCTGCCTCCTTTCTCCCAACATTCAGTTTATTTTTCCCCTCCTATATATCCTACCAAGCCAAACCAGTATCTTTATTAAACAATGGTATTCACAGAATACAGAAGGGAATCTCACATCAACATTTACTACATTATATAGAATATATATCTACTAATTAATGTATATAAACCTATATATATATATATAAATTGTTCTTCATTTGTCAAGTATGACAGGGAGTTTTATATTTTATCTCTTTTATACTAGACTTTTTCTCCTTTTTTCAAACATTTTTGTCACTGTTTTCAATTAATATTGCAGCTTTCCCATTTGTCACAACTGTACTCAATGCAAAATAGTTGAAACCAGCCATGATGGATATTTTTATGGAAAATCTTTCACTGAATTTCTAGATTTAAAAGGATTCTTTATCAACAATGATGAAAACTAAAATTTAAAGAGTCAAATTGACAGATAATCCTGAAATAGACAAGAATCTAGAAATAGAATCTTATTGAAGTGACTTTATAAGCAAGGATGTAGAACATAATTGCCATTTTACAGGGAAGTTCATACAAATATGCTCTTTTGATGCATATAACTAAGTATCTATTAAAATGTGACAGAGGGCCATTTCATAGGGGCACACATCTTTATTCCAGCTTTCAGTACTAAGTGCAGACTGATTTCTGAGTCTACAGTCTTACAGGTCTATGGAGTGAGCTCCAGGATAGTCAGGGCTACACAGGAAAATGGCAACTCAAAAAACAAGCAAACAAAAAGTGAGAATGATTATTACACAGTTTTCTATGGTTAATGAAAGCATTGTAACATATATATGTATGTATGTACTTGTGTATATATATGTATGTGTGTATATATTCCCTAATTGAGCAATATATCATTAATGAACATAAAGAAAAAGGAGGAAGAAAATTCAGCTTGTTTTCATCCCTCTAAGAGCATTTTAGAAATTAATGGCTGTTGTGCAAGGAAAAGCCAGTTTTATTCAGGAATATGTTCACTGAGAGGCAGTCTATGCTCCAGATAATGGTTGTATAGCTACTCACAAACTGGCCATGTAGAGTGAACTCCATGGGAAAGAATTAAATCACAAAAATCTGTGAGGTAACAAGATTCATGAAGATTTGGTAGAACTGGAGCAAATGACTGAGGACTGGTTCTAATCAAACTACATTGTATATATGTCTGAAATCCCCTGAATATGAAACGAAAACTAATGTAAAGCCAAAAAAGCTGTATTAAAGATAGACAAATGTTAGTAACAAAATAGTTGTCACCAACATTAATTTCGACAAAACTAGAATCCAATAAAGCAATAATTTGAATAAGGAGTATTAATGAAAACTGATTTTTTTAGGTGATATAGGGTAACGTGGAGAGCAGTAATGGAAAATAAGCCTGCCCACATACTGCGTTTCCTCCATGAACATCCACGGTTTGCAAGTAATGCTGATGGATTGCACACATATACAAAAGTGTGGGAGTGTAATTGTTCAACTTTTAAACCTAGAAATAAAGGGTAATGATGGCATGTCTCAGAATCCTGGCATCCTAATATTTCAGGCTTGTTCATTCCATTTCTGATTTCATTGACAAAGATGTTTTACTTGCGACTGATGCATTTCTTCTCCCTCAACCTTACCCTTAGAGTCAGACCTTTACTATTAGTTTGAATACCACAGTCACTATTGTCTCCCAACTTTAGGCATAATTAAGCACCTGTTGAGACAGAATTCTTAATTTTGCATCTGAACTTAGAGTGTTTAGGAAGTTTTTCAGTTAGTATAGAACATATAGCTTCATTTTGCTATTGTCATGCATAAATATCATTATGCTTTGCTCACAGCTGACACCCAACACCTTCCTTGTCCTTTTCTTTGTGGTCCTTTCCTTTGCAAAATATATAAATACATATAATATGTGTTTTATAATACATTATAGACATATAAAAATACAAATATTTTGGAGTAAAGGCACATGCATTTTGTATTTAGAGTCTATGTATATATTCTGCATATCTCAAACCTGCAATATATAATGCTATAATTATGAATCATTTAAAAAAACAAAAAACTAATTTTCACACAAATAGCATGCTTTATTTTTTCACTATGGCTGAATTCAATTTTTATATTTACCAGTTCCTTTTGTTGTTGATTATCTAGAGTAGTTCTAGAGTCTAGCTACTGTGAACAGTACAACGATAAACACAGATATGCAAAATGTCTGTGCTATGTTGACATGTGATGTGTTATATATACAGCCAGGAGATATATAGGTGGATCATATGATAATTTCATTTATTATTTTGGAGGATCTACATTCTTATTTCTGCAAGTCTGCTCCAATCAGAATTTACTACTAATGTTTAAGGGCGAGTTCCCCCATCATATCTAACACCATTCATTCTGTTGTTTTCTGATATTTCTATTTTGTATGGATATCTGCTTGGCTTCCTAACTCCCTTGTATTCAAACCTGTTCAACTCTCATCATTCAAGAAAGAATGTTTTTAATTATCTGCTGGCCACTCCCTTTAACCTTACTGTCCCAGCCTCCAACTTTATTGACTCAAACCAAATTACCAGGACATCTATGAAATATACATTTCTTTGATAACATAAATAAACAAATACTAAATTTACTGAGAAATCATATACTTAGAGATAATTTATTTTTTGGTATATTGGCAACATTATAACATGTACAACTCATATAATCAAATATACAGAAAGACTAAATAACATACAGATTTTACAATGGCTATTTAAGGACTGAACTGATGTAAAAATTATTATTCTGTGTTTAATGGTCATTGTCACTTGATTTTTGTCATTATCATTTGTTAAGAAATCAAAATTATAATGACTAGGTTTTGTCTAAATAAAAGTACACTTTAACATACATAAAGTACTTAAGCTTTAGCATGTGATATGATATGACTTGTCTCAAATAATTATCAAGATTAATCAAGAATTAACCTTACATTTTTATAGAATGGAAAAGTGTCTGGTAACAGTGCCCAGCTAAGAGTCATAATCCTAAGGCGCTCCCAAGAAACCCCAGCATTCAGACAAAGTGTATGCCCTGCTCCATATGTAAGATCAACAAATATGTAAGCAAAAAATATGTAAGATCAATAAATACACTGTGGTGGTTACTATACCATGTACTTCAAAGCAGGCCTGGCCTCAGTTTATACCATTTAGCTCTGAGTGTACCGTAATGGACAGTGAATTTTCAGTGTGCATGCCACAGGACATTCACCTCCATTTGTTTCTTAAATCTCGTGTGTAACCCTGGTGCTCTTGGTGAACTTTCTGCCATATATGAATGGTTTATATTCCCCATAGGTTAACAGTGGCCATATTGGTGCAATCAACACTATATCTGGACAGTTTATTCATGGCATTACTTTTATATGAATATTTATTGCAAATATATGGCATATTTAAATTGCTATTACTCTGTGACTTATAAAAGGACTTAAGAAGAAAATTAGAACAATCTGGTTCTCTTTCCACACATAACCTATGCTATTAACAAATTTATCAAAATCCATAAAATAGGAAATTAACTTAAAGGTCACAAGGCACTCAAAAGAGTAAATGACCTTTGTGCTAGGCATCACTAAAGGATATCTACAGGTTTAGAATAATGTATTATGCACAACTTCTCTTAATATATTTCCTTGAATTACACAGAATGGATAGTTATAAAATATGCAAAATTTTCAAAACTTCTATAATTGGATAGATACTTAAAGTTCTACCCTAAGAATAGAAGATAAAAAGACATTTATCTTAAAACGGAAGGTTTTCTACTTACCTAAAATACATATAGATAAGAATTCTGAAAAAAAAACCTGATAAAGTAAAATCAGAGTGAAAAAATCCTTTACTGATCAAAGAAAAGATATAACAGGATAAAAGTCTTTTTAATAATGTACTTATCTTGGATTTTAAAAGAACATCATCATGTATAAAAGGCCAATTTCATGTCAAGAGCTATCCAAGCCTTAATCTGAGCTGCAATTTGGAACTGGTATTTTTTAGAGGTTTTTGCTGTAGTGATGAGTTGTATTAAACTTTCTTCCAACTAGCAAGTACAGAACTGAAAGGGAAAAAGTGTATTAGTCATATCTCTTCCTACCATACCTCCAAAGACTTCTATCCTTAACTTCCAGCAAATGGCTAGTCTGTGGGAGCCACCAAATCCATAAGAACCATGAAGCAATTGTTGATTTTGGGCTACCTTTTATATTTTGGATTGCTTTGCACACTAGTCTCACTTATTGGATTTCATATTTTATGCATTAAATATTCAAATCAACAAATAACATTATTTATGTACAGAATATGTACTCAGCAAAATAATTCAGAACTTATTATCCATATCACATATAAGGTTGCTTGTATTCTTGTGGCAACAGCAGGATACAACAAACAGGCCCTGGACTCCTTGAATGGAATAAAAAGTACTCTTCTAAGTGGTCAAATATACCTTAAGAAAAGTAAAATTCAAAGGTTAAGGCAGGTATATAAAGGAGCTGACGAGCAAGGATTCTATTCTATGTGATAGTGTCAGAGGATGCTCCTAGAAAAGGTTCAAGTGTGAGAGAAGATTAAAAGTAGTAGTTGGTATCTCAAAATCTCATCTTAGAGGATGAAATATTAAGTGTATATTTTAGGGTTTGGATACTGTAATATTAAACATACAAGGAGAAATGTGTAGCTAATGATGATGAAAGACGTGGAGAATTTGAAGAAACTAACTCAAAGGGAAAAAAGGAAAACCTGATACTTAAAAGATAATTCAGTTTTCGAAAAGTAGTGTTAAAGAATGTTGTTAGTTGTGGAGAAGAAGGAAAAAGAGGGCAAGGAGGAGGAGAGGAAGGTGAGAAGAAAGAGGTTGTAAAATGGAAGGCAAATGTTTAAAGACGGAAAAGCAAGGAGAACAGGGGATGTAAACAAAGAGAGACATAGAGGGAAACGAGGAGGATCAGTAAAGATAGGTGGAAGATGAAGAGGAATGGGGAGAGGACCAAAAGGTTAAGGAATGGGAGAAAGACTCAGAGAAGCAGATTTCAGTCAGAATAAAAATGTAAAATAGTTGTGTGTTTTTCATAAATGCTACTTTAATTTTTGCATTAGGTTTGATTATAGAAGTAGTTAAAATTATCATTGAAATATATCAACTAGAATGAGCATCATAATAATTCCTGGAATGAAAAGACATCCACAAAATGCAGTAGTGGAACACTTACCTTAGGAATAGCTGGTAGGAGTCGAATTGGATATAAGGCAGTCAGTATAGAATTCATGCCTGTTAATGTAAACTTAGCCAGTTACACATAACTGGAGAGGCCACAGACATAAAAGACGAGCCTACTACTGACATTTCTCTAAATAAATGATTATTTTAACTCTCATCCTTTTTCAAATGTTGGGTTTTGTTTTACTTTTTTGTTTTTATTTTCTTTCTTTTTGTGTTTCATTCTTTGATTGTTTGTCTATTTTCAACTCATGAAGAGTACTAGAGAAATCTACAAGTGATCAAAATGTGGAGGCCAACTAACAACGGCATGTCAAATCCAAACTGAATGGTCTTCAACACAACCTATACACCTAAGGCTTAGGGCATATCAAAGAGATGGAGAC
Source organism: Bramus lutescens (assembly GCA_001685075.1). NCBI lineage: Eukaryota > Metazoa > Chordata > Mammalia > Rodentia > Cricetidae > Bramus > Bramus lutescens. The sequence continues at coordinate 57,910 of LOEQ01000741.1, read as the reverse complement.
AGAAGGGTTGTAAGAGTCACAGTCCCAGGATGTATGTTGCTAGGTAATACAACTTACAGGTATAGGGAAATTCATACATAAAATCTCAACTTCATGGTTGTCTGAACAAGACTGCCACTGACAACACCAGTTGACATGCCACCATGGACAGGTGAAATTCAACAAGGTCCCATCCTTAGATGCAGAGTTACATGTCAATGTCTATGCAGAGAGTAAAAATCAGATTTCCTCTTCCAGATTCTATTCAGGGACATGAGGGAGACAAGACAGTATACTGTATATACATGAAGCTATTTTAAACCACTACTGGGACATATTTGAATAATATAAAAAATACCTTATATGAGAGACCCAGAGGAAATTGTTCTATTTTTATACTATTTCTCCTTAGCTCTGCTTCAAGTATATTGTTGTTCCTAAATATAAATGTAGATAAGTGTACTCTTTTATTTTGAATATCATCATATGAATATTGATATAAACCAAAGATTCTTTACTTTTAGTTAAATATTCTGTCTATAATTTTTCATACACCAGTTGTTTTTGTATTGAAGTATGTTAGAATTTTAGGATCTGTATATAGATTAGGCACATGCTCATAGATTTTTAGAATTCAGATCATTTCCATACTTTCTGCATGAACTCATACTGGTCATGTGGGTGAAGATATTAAACTAATACTGAATTTAAAATACAAACAGTCTCTGTGACAAGCAAAGGTTAGCTATTGTTAATTACCTGGCAGTTTGGCTTCACTTTTATTTTTTGTAAATAAGAATTATGAGAGAAACTAAAGAGAAGACTCAGCGAATAGGAGAGCATATTGCTCGTGCTGAGCTCCCAAGTTTGATGTCAATACTCCCTCACATCAGGAGGCTCACAATCATCCATAAATCCTCTTCTAATGTCTTTGATGAGTTTCACTAATTCTGCTGTTTCTGCTATTAATTCATTGGATTGTTCATTATTGGTACATTTTCAAATTATTTATTTATGGAGACTGGAATTTATAGTATATAATAGGTTGGCCTGGAATTCAGAGCCTTATATGTCTCTGCCTCTGCTTCTGTTTCTGAAATACAGGAATTTAAAGACTCCACCTCCCCACCAGTCAATACTTTCAATTTGGCTAATATATCCCAATAATTTGTCCCTTAAAACTCTGTACAAGAATTTTTCAATGACTAATAAAATCAATTTGAAATTCTTCTGATTTTTCTGTGTTGATATTTATTTCTCTGTAAGCATGAAAGACAGAATTATAGTTCTCAAATATATGAACTTTATTCTGAGTCTTGCATTTTTGCCATTTGAACAAATAATGTATTTGTTAACTATGCTTCTAAACTAAGTATATGATAGAAAGCATACAGATTTATATGAATGACAATGTGACAGTTATTCACCAAAGTAGTATAGTGCAAAAATTATTTCATAAGTAAGATGATTCATTGTAATTTGAAAAGTCTTCCAATAACATCATAAGATATCATAAGAAAAAATACTTTTAGCTTTTATTGAAAAAAATTTCTCTCATAAATTATACCCCAAGCACAGTCTCCTCCCCCTCTTTCTTTCTTCCAGGTTCCACTCTTTCCCAGATCCACTACCCTCTGTGTCCAATTCAGAAAGGAGCAGACATCCAAGACATGACAGCAAAACAGGAAAAAGACAATAAAAATTTATAAAACTAACATACATATGATTCCAAAATAACACTACTAAGAAATTTGAAAATTGTTTTGCTTCTGCATATTAAGTTACTGGATAAGAGCAACATGATAATGACTGGGTGGTTGTGGCACATGACTTTAATACCAGCACTCAGGAGGCAGAGGCATGCAGGTCTCTGTTGAGTTCGAGACCAGCCTGGTCAACAAGAGCTAGTTCCAGAACAGACTCCAAAGCTGCAGAGAAACCCTGTCCTGAAACACACCCTCCAATAAGAAGGTGCAGCACGATAAAAAATAATGACAGTATCTTCAGTTTCTTTGGGTTTGGAAAAACGAGAGACAATATGAGAAACAAAAGACTACAGATTTTCATAAAATTTGCAAAATCAGTGTTATACAACTCTTTTAAAGTCAATTTGAATGTCTGTTCACCACCATGCAGAGCCCTGTTGAGAATTAAGTACTAACTTCAAGTATGAAAAGGCAATTAACTTTTGGGGGTTGGTGACAAAAGCCTGAGTGACGTGTCCCTGGCGGAAGTGTGCATAGTAACCAGGAAAGCTCATAACTGGAGCTCTGAGTCCAGCTTACAGGAAGCTCTGTGGGATTCATTCTCCTCCCCCTAACAATTGCTATTGATATTATAGCCTTGAGAAGAATCATGCTTCTTTTGGAGTTTTCTGATTCTCATAAATTTTATTAAGTTTCTCCATTCTTCAAAAGAGGGAAAATATCAATTCAGTAGGAATAGCTATATAACACTTAATTTTGTACTTAGAATACTATGGTGCTTTTTTTTTATTTCAACAGTGAGGAAGACAAAAATTTCAAAAAAGTTAATATGTATATCTACACTGATGAAACTCTTCACAGTGAAAGTGAATACAATTCCCCCATAAAGGGCCAGGAGGTAAATCTTTAGGTGTTGACACACAATTGATCTCTGTTGTACTCAGTGAGTTCTGCCACCACAGCATGCAAGATCTATAGATGAAAGACAGTTAAATTATCTTAGCTTTCTCTCAGCAAATGAGTATTCATGTACATAATAACAGCTAAATTTTAAGTAAATTTTACATAAAAATTATCTTAATAATTTCAAATGCTTCTTTCTGATTGCAGGCAATTCTTAATCTGGGCTCCATACTATTTGTTTAGAATAGAGACACATATGTGATGTCAGTGAGCCTCCACAGAAGAAATCCAAGCGTGTTTGAGAGTAAAAGTGATGATGAGTTGACTTGGTTAAGAGATTTCCTAGTAAAAAGAAGCAGGGATCTGCCAGTGACAGAAACGGCAGAAGAGCAAGATGATTTCAGATAAGCATGCAGACTTCAATATAGATGTCTGTATGGAAGAGAAGACATTTAAAAAAAAAATTAGAGAGCTGTTTAGACCAAATTACAAATGTCTTTCAGTCATCCAAAAAATCAAAATTTATTCTAATTTTGTTAACAAGTCATTACTGAGATTAAAAATAAATATTAAAGTCAGATTTACATTGTAAAAGGTACATACCACAAATGAATGCTGCAAGAGACAGTGAGTTAATTAGATGAAAATACAGAATATCAAGAAGAAACCAAGATGAACTACACTTAAGAGAGTGAACTGAGATATAAGTAAATAATTATTTTAAAAACACTAAAGTAATAACATATGTTACTGAGGCAGGATAGAAGATGGGATAAAATTATGAAGTTATGGGAAAAGAAAAGCATTCTACACCCTTTGATCTAGTTGAATCCTCTTGTCATCTGAGGATCAAGAATACTAACACTAAATCAGGCAGTAGAGTTGCATGCACTTAATCCCAGAATGTGGGAGTAAGAGGCAGGTGGGCCTCTGAGGTCAATTTTAGCCTAGTCAACAGAGTGAGTCCAGGACAGCAAGGATACACAGAAAGACTATGTCTCAAGATACTAAAGTAAACAAATAAATGAACAACCAAACCAACCAAGTAACAAAACATAATACTTTCATTACTAATATTTTCTTTAGAAACACACATATATGAATGCATGCAAAAACAATCAAAAAAGATACTATGAGTTTGAAATAGTTCATAGGGGTATGTAGGAGGATTGGGATGATGGAAAGTCAGGAGGTGAGTGGAGATGTTGTCATTATAATGTAATTCCAAAAAGAAATAAACATTTTATTTAAAATTAATAATCAATACTAAATAATGTCCTTTTATTTTTATCATGGAATTGTCTAGGATACTCATGAGAAATTTTATTTATAACAATAGACACTACCTAAACAGCAGTGCAACTGTAGAGATTCCTAGGTTTTAAAAAAATATATGAATAAAAGCGTTTAAATGATTAAATCATTTATATGATTAAAAACAACCTAGATTGTTGCTTGAATGCTGTAATGAGCTAAGTCACCAATACAAGATGGTTCATCAGTGCATTAAAGTATCTATAACATGTGTGTTTTTCCTGAAGATTAAACAAGCTGAGAGACAGTTTAAAAATGCACAGAAGACTAAAAAAATAAAGGCAAGATCATAAGACAGGAAGATGAAACAAATTCCTTTAGTGCTTTAAAATTACAGCAAAAAAGGATAATGTGAAATGCATTTCATGTTTAGAAATGCTTTTTATATAGCAATTTTCCGTGGATTCAAAGATTCTATCTAAGGAAAATAAAAGGCATGGCGGAGCAGAAAGGAGAAAGAAAAGAAGGGAGAAAGAGGGGCAATTGTAGGGAAAAATATTCTTTAGAAGCACATATATGAATGTATACAACATCCTACAGTCAACATACAAGGAAGGAAGGAAGGAAGAGTGGAAAGAAGGGAGGAGAGAAAAATGAAGATTTTCTGCTTCTCTTTTCACTGTAGATACATTCTGGAAACCTCCATCCAGGCCATTTCTGCTTTTCCCTCTCTCCTTTCTTCATTCTTTGTGTTTCACACTTTCCCTCTCTTCTTCTTACCTATTGTCATAACTTTTCCACATACTTTCTCTTCATTTTAACTTTTCTTTCAGTCCCTGACTCTATCTTGCCTTCCTTCCTTCCTTTCTTCTTTTATTCCTTTTCCCTACCTGCTTCCCTATTTCCTTTCTTTGTATCTTTATTTTTATTTTTATGTATAGTGAATTAAAATAAAGTCTTCAAAGGATAGCAGATTCTAAGAATCTGTGGTGTGTGTGCCTGAGAGAGTGTCAGTGTGTGTGTGTGTGTGTGTGTGTGTGTGAGTGTGTGTGTGTTTACAAAAGGAAGCTGTTCCATGCTCATTTCATATCTTAGAACAACACTCACTGTACTGAATTTCTTTGTGGTATGATTCTAAGCATTCTGAAAAATGTGTAAAAATCCTTTTCAATACGCTTACTTTAATAAGTTCACATTGTTTGGTGGTGTTGTCTGTGGTTCATTAACTTAGCCTGACATATTAAGTAAAATGACACAAAAAGCTGAATATCATTAATAATCTGCTTACCTCTCAGCAGCAAATTCAGTTATCCAAGATAGTTTATGAAAAAACAGGAAGTTATTATCCAGTTTTGGGATAGGTACATCTCCATATATATAGTCCCGTTTTATACAGTGAATGTGTACAACCAATTTTATTAAAAGCCAGTACTTAAGGTGCATATACACAGTTAGTGAAAGAAAGCATTTAAAATAATCAGTTTGGAGCAGAAGAATAACGGTGGCTAATGGTATTTCTCACTGGTACATAAATTTCTAGTAGGTCCAGGTTCAACATTCCAGTCTTCAGTGTAGCAAAAGAATGAAATAAAATGTCACCTTTCAGGCTATGTGAAGTTCTACAGTTTAGCTCAAGAAATATATGATTTTCTCATAGTTGCAGTAGGTAAAATGCCTATAAGTATATAAGCTTATGAAAATGTTCTATATATTGACTGTAGTAAGAAAAAGAAAATTATGCAAACCAGGTTCACTTAATTAATATTTTTGAAAACCAATATTGGAGAAATGTATATAATATATATGTATGTGTGTACTTATACATATGTAAATGTATGTCAATAAATCATATTAACATAAAATGGAAATATGTATACCCATGCTAATTAATAGATGTCTACAGTATTTTATTATCAGTACAAATTTTATGGTTTAATTAAAAACAATATACTGATTGTCACTTTTTAGTAGATATATTATCACAAATTTTAATATTTGATTAGAATAAATAAAATCTTCCTAATCTCAATTCAATTTATCATCTGCCTCAAGATGCTTTGAATAACAAGCTAATGTGTTACAATTGTGTATGCCATTATGTCATTGAGTTTTAATTTTCTTGAACCATTATGAAAAGCAATTTTCAATTTGAATATCAAGGACCTTATTTGCAGAATATTGCTTGTCTGTCATATTTCAAAGTCATGATAAAATCAACTCTAAATGGTGTTATGATGCCTACATTATTATCTGCAAAGGAAATACTGTTAATCACAGGCCTGAGGAAACTGGGTTAAGAAATAAAATATGCAAAAGGCATCAGACCCATGTGTTACAGCCCAGACCTATTCTCCCATGCCCTGCATTTGTAATGTAGAAGCTTTACCATTAAACCACAAAGAGAAAGGGAACTCTCTGGAACAAAGTTGGTGATATCAGAGATGGAGATGAAAAAAAAACAGGATTGGTGCAGGAGAATTATCTGTATTCTGTCAATCATGTATTTTAATAAAACGCTTATTGGCCAGACAGGAAGTAGAGGCGGGGCTATAAAAACAGGAGAATGCTAGGAAGGAGGAAGCTCATTCTTCCCATTCCTGTTCAGACTTCGAAGAAACAACATGTAATCTGCCCCGCTGTGAAAAGTTCTGAGCCACATGGCTAACATAGATCAGAATAATGGGTCAATATAAGTGATAAGAGCTAATAAGTAACCTGAGCTAATGGGCCATTCAGTTTATAATCTTATGGCAATCTCTGTGTGATTTTCTTTGGGGCTTGCCGGCTGTGGGGTACTGGGCTGGACAGATATCCCAACAAGCAGGTCTACTTATGTTAAATAGGATGTTTCTCTTTGGGTCTTGTCTTTCTTCTTTCTTCCTTTGGAAGATGGATGCTTAAAAGAAATCCCATGGTAGCTCAGAATTAAGTATAATAGAAAGTTTATTATTTAGGGGTAGACTCACAGGTTACAGTCCTCTTTCTAAATGGGGAACATGAACCAAATCTCACAGCTAGAAGAGACACCTGATGAGCACTTTAAATCAGCATATATAGCAGAATAGGCAACACCCAAGTGGGCAGGTAACTTAAAGGCTACTGGCTGTAGGAATTACTACAGTACCTCCCCTTTCATTTAAGAAAGTTCTAAGCCTAATGCAAAGTTATATACAATAAGAACAAATATCAAGTATAAAATTAGAATTACGAGCAGCATAAAAAATAACAAACAAGAAACATGTGAAAAATGTTCCAATAATTATCCTATCCTAATGAGTTTAAATATTCTATAATAAAAGAAAACTTGGCCAAATCATGAGAAGAAAGTAACTGTGACTATCTAGTCTTCAACCCCATAGAAGACCCAAGAAGGGAAATAATATTACTTGAGTAAGCAAGAAGTGCAATCAAGCAACTTCCAAAATGTACAACAAAAGACAGAGACAACCGGCTACCTGGGCAATCAGCCAACGAATCATTGCAACCATGGAGCAACCAACTTTGGCTAAGACCTAAAATAACTGGCAAATGATTTTCAAAGACAGGAGATTTTTCAAAACCGTCTTACCCTGTCTTGGCAAGATTTGACACTCCTTTTCCTTGTATCCTGCTTGTCCTGCCCAGACATCATGCATATTGTCAGTGGTTGATGTATGTGCAGTTCCTTGCCCAAAGGCCAGTTTTATCAAGAAGAAAACAAGCTCCAAATGGAATGTCTATATTGCTCAACATTCTCCCAGGAATAGATCAGTGCTGCCAGGAGCAATCCTGTCTCATGTCAACAGAACCTTAAATTATTTAAATGCCATATTCTACAGCTCTTTAAAGTGGCTGAAGATTACCTATCTATGAAGACTTCAATCTCTATGTATTAAAAAACCTGATTAGTCTAACTATAAGTGTGACAAACATGAATGATTATTGACTTATAATTCTTAATACTTATATAATTTAAAGACTAAGACTTCTTATTAGAATATTAAACAAACTTTAAACAATTGTGCAACAAATGAGGACAATGATCTCAAAATGTAAACAATGTATAAGTATCTTGATCAAAAGTAGGAATGTATATTGCAATATGATAAATATATCTTAAATTTGTATCAATATACAAAACGTCTTAAGCAGAGGTAGAAGCATGAATGCATACAATATGACAAAATAACTTTGGCTAGGTATAAAAAATATTGTAGACAAAAATAAAACATATTTAATATAATTTAAATTTATATTAATATACAAGAATCTATACCTATGTAAATAATAACTCGCAACTCCATTACTTACTATTATTATTAGCATAAGTTCTCTCTAATCTATTATCCCATCCAGTTTCTCCCTTTTTTATAGATATCCCTGACCTTACATAATTTCCCCCCAATCCCCAACCCTATAAAAATTATAATCAACCCCTACCCTGAGGACAAACTTTCTTCTGAGATGGGATATCATCTTCTAAAATTACTTCCAGCTGTCATTGGGGTGATGTTCTTTCTATGAGATCCTGTGAAAGCAAGCTGATGGTTAAGCTTCAAGATTATTGTCTGGTATAATCACAAATAGTCTCTAAGTATTCAGTAGGGTTTTTCTGAGGTTCTTATTTAAAGTACTAGCCAGAACATTGTCAAAAATGTTCACCATTTCAGGTAACCAAGTTGGAACTATCTTGAGCAGCTGGTAACCAAAACAATTCTTACAGTAGTGCTATCAGCATCATGACATCATATCAACCAGGTGGAGTTGTTGTGGGGCCCCATCTTCTTCCTGGAAACTTCAAAGATTACTAAAGGAAAGTTCATGTTCATTGTGGAAAACTTTAATATTATTTTTACAGACATATATGTGCAATGAAAGGTACAATAGAGACAAAATTTGCATGAAGAAAGGTAAAGTTTTTTTCTAAATTCTATCTTCTTTCTGTCTCATACTATGGCTCCTGATATAAAACAGAAACTCTAAATTTTTACTTTAACAACATGCTTGGATTTAGAGAAGAACAAAGTCATTGTCCAACTCCAAAGCTGGCTTTGATTTTTTTTAAGAGGGTCATGACAATTTTATTTAATATTCAGAGATTCTTGCCCTCGGATGACTTGTCCTCATAAGTGATAAATTGCTTTGCTTGGTGATCCTATCTGGATAATTATCTTTTTCTCTTTCAGCATCTAGATGTCCATGGTCTCTTATCTTTTTGAAGATGAGTATTTTCCTGCAAAGACAAGAACAGAACCCTGCCCTAACCCTTATGAGTTTCCTTACCGTCTATTTGGTGGTTAACTCAATGTATAAGCCGTCATTTGTCTTTCTCAAGAGATTTCTCTTTTTCAAACCAAATCTATATTAATTTTGATGGTAAACATAACATTTCTTCTTCTGTTGAAACAAAAGCAAAACTCTTTCCCAACATAGCATATCTCCTGGCTTCTATTGTGAGGGCAACACATACTTGAAATGCACTGGCTGATTTAATTCAGAAGACTTTTCTATTATCCACTGTCTCTCTGCTGCTGTAGTCCCTTTTTCATTAGTGTTAAGAAAATTATAGGTTAATAACACATTATGTAATCTATTTCTGGGGGTATTTCCACCCTTTTCTATTTGTTAAACATATACTTTAGAGTTCTATTTGATCTTTCTATAACTACCTGACATGGAGGATTGTGTGGTATACCTGTTATATACATTATATTATAAAATCAAAAGACTTTTATTTTTAGAGACATATGCTGGACCATTTTCTGTCTTTGTTTGTGCAGGTATACCCATGATGGCCATAACTTCTAATAAATATGTAATTACTGAATCAGTCTTTTCTGAGCTTAAAGGAGATGCACAATGAAAACCTGAAGAAATGTCACTGGTATGGTGTATATATTTTAAGTTTCCAAATTCTGCAAAGAGGAACACATCCATCTGCCAGATTTCATTCCTTTGAGTACCTTTTGGGCTAGTCTATACAGGTAGCAGTGTTTTGTTACAGAAAGAGCAAGTAGGACATCTCTTCCTAATCTCTTTAGCTTGTTGCCATGTAATAAATATCATTTTCTTTAAACCTTTTCTATTGGCATAATGTTTCTTATGAAATTCCGAGGCCTTCAACACACTTCCAATAAGTAGTCAATCAATTTCTGTGTTTTCATGTGCTAGAGGACCTGGTAGACCAGAATGGGATCAGATGTGTGTTATGTATATGGCAAAAAGTATATTCCTGATTATATCTTGAACCTGTATGAATAATGAAGTCAACTCTGTATTATCTGGTATAAATTTATTGGTTGCAAGATGCAAGACAACTCATTATGCATATTGTGAATCAAAAAACTATATTAAGAGGTTCTTTAAAATCCCTTAGTACTATGAGAATAGCATATAATTTTGCCTTTTGGACAGAATTATGAGAAGTTTGCTCCACTTTTCTTAAATCTTGTGATTTGTAACCTGATTTATTTGCATCAGTATAGAATATACAGGTTCCAGTTGTTGGTGGGTCCCATACAATGTAGGGCAGGATCCAAGTATATCTCTTTATAAAGTTAATTCTATAATGTTTAGGATAACTGCAATTAATCTGTCCTCAAAAAATTAGTCAATGTTCTTTGGCAAGGTTCATTGTCTTCCCATTTTTTTAATTGATATTCATTGAGCTCTACATTTTTCTCTGCCATAAATGAAGGACATTGAGCCTATTATTTGTGATCCTACAGAAGCTAAATAAGAAGGTAAACCCAAAGAAAAACATAGTTATCCTCCTGGATATTGGAAGTAGCCAAGATTGCCAGGCAAAAGTTGGGAGCATGGGGGTGGATATGTGGTGGGGATAAGGGGTGATGGGGAGACAGAAGGGAGAAGGGGAGGGTGGGGATAGCTTGGGGAAATAGGACAGTTGGGATGGAGGACAGGTGGATATGGGAGCAGGGAAGTATATAATTTTAATTAAGGAAGCCATTTTAAGGTTAGGCAAGCGACTTGACTCTAGAGGGGTTCCAAGGTGTCCAAGGAGATGTCTCCAGCATGTTCCTTGGACAGATGAGGAGAGGGTGCCTGAACTGGCCTTATCCTATAGCCACAATGATGAATATCTTGAATATCACCATAGAAACTTCAGCTGGTGGTGGATGGAGATAGAGACAGAAACCCACATTGGAGAACTGGACTGAGCTCCTTAAGATCAGATAAAGAGCAGAAGGAGGGAGAACATGAGCAAGAAAATAAGGACAATGAGGGGTGCACCCACCCACTGAGACGGTGGGGCTGATCTAATAGGAGCTCACCATGGCAAGCTTGACTGGGACTGATGGAGCATGTGAAAAAACCGGACTCTCTGAATGTGGCTGACAATGAGGGCTGACTGAAAAGCCAAGGGCAATGGCACTGGGTTTTGATTCTACTGCACATACTGGCTTTGTGGTGCCTAGTCTGTTTAGATGTTCACCTTCCTAGACCTGGATGGAGGGGGGAGGACCATGGACTTCCCACAGGGCAGGGAACCCTAACTGCTCTTTGGACTGGAGAGGTAGGGGAAGGGGGATTGGACCAAGAGGAAGGAAAATGGGAGGAGGGGAGGAGGTGGAAATTTTTGACAAAATATTAAAAAGGGGGTACAAACCTAAACATAGAACTCTCAGCAGAAGAATCTAAAATGGCAGAAAGACACTTAAGGAAATGCTAAACATCTTTAGCCATCAGAGGAATTCATATTCAAACAACTCTGAGATTCCATCTTATGCCTGTAAGAATGGCCAAGATCAAAAACACTGAAAACAACTTATGCTGGAGAGGTTGTGAAGTAAAGGAAATACTCCTGTATTGCTGGTGGGAGTTCAAAGTGGTACAGCCCCTTTGGATATCAGTATGGCTATTTCTCAGAAAGTTAGGAAACAACCGACTTCTAAAACCAGTAATAACACTTTTGTGTATATATCCAAAGGATGCTCGATTGTACCACAAGGACCTGTGCTCAAATATGTTCATAGCAGCATTGTTTGTGAAGACCAGGACCTAGAAATAACCTAAATGCCCCTCAACTGAAGAATGGATAAGGAAAAATTGGCATATTTACATAATGAAGTACTACAAAGCAGAAAAAAAAACTATGACATCTTGAAATTTTCAGGCAAATGGATGGATCTAGAAAACATCATACTGAGTGAAGCAACCCAGACCCAGAATGACAAATATCACATGTACTCACTCATAAGTGGCTTTTAGATATAAAGCAAAGAAAACCAGCCTTCAATTCACAATCCCAGAGAATTTAGAAAACAATGAGAACCCTAAGAGAGACATACATGGATCTAATCCACATGGGGTGTAGAAAAAGACAAGATCTCTTGAGTAAATTGAGAGCATGGGGATCATGGGGGAGGATATTAGGGGAGGGGAAAGAAGAGGAGGGGAGCAGAGAAAAATATAAAGCTCAATAAAAACAATAAAAGAATTTAAAAAAGAACAAAAAATAAATAAACCCATCTCGTGCTTTGTTTCACTTGAGATAGGGTTCCAATTCCTGGTCATTGAACATCTGCCCATTGAAAAGGTCACTTTTGTTGCTAAGATTCTGGAGTAATGATACTCATTCCTACATTGTGTCTATGAAGCCCACAATTTCTATGCCATTTATATGCACTCTTAGCTTTGGTCTTTGATCATTTATAGAAGTCTACCAGAATATACGTTTGCTATTTTTTATTGGAACTTTTGATTTATCTCCCATTCTTGTTCCATCATCCAGAATATTATGGTCTTTTACTTAAGCTCTGGATTGTTTAATTTTCATGGTAAGACATGTCCTCCACAGTGACTGGGAATGACTGGACTTTTTTTACTTGGAGGCCTGCAAGAGGCCCCCCATTGAGTTTTCCAATGGTATCAAGTTGCCTTGTCTTGCTTTTGTTGATCTGCTTTCACTGGTCCAATGTTGGCCTTTGCCACGCCTCTACATACACCTGATGCTGAGTCTTCCTATTCTTGCCATTCCCAGAGGAGATATTAGTACTAGGAACTCCTTGCCTATAATCCCTTCTCAGATGTCTTATTTTACCACAATTAAAACATTTGGCATTTTGCTGTCTCCTCATTCCTTTGGAAATTGTTTCTCCTACTGAAGATTCAATATTATAGTCAAATGTCTCAATGTTCATTATATGTAGGATCCATTAATCCATTGGTGCTGATCTAACATTTAAGTACCCAAGTATCTTTGTGTATTCTAAGTTGGCATTTTAAAAAGCCAGAGATTCAATAAGTATTCATCTAGCCTCTGGGTGTGTTACTCCTATTCATACAGCCTTTGTTAATCTTTGTAAAAAGTCTTTAAAGGGTCCTCTCTGGCCCAGTTTAACCCTAGCATATTATTCAATTAGTTTTCTTAGTTCTTGAATCCTGTTCTAAGCATTTAAGGATGCTTTGTGGCACAGAGACAAGATTTGTTAATTGTAGGAGCTTGAGCCTGTGGGTTCAAATGAGTGACCTCACCATGAATTTGATTTGAGAAGTCTCAAATGCTTTTGCTTTTCCCTGTTGTTCTAAAATTTTAACATCTTCTCTGAAATAACATTTAAGTATCAGTTGGGGCACATCATCCAGGACTGCTGAAACTAAATGAAGCCAGTCATGGGGCATAGTGTTATTGCTAGAAGCCCATGTCTTTACCATCTCCCTAACAAATGCAGAAGGCAAGCCATAAGTTATTATTGCTTACTTAATTTCTTTTAGATTACTCATTCCTATAGGTATCCATAAACCTTTGGATCCTTTTGGGCCTTTAGAAATTGATGCTTTGTCAGAGTAGATTACAGGGTAAGCTAAAGGCACTTTAGCTTTGACAATGATTCACTTTGGTTTCCCTGCCTTGGTGCTGGTTAAATACTGAGAAATATGCTTTGCTTGACAAATTAAAAGCAATTATATCTTTCCATACATGGAGCAAGAAGCCCAGAACTCAGGAGATAGGAGTACAAACCAGAAGCTGTGCAAGTTGCCATGCAGCAGGAAATGAGACAGGGAACGTGGCAGTGTGGGTGTAAGTGTAAGCTTGGTAAATTTCTAAGTCACTGGACACAGCAGCTTCACTGTGAAGGGAGTTTTACCATAAAAAAGCAAGCTGTGCAGGCAGGGGTGGTAAACTTTCTAGGTTGTGGACAGGTTAGGCCTCTAAGCCAGTCTACCTAGTAGGAGTCCAGATTCACTTGGGCACCAGATAAAAATGGATATTTAAAAGAAATTCCACACTAGCTCAGAATTGCGTATAATAGAGGGTTATTTATTTAGGGGCAGACTCACAGATTATAGTCCTATGCTCAAATGTGTAACAGCAGCCAAATCTCACAAACGAAAGAGAGGCCAGATCTGTACTCTAGATTAGAATATATAGTATAAGAGGACACACCCAAGTGGATGGGTAACTTAAAGGCTACTGACTGCAGGAATTTCTACAGCATTCCTTACTTCCCATTCTACACATTCCTCACATTTTTTCTTTTTCATACTTAGGATAATGATAGTGATCTTGGAACAGAAGTACTCTACCCTGAGCAACATATCCAGCCCCAAAGTGTTTATTATCTCTTTATCAACAGAGAAAAGACCCCTACAACTATGGTTTCTTTCATTTACAAAATTATTTTTTTAATTTTTCATACTATAACATAATTATATTATTTTACCCCCACCTTTTCCTGCCTCAAACCCTGTCAGAAATACCATCTTGCCTTTTTGCAACTCCTGGCCTCTTTAATTCAATAATTGTTAAAGACATATATGTATATACATATAAGCTTCTAAATAAATAAAAACAGTATACTCAGTGTGTGTAATATTACTCATATTCTTATATTTATGTTTTCAACAAGTAAGTCTACAATACAAAGCCTGCATTTAAGGTTCAGAGATCATTGTGTAGAGGAGTCAGAAAGATTCTAAGAACCAAAGAATCATGGAGTGTGCTGTGCAATTTTGCCTCCCATGAAACCAGAAGTTATGCTCAAATGTCTTACCAACTTAACTGTAAAAACAAGAACAGAACAAGGATAACAACAATAAACATGTTAAAGTAGACAGAGAAAACACAAGGGAACTCAACTTTATACAGGAAATAATAGGAAACTAAGGAATCCAGCAAAAAGCAGAAATAGTCTTTCCCATTGGTGAACAGAACTATCTATTCTTGTTTTCCAAACCAACAACAAAAGTCAGCTCTTAGAGGAAATGTTCCTTGTAAGATCAATAAGGATCCAACATCCAAGGATGATGGCAAGCAAGTGGTACTCAGTATTACAGTGATTGGATGATAAAAGGACCATCTTTGACCCTGTAGGCATGAGGTTTCCCCTCTTTTCTAATGAAACTAAAACTGGCATACAGCAAAACTTAAACTATGTTATAAGGACATTCACACATGAATGACACCAACACTCCTTCTCTGAGAATACTCTATCTACACCAATCCTACAAGGAAACTGAATCAAAAGCTACAAACGAGGACAATTTTAGTACTATATANTATATGATAAAGTGGAAAACAGCCTTGAACTAATTAGCCCAGGAAAATATTTTCTGAACAGAATACTGCAGCACTAAGATCAACAATTTATAAATGGGACCTCATGAAACTAAAAGTTTCTTTGTAAAACAAAGATAGTATCATTCAGAAAAAGAAGCAGCCTACAGAATGAGAAAAATTTATCAACTTCATATTTGATCAAGGACTTATAACTAAAGTGTATAAAGAACTCAAGAAACTTTCTATAAAAAATCAAATAATCCAGCTAAATATGATGTATTGATCTAAACAGAATTCTCAGTAGAGAAAACTCAAATGGGTAAAGAACACTTAAAGGTTCAAAATCATTAGCTATCAGGGAAATGCCAGTCAAAATGATTTTGAGATTCTATCTTATACCTTTCAGAATGGCTATGATTATTGATACGTGACAGCTTATGCTGGCAAGAATGTCGAATAAGGAGAACACACATCTAATGTTGGTGGGAATGCAATCTGTACAGCCACTAGAGAAATCAGTATGGTGGTATCTCAGAAAGATAAGCATCAATCTACATCAAGATCCACATGTACTTCAAAGGATGGTAACAAGGGTAGTTGCTCCACTAAGTTAACTGAAGCAATCTGGATATATTTTGACAGAATAATGGATGAAGAAAATGTACATTTGCACAATGGAGTGTTACTCTGTTGATAAAAAAATGAAATGAAATTGTTACATTTGCAAACAAATGGATGGAACTAAAAACTCATGTTGAGTGAGATAAAACAGACATAAAAAGATAAGTATGGTGTGTATTTACTTATATGTGACTATTAGTAAATAAATAAATAATAACCAATCTGCAATCCAAAAAACCTAAAGAAATTAAGTATAGAGAAAGGAGTGGGGGGGCACATAAATCTTCTTTGTATGGAGGAATAAAATATATTTTATGGGTATACTGGTTATTGGGAACATCGGAAAGAGGATCATGTGGGTAGGGGGTTGGGATTGAGGGATGGAATTCAGGGAGAAACAGCTAGATTTGAGAGGCTGTTGAGGGATGGTTTAGAAACCTATTCAAGAGGAAACTTCTTGAAATACATCAATGTGATCCTAAGGAAATCTCCAAATAATGAAGGAAATGGATTCACAACTAGTTTTCCCTTTTTAGCAAACAAAGATTCTAGTGCCAGGACTAAGCTACATACAATTAAGTTGTTGACCAAAGTGGTCCTAAAGAAATCTCTACACAGTTCTAGTTGTTTACAAGTCTACAGGTTTTTAGATGTCTCCACAAACTGAAAACAAGACCCCATTGCTGAAGACAATACCCACAGAACTCATTGAAAATGGAGAAGCCAAGCTGATGACTACATAGAACCTTCATGCCTCTGTTTTCATGTCTTTTGTACAAGAAGGTATTCTGCTAGCAATAGAGAAATGTCAACACCAACCCAGCCACAAATCCTTCTCTACAATATGTCCTGCATGTAAAATATGTTGAATCAATAGTAGCAAAAACCTTGTGGGAATAACCAACCAATGTCTGGTTTTATGTAAAAACCCACTCCACAAGATGGAACCCATATCAGACAACACTTGTCTGACCAAAAGACAGAAACCACAGATTTCAGAGACATACAGTATAACCAAATATTTTTGGTCTTAAAAATATAACAATAAAATGACTCCTAATGATGTTCTTCTATAGTTATAGATCAGTGACTTATTCAGACATCACCAGAGAGGCTTCCTCCTGTGGCAGATAGAACAAATATAGAGACCCACATCCAGATATCACAAATATTGAGATACCTTGGAACATACAGCTCTCTTTGAAATATCTCTATTAATCCCTCCCCTCAGAACTTACAGAACTGTGGATAATAGAAGTTAGAACATAAGATCCAGAGGGAAAAGAGGACACTAGGAGGGCAAGGCCTTCTAAATCAAATGAGCAAAGGTCACATGATCTCACAGATATAAGGTATCAAACATAAAGCCTACAGCAGTTAAATGAGTCAGCAGTAGGGCCTCTGCAGATATACTATAACTTTATTTGTGAGTCTCTGATTCTTCTTCCTTCCTTTGGGGTTCTTCTCCTTCTGTTTGTTTGTCTTGTCTAACTGCCACGAGAGGTTTTATACTTTATCTTGTATGTTGTTGTTATCTCCTATAATCCTGTTTTTGTTTTGTTTTGTTTTTGTTTGTTTGTTTGTTTTTTGGTAATCAGGAACAGAAACAGGTGGGCTTGGATGGGAAGGGATGTGGGAAGGAACTTGTTAATTCCAAGGACTCTACAAAGGTGATCCTAACTAAGATTTCTAGCAGTGAGAGATATGGAGCCTGAACTGGCCATCTCTTGTAACCAGGCAGGGTTTCCAATGGAGGGACTGGGAAACCAACCCAATCATATAACTTTCAACCTATAATTTGTCCTGCCTATAAGATATACCGTGGTATAGGCACTGAAAAAATTGTGGGAGTGGCCAATCAATGACTAGTACAGCTTGAGACCTCTGCCATGAGAGGGGACCCACCATCTCCCTGGAGGGCCAGGACCCAGAGGCTGGATTTCCCAGAGACCTAGGATAGAAACAAACACAGCTATAAAAAAAATCAATGAAATAATTTCTAATAACATTCTGTGATATTCATAGATTAGTGCCTAGCCCAATTGTTGTAAGAGAAGATTCACTTAAAAACTGATGAAAACAGATGCAGAAACCCACAGACAAACATTAGGTAGACCTAAGAAAATATAGCACAAAAGAGGGATGAAGGATTATGGGAGCAAGAGGGTTCAAGGACAATGCAAGAAAAATCACAAAATCAACTAACGTTGGCTCATAGAGGCTGAAAGAGACTGAGAACTGAAGAAAAAAAATAAACAAGGAGTCTGCATGGTACAGACCTAGGCACTATGCATGTATGTTACAGATGTGCAACTTTGGTCTTTTGTGGACTTCTAACACTGGGAGAAGGGATTTTTCCCTTACTCTTTTGCTAGTTTTGGGGACACATTTTAGAATGCTGTGTTGCCTAATCCAACCTTCTACTAGATATGACATGTTTGGTAGATATTTATGGGAAGCATGCTTACCTCTGAGTAGAAAGGGAGGAGAAGTGGATGGTGGGTACAGAGGGGAGGGGGGAAATGGGATGGGAGAAATAAGAGGAAAGAGTGGTCAGGTTGTTAAAAATAAATTTAGATAATTAAGATGATAGATAGATGATTGATGACAGACAGATATAGATAGATAGATAGATAGATAGATAGATAGATAGATAGATA
>LOEQ01000741.1:3818-29996 GCA_001685075.1 Bramus lutescens | reverse complement strand
AGATAGATAGATAGATAGATAGATAGATAGATAGGCAGATAGGCAGATAGATAGATAGAGACAAATAGATAGTAAGATATTATTTAGATTGGTTTATACAGTGTTGTCAAACTGTGAGAGACCTCAGTGTGCATAGATAGATGATAGACAGATGACAGGATTGAGGACTGAAAACTCAGAAGTACTCAGTCTAAGATACTGCATAACTCAGAAGCCTCAACCTAATGTTGAAGTCCCAGAGTATTACTGAATATCAATTGTTCTTTAGTCCCATTGGAATACTGGTGAAACTACATTCTCATGTCAGAGAAAGAACAAGAGCAACATTGTAAATCAACTGAAGAGCAGGATAGATGAACTTGCCATTGGGATATTTAGGGAAGCAAGCTCCACCATCACCTGTGAACTCCTTACATTTGGGCTGCTGCCAGAATGGCACAGCATCTGGAATGTGTCTTCATAATTTAATTAACTTAATCAAGAAAATCCCATGTGGGTCCAGTAACTTGAAGTTTACATGAGGTTAGATTTAGTCCCATTGCTTAATCATTACAGACTTTGTGTCTTAAGGTATTTAATTTTGAAAAAGAAGGTATAATTAATGTGTTTGTGATAAAATAGAGATAAAAACAAGCAAATGTTCTATAAAATTATTTAGCTATTTTGATTACATAGAAATCTTTGTACCAAAACACTGTGAAAGACAATGTATGACAGCAAATCTTAGATATTGACTTGACTACAACTAGAATTAAATAATATCCAAGCAGTTGGGCACACTTGTAAAAGATGCTCTTCATTAACTTATTTGAGGCAAAAAGACTTATCCAAAATATGGTCCACACATCCAGGTGGCAGCCAACATAGAAGAACATGGAAGAAGAAAATTTCAGCTTTTACATTCTTGTCCTCATTCTCCCTGATAAAATCACCTGCCCTGCTCATGAGGCATTCATTTGGTTGTGTTAGATTCTATTTCTTCGGGATTCCACCTTAGACTGAAGACCCATAGCTCCTTGGGAATCTTCTAACTTTGGGACCCCAGAACTTGATTGTAAATCCTGAAAACCCAATCTTGTTGGCTCTAAAACTATCAGACTTTGGCTTACCTGTTGGAATACATCCTTTGTTGGGCGATTCATATCACAGCCATAGAACAACTTGAATATGTCTATTTCTATCTGTATTTAAAACTAGAAATAAATCTATATATATTCCACCATTTTTATTCTTATAATGAATCCTCAACACCACAGTATATAACGGAAATGTCTAAATGAATATATTTTCACAAGGCAAAATTTCAGAAATGAAATGCAAAACATTACCAGAGTGAAAAAAAAACTCTTTTTTACATTCCCTGTTACCAAATTTCTCCATGTCAACTCCTTAAAAACAAAATTAACTTTTCCCATTTCTTGAATTTGTGTAATATATTCACATATGTTTTGCTTTTTAAATCTGGAATCCTCATCCCCATATTTTAACAATGAGTTTAATACATATTTTAAGAATTTACTGTTGACTTTGATATTCCAAGATGTAATTAGTCCCCCAAGGAATGTTTAGATGATTTCCTGTAGCATGAATACTAAAAACGCAGAGACCGATATTGTGGTTCAAGCTAAAGATCAAAAACAAAACAGTCAAGTAACTAGAGAGTTCTTATTTCTTCCAAGGCTCAGACAAACAAAGGGGCAAGACTGCAGACTGTAATGCTTTTCACCAAACCTCAGGATGAGCTGAAAACGCACTTAACTCCTGCCTCATATTCTTCTCTATTGCTGGGATTAAATGCATGTCATCTCAAATGCTGGGATCAAAATTGTGACCTCTGTTTCTCTTCTACACCAATTCCCTCTCAAGTAAACCAGGGTGGCCTTGAGTCCTGGAGTTTATAGTGTGCGCCATCCATGTCCTCTATGGCTAATTAGTATCTTAGGTGTGAGTGTGTCTAAATAGTTGCTTAGTTCTTATCTAGGTATGTGGCTAGCTGGTGGTTTAGCTCTGCACTTTGATCTTCAGGCAAGCTTAATTTGTTAAAAAAAATGAAATATCACTACAATGCTTCTCTCTGTAAAACAGAACTTTGTTACAAACATTATTATCTACAATTGTGTGTACATAGAAATAGAGTATGAATTAAAGTGATAAATTATGATAAATGCTAGGATATAACAGCATAGATCCTTAAACTATGCTCCTTTTTTTTTTCCACTCAGGATCTGGTCAGGGACAAAGGACCACTCTGCTGCTGAAGCTAAGAAAGGAAAGTTGATTGTAAAGGGTTATACCATTTTTATAAGAAGAAGTTGTGATCTAAGGCTTCTTCCTTCAGAGAATGCTGCATTGTCAAGAAGGCTCGCTTCATAGCTCTGTGCCTGACAGACTCTGGCAAATCTACCATCTAGTATGGATTCTCATAAAACTTCCAGCAAACACAAACTAATACATATTTGTTCCTTAAGACCCATCTGCCTGCTCAGTTTTGCAAGTCATCAATTACAACAAAAATGCAAGCAGCCCTAGAATTTGATGATCACAAATTATATCTAGCTTCAAATTTGTTAATTATTACCAACTTTTAAAGTATACGTTCAAGGTTAAATACTATGACACAAAAGTAAAATCTCAGATTACTCTATTCCTCTTATAAAAATCTTGGCATCATCTTATAGCAATAGTTGCATTTCATTTGGCCTTAATATAATTAAAAAAAATATTTGTTACGAGATTTTTCTTTAATCGATTTATTCAGTAATCATGCTTGCTTAAACTGTCATTTTGTCCTTAGAATAAATCGTACATTTGAGTTGGATTTTAATTTTCACTAGTTTTGGTGAGTTATTTTTGCATTTAAATGTATTTTTAATTTGCATTTTATAGTCGTTCCACTGTTGTTTATTTCACTATTTTTAAATGAATCTTTCTAATTATTATTTTTTTGGTTTTAAGAAAGTTTTTCCCACTTAATATTTCTTGTGTATCTCACTGTGCTAAGAAGGCATCCAGTCCTTCTGTGTTTATGATGTACATGACTATAGGAAGAGCTCATGTAGTTAATCAGTTAAAAAGCTTCACTGATGAAAATCTGAATCCTAATATTTATACACTGTAATGTTACGTTCATGTTCATTATGACATGGATAATCACATCCATGTAATTTTTCTTGGTGTTCTATCTCTTTAAAATACATATAATTACATCCATACTGTTTCTTTTTGTTTTCTCAAATATATATGGAAAATTAAAATAAAATTTCACTATTGTCCTAGAGACACTACATTCACTCAATCAAAATTCACATATTGCATAAAATACTATAAAACTGATAAAAGTATCTAATGTCTAAGTAATACCACAGTACCTAACTTCTTTTACTTTAGCTGTATGGTAGGTCTGGAAAGTACTTAATCTGTAATAACTGTTTTTTTTTACTTTTTAAAATTACCTCATTAACCTAAAGTAACTTTATTATGTAAATATTTTACTATTATTGTTTTTATTTTTCTCATTATCAGTGGACCTGACAGACCCTCCATATATTTAGAGATATTTACGTATACCAACATTTTGATTTTTAACCAATTTTATCAAGTTGATCCAGTTTTCTGCCTTAACAAATTTAGTCTTGAGAGTTTTAAATAATTTTCCTTATAAATCCTTCAACAATTCCATCTTTAAAAAATTAAAGTTTTTGCCTTTTAAATTCCTCCTAGTTGTTTCAATTCCATCATATTTCTTTTTCCTGTTCCATTTTTTTCTGTTACCTTTATGTTATTGTAATGAGATCTGTTAGTACACCATCTACTCTGTTAACAACATTATATGGAAAGGAAATAGTGTGTCTGCCTCCAAGTGCAGCATTGTACCGATGATCTCTGATGGATCCTGTAGATGAGATTTGGAGAAGTAGCAGGGGATGACAAATTACAATGGAAGCCACAGCACATATGCTTATTTCAGATCAGAGGAAAGAGAAAATGTTCTCCATCTCGAACTGGCCCTCAAGTAGTAAGCAGTTGTGTCTACTGTACTTTTGTATTTATTCGCCTATTATTTTCAGCCAAATCATATCTTCACCATGTCTTGTGATTATGCAGAAGAAATAAACTTCTTTTATTAAGTGATTAAAATTGACAAGAACTTTGGTTTTGAGAGAGCACCAATGGCACACTTTTTTCTTGTTTTAGGTTAATTCATTAATTAAATTATCTTTTCTCATTTTACATGTCAAACCCAGTTCCCACTTCTTCCCCTCTTTCCACTCTCTCCACCACACCCCACCCTGTAACCCACTCCTCATTCACTCCTCAGAGAATGTAAGGCTTACCATGGGAAGTCAACAAAGTTTAGCTCATTGCTTTAAGACAGGACAAAGGCCCTCCCCACTGTATCTAACCTGAACAAGCTATGCCTCCAAAGAGAATGGATTCCAAAAGAACAGTCCAAACAGTAGGGATAAGTCTCACTGCCAGGGGCCACACAGTCAACCCCAGCCATACTACTGTCAACCCACAATAAGAGGGCCTATTTTGTTCCTATGCTCGTTAGCCAACAATCAGGCCAGAAAAAAAAGCCAGTTCCCATTAGCTTATGCTTTTGAACCCTTTGCTCATGTTATCTCTTCTCTCTCTCTTCAGCAGAACTTTGGGGGCTCAGCCCAGTGCTCCACTGTGGATATCTGCATCTGCTTCCATCATTTGCTGGATGAAAGTTCTGTAATGACATTTAAGACATTCATCAATGTGGCTGCAGAGCAAGGCCAGTTCAGGCACCACTTTACAATTGCTTAGGTTCTTAGCTGGGGTTATGTTTGTGGATTTCCGAGGATTTCTCTGCCACCAGGGTTCTTGGTAGTCCCATAAATGGCTCCCTCAATCAAGATAATACTTTCCTTGCTCTCCTCTGTCCATCTTGACTATACTGCTCCCTCAAGTTCTCCTCCCTCTTCTCCTCCACCTCCCTTTCTATCCTCCCTTCTCTCTCCACCTCCACATTCCAAATTTTCTGAGGATATCTTGTCTATTTCACTTTCGTAGAGGGCTCTATGTATGCTTCTCTTAGGGTTCTCCTTATTACCTAGCTTCTCTGGGATAATGTACTATCTTTTGCTTTACATATAATATCCACTTATGAGTGAGTACACACCGATCTCATCTTTTTGGATCTGGGTTGCCTCACTCGGGATTTTTTTTTTCTACTTCCATCCATTTGCATGCAAATTTCAAAATGTCTTTGCTTTTTACCACTGAGTAGTACTTCATTGTGTAAATGTACTAGATTTTCTTCATCCATTCCTCTGTTGAAGGGCATCTGGGTTGTTCCCAGGTACAGGCTATTACAATTAATGCTGCTATGAACATAGCTGAGCAAATGCCAATATGGTACGACTGAGTATCCTTTGCAAGTATGCCCAAGAGTGGTATTGCTGGTCTTGAGGTTTGTTGATTCCCGATTTTTTTAGAAACTGCTATACTGATTTCCAAAGTAATTGTACAAGTTTACAATCCCACCAGCAATAGAAGAGTGTTCTCCTTACTCTGTATCCTCTATAGCATAAGCTATCATTGATGTTTTTGATCTTAGCCATTCTGACTGAGGTAAGATGAGATCTCAGAGTTGTTTTGATTTGCATTTCCCTGATGGCTAAGAATGTTGAACATTTCCTTATGTGTCTTTCAGCTATTTGAGATTATTAAATTGAGAATTCTCTGTCTAGATCTGTACCTCATTTTTAATTGAATTATTTGGCATTTTGATGTTTAATTTCTTGAGTTCTTTTTATCTTTTGGAGATCAGTCCTCTGTCTGATATGTGGTTGGTGAAGATCTTTTCCTAATCAGTAGGCTGCCTTTTTGTCTTATTGACTGTGTCTTTTGCTTTACAGAAGCTTCTCAATTTTAGGAGGTCCCATTTATTTATTGTTGCTCTCGGTATCTATGCTACTGATATTATATTTAGGAAGTAGTCTCGGGGATGGGTCAACATATGAAAACCTATCATTTCATTTCATTAGATGCTGAAGAAGGATTAGACAAGATTCAACACCCCTTCATGATAAAAGTATTGGAGACATCAGGGATACAAGGAACATATTTATGTTTTAAATATATATTTGTTTATGTATATTGATGATTTCCCTGCATGTAGGTCCCTAACATCCCTTGTAAGTATGTCTGGTGTCCACAGAGGCCAGAAGACAGCATCAGATTTTATGGAATTGGAGTTAGACACAGTTGTGAACTACCATTTGGATGCTGGGAATAAAACCAATTTTTCCCTGGAAGAGCAGTCAGGCCCTTATCCACTGATTCATCACATCAGCGTCCTCTAATAACATTTATAAATATTTATCAAAATAGAATGCATACTAAAGTGTAACATTGAAAACATAAAAGTCTTAGAAGAAAAGAGAATTATTGCACTTCATGTCAGTTAGGGACGAGTGTGATTTTAGTGATCTTTTTCTTTAATAAAACAGCAATGTTCAGGTGACAGAAACAAAATTAAAGAAGTGAAAATTCTCAAACTAAAATGTATCGGCATATCAAAAAACCAACCAGGACCCAACAAGACAAATAAGAGAAAATGTAAATGTCTAGGCACTTATCAAAAATATTCAACATCTTTAGATATCAGGAGAATGCAAATTAAAACTTCTGTGATATTTTATTTCAACCACAGTCAGAATAGCCTTTTTGTTGTTGTTTTGTTTATAAAGATAGCCAATAATAGCATAGATATAGAGTAAGTGGGAATTATTAACAGTTGGTAGAAGCGCAAGCTTGTACAGATACTACAGAAATCAGTGTGAATGTGTAACAAAATCTAGAAGTAGATTTGTCATGTGATCCAGCTATACTACACAAGGGCAAATTCCTAAAGTAATCCAATTCCTCCTACAGAGACATTTGTCCTACTATATTCTTTTAGGCTCTATTTATAATAGTCAAGGAACAGAAACAGCAGATGCCCATTACTTATGAAAATTTGGTACATATTTACAGTGGAATATTATTAAGCTCTTAAAATGAGAACTTGAAACTTTCACATCAATGGATAGACCTGGAAAGAATAATTTTAATTGTGGTAACCCGGACCCTACAAAAATAATGACACATGTTCTCTTTGTATGTTGATATTATCTTTGACTATTTAGATATGTGTTTTTAAAAGTAGTGCCTATTGAAGGGAGAAAGATAATAAGGGGCCATATCATGGGAGAAATAAATTAATAGAATGGGAAAGACTAAATTGAATGGGTCTTGGGAATGCAAGATAGAGGAAGATCATGTGAGTGATAACTAACACTAAAGATCTATGAAATGCTTTATGGAAACCTTCATACTGTAGATATTTCCTGCACATAAATAAAGGGAATTTAAAAAGTGTTATCCTATAAGAAGAGGACACAGTATCTCCCAGGCACTGTAATATGAAAGCCCGCTGCCATAAATGGCTTAGCATTTTTTAAGCTGTTTGTCGGTTTGGATCTATAGATACCCTGAAAACTGCAGTCAATTACCCTCCACAACTTGATTTCAAGTCCCTACATTTGAACACACCTTATGGCAGAATGATAGACTGTGGAAATACTAAGCTGGTCTGTAATGTAGATGCTTCATTCCTGCGAGCTAAATTTCATATCTGAAAACTCTATGCACACTACCAAGTAAGAAAAGTATTCAATAATCTTCACAGCTGTGAAGCCTACAAGCTACAGTATAACCTGCGTGGGAAGATGTAACTTTTGTAATCATTGTAGCAATGTCATGGGGATAACCGACCTCTTTCTGATTGTATTCAGGGCCATTTACACAAGCCAGAACTCATAACTTTTACTATGAACTGTGTTTTTAAAAAAAATGACTGGGTAGCTCATAGGCCCTAGGAGATAACCTAATTCTCTTATTCTGATAAATGAACATGGCTATAAACTGCCCCTAATTTTCTTGTAGATGTATAACCAAATAGTAGAATGCCTTATGACCCTTATCAGGAACACTTCTTCATGCACAGAGAATAAAACTGGGAATTGTTTGCACTGAGACATTGGTATGCACCCTCCACTTGGTGTTCAGACTGATTGTAGTATGTAGGCAGAAAGTCACAGGAACCAGAGTAGATGGTCACCTGATGGGACACAGAATTTGCTGTTCACAGATTGACTGACCACAGTAAATGATATTAAACATTCAAATTTCCATATAGTAACCATAACTCATTGATACATAGAAGCAGGGGTTCAATAAATTTATTGAAAGTCATATGAAATCCTAAAACACTCTGCATTCAATAACTGTAACATAACAGGGTCTATACTATTATGTGTTTTCAGTCTTCTTGTTTGAACTCCTAAAGGATCTCATGCTTAGCAGAAAAAAAAAATACCAGTAAGTCTGTTCTCAGCATAACTGATTCAATGCTTAAATGTCTCTGTTTTTTCCTAAGTAATTACTATGAACATTCCATGAATATTTTTAAATTGTTTCTGATTTTGAGAAAAAAATATAGGTACACAGATTATCTTTGTGCAATAGGATTAATGAGTCAGCACAGAGAGTAGTAGAAAGTTTTGAGAGTCAATCAACCTAATATTAACAAATAAGAGCATCTCAATAGAAAGTACAATTGACTAAAGAACCACACAAATGTCCTGTTTTAGTTATAACCTTAAGTTACAAACCATCAGGTTATTGCTTGTCATCTTTTGGTTGTTGCTGTTGTTGCTTTATTTTTTCCAAAAGTCACTCAGAAAATGAAGTTGTGACAAAGAAAGAAGAAAGGTATCTAGTTTTCTGCAAGTTTGGAAAGTGAGACAAATTGGATAATGATGCAGAGGCAGTCAAAAGACATGGGAACACATCAAATACCCAGCGTGATTGAAAAGGAATGCACAACAAAGTTTTGGTCTCACTTCTTGCATCCATTAAGAGACTATGTGGATAATGAAGTCTAAATAGACTTGAGGGGAGTTAACAATTTTTAAATCACAAGACATGAATATTGAGAACTGTAGGTGTATGTCAGTAAAGTACTTGGAAGAAATTCAAGAAAATAGTGGCTGAATTAGAAAAACTCCGTAAATATAAAGCTATGGTACTAAGAGTAAAACTGAACAATTTCTGAGGAATGTCTTTGGTTTAGTGGGTAGGAAAATGATTTGGAGCTTGGGAGTTATTTTAAATCTGTATTCAACACAGATGCATAGGAATTGGAAGGTGCTGCTTCAAAAATGAAATTATTTAACTAATTTCTTTATTTTATTACTTGACCTTCCTGTAATTCTCTGTGAGATATTTTAACCTTTAGTACCATCATTATGAGCCTTGTTACCTGATTTCTTCTCTCCTTTATTACTTTTTTAAACTGGATATAACAGAGAGCTTACACTTTGCTATTAGTATTTTTAAGAATAATGGAGTTACTGGGTATAATGCCTAGAATAAAGCATAATATACTTAATTCATAACATAGCATCTTAGTTTTATTATTAACTTACATTTACTTCAGAAACAAAATATCATCACTTGCCTTCCAATTTAAAATATTTGAAAAAATATGCTTTCTACAAGAGGGTTTTAAATATGGCTTTTCTTATCAGGCATGTTTTTAAATCTAATATTCAATGTTATTGATAAGGGCTTTTAATTGTTCATGATGTTGTGGATGAGATAAAGGAACAAGCTGCATTTTTAAATGACAACGATTACATACACAATAACACATAATCTTCTATTTGACCTGACTAGAGAGATAGGCACATTACATAGTTTATAACACTATTCAATCATGAAGATGCTTGATGTTATGTTATTAAACTCATGAAACAATTAACATTTGCACAACACTAAGAATAGAAAGGATTATATTATATTTGAATATTGAGATGTATGGCACAATAACAGGCTGACATCATAACTGCTCTGGATTTTAATCAGAGTGTATACTCTGACTTTAAAATTGTACTGAATCCATCAAACAAGAGTTTATTTGAAGGACTTCACATGTTCAGTGAAGTATCTTTTCCATCAAAGGCTGCCAATTTATTGCAGAAAGCATTTCTAGAGTAAAATGATTTCTCCTGATACATAAACACACATTGACGTGTTAATATACTGTATTTATCATTTGTTAATTTTTATATCATTAGATATTGTTACTGTTTTAATATCTATAAATAAAAGAATACATAAGAGAAACTCTCAGTATGCTTAAATTTTATATTTAATGTAGAAACAATGAAACAGTTTACAAAAATTATTATAATTATTTTGAAATATGTCAATTAAAATCATGCTATAATTGTATGTAATGCAAAATTATAATTATATTAAAGTTATATGTCCATAACTTTCTTAGACTTGACTAAAATTCATATTGTTTTTATTTATTAATATAATTTCTTGTAGAATATATTCATTCACAAGTTCTAGACAAGTTTTTAAAAATCCCTTTAATCACACACACACACACACACACACACAAACTCACTCACATGCTTACATGCACACACACAAACATACACACACTTTCATATAACCTGATTCTAAATTGTTATTTAAACAAGTTAGAACATAATAATTTATGCTCTGAATTTTGTCTGTATCAATCTAATACTTTTCAATGACTCAAATAAGGAGCAATTGACTACAACAATCAATAGATTATCATAATAACAAATTTTGTAGTGCATACTGCAAATATTCAACCCACTTTATTACCCAAATTCCCTGTTAACTAGATTTGTATCCACTGAAAAGTTGCTTAAATCATTTATTTGTATTTTATCTCAGGGTTTTCAGTCTTTTCCTCATACCAAAAAAATCCTCTTCATCTATTACTGTCAATAATGTTCTAGTTTTTTGTTTGTTTGTTTAATATAAATGTTTCAAGGCCAAAAAAGCTAAGTATATTTCACTTCTGGCAGTAGAACTGAGAATTTGGAGTTAAAATTTTAGCAATTCATTGTCTTACACTTTGGTCCATAAAATCTTTGACTGGGTATAAATTTGTGTCAGGGTCAACAGTTCACAATTCTTTCATGCCCAATTTTAGTATTGCTGGGTCAAACCTTTAACAGCATCAGAAAGTCTATAATTGTCAGCTATGGAGTGGGGCTAGTGGGTGATTCAAAAGCAAGTAACTCATTATATCCTAATAAAGTTTTGGTAAATATGGAGTAAGACAATCTGGATGAATTAGCATAGATATTTAGATTTGAAGATGTTAATTATAAGAAATTATTTTAACAGATGTTGCATAGTAAGTGGTGTATTAGGAGCTTGCTTGTTGGTTCCCAGCCACCTGGCTAGCTTAGACCCTAAATTATCACACAGAAACTTTATTAATTAAATGATTGCTTGGCCCATTAGCTCTAGCTTCTTATTTGCTAACTCTTACATATTAATTTAACCAATTTCTATTAATCTGTGTATCTCCACGTGGCAGTGGCTTACTAGCAAAATTTTGGCATGTCTGACTATGGCAGCAGCTCTATGGCTTTTCCCTGACTCCTCCTTTCTTCCTCCCAGCATTCAGGTTAGTTTTCCCTGCCTAGCTAAATTCTGCCCTGCTATAGCCAAAGCAGTTACTTTATTCATAAGCTAATAAAAGCAACACATAGACAGAAGGACCTCCCACACCAAAGTAGTTTTGTTTGCATGCATATATGCATGCACACATTAATGTGGGTGCACATGTGTGTGTGTGTGTGTATGTGTGTGTGTATACCCACATTGGTCTCAGTCAAAAAATAGTATCTACTAATGCTCCTTATGTGTTATCCATGTTAGTTTAGAGTCACAGTCTCTCATTAGTCCATAGTATACCACATATGATAGGCAAGCTGAGAAACAAGCTTTGTTATCTAAAGGTCTCTACCTCCAAGCACTGAATATACAACAGAAAACCCTAAGATAGAGCTTTTTACCTTGAGTTCTTTGCATGAAAGTAAGCCTGCATGCTTGCAAAGCAAATGCTTTAAGGGCAGAGCTGTCTCCTCAGATAATGTTTCATTATACAATTCTTAACAATTTTCAGATAAAACACTGTATTATGATGTTCAATTTAGAAGAAGCTAAATATGAGTTTTTAAGAGATATATTTAAATGTTGTTGAAATGCATGCACAAATATTTAATTAAATCCCTAGCTAATATTGTTTGTCCAAGTGCATTTTAAATCACTATTACACTTGAGCCAGTGGAATATGAGAAAACGGGGGATTTTAAGACCATTCAAGCAAAACATGACTTTTAGAATACTTACTGATTCTTCCACCTTACAATACCTTTTCATAAATCATGGTCATTGCGTCTCATTCAAATGTGCCCTGAATTTTACCAAACATAACCTGATCTTTTATGTGAACCCATAAAAGAACATTATTTTATAATCATTTCTTCTCAGTTCTTCGTTTTACTGGCTTCACTCTTTTTTTTAAAAAAAAGTTACTTAGAATATAGTCAGCTGTACACAAGACCCTACATCTCAAGGACAGGAAAACAAATAAATGAATAATAATATCTATGATCTCAATGAGACTACTGAGATTATGGGGATAAACTAGTTAACTAAGAAGAAATAAACTCCCAGGTAAATCAGTGTTTGTCAGCTTCTAAGTGTGACATCTGAAAACTGTGACATTTATTATAGATGCAAGCTCTTTACATTCATTCATTAGAATTCACAGAGATGACATTAATACTACTTGATTGACTCTTTTTAAATTTTGTAATTCCACAATGCCTTTTGATCTTATTTCCTCTATCTCCTTCCATCTCAATCTGGGACCAACAAAGCCTTCTCCCTTCAGATTTGATGTGTGTGATTACTTGAATAGGAATGGCCTCCACAGACCAATGTATTCAAATACTTGACCTATAGGGAGTGACCATATTGGAGGGGAGGCCATGTCAGAGTAGTTGTGACATTGTTGGAGGAAGTCTATCAGAGTAGAGGCAGGTTTTGAGGCTTCATATGCTCAAGTTACTCCCAGTGTGACACACAGTCTCATTCTGCTGCCTGCACATCAAAATGTAAAATCTCAGTTCCTTCTCCAACACCATGTCTACCTCCTTGCTGCCATGTCTCACCAGTATTATACTGAACTAAGCCTCTTAAACTGCAGGACAGCCTAGTTAAATGTTTTCTTTCAAAAAAGTTGTAGTAGCCATATGTCATATGTTTCTTCACAGCAATTGAAACCTTAAGAAAGACAATGTCATTATTATTATTATTATTATTATTATTATTAATAATTACTTTAGTCCAGTTAATACTTACAATGTGTCAAATTCACTGGTGCTAAGCAATCCAAAAGAAGTCAAATGCCCTAAGAAAGATGGTTCTCCTTTCTTCATTTTTGCCAAAAGTTCTCTCTCTATTTTCTTTACATTATAATAAGCAACATGATCTGTCATTTGTCTTCAGGGTAAAGTATATTGATAAAAGCTGTGAAGTTTCCATTTTGTGTGAAATAAAAGCAATATCATCCTGGGAACATTCAGACAATGATCAGCTGGGTCTATTTTATATTTATTATGCCTTTCTATTTTGATAATTCCCACATATTCTGACTATTCATTACTACTGCTCATACAATTGATTGGTTGTAATGAATACAGTGAACTCTACTCAACTGAAATAGCTTTTCTCTGGAGATTCTTACTGGAAAAGTAATAAAAATCATGTCAGATAAATATTCTGAAATAAAGAGTGAAAAAATAGGAATTGGAGCAGGGTAATTGAAATGAATACAATGAAAAATTATGAAACACTAATAATGTATAAAAACAGCATGTTAGAAGAGATACTATCTATCATTAGTGCCTTGCTAGCTATAACATTATTTTGCTATGTTCTATTGTCAAAAAAATGATCTAATGAGCTTCTAAAATCTAAACTTCTTTAATGAAATACAACTTCAGTGATAGGCAGCAACTGGACACACTTCCTTCAGGAGAGTTTAATTGTAGAATAGAACTATCATGACATTAGCCAAAGATGGTCACTAACAAAGCTGAATGAAGCTCACACAAACCAAATATAAGGTACCCTTAGGAACTGGAACACAGAATAATAATGGCTTAATTTATTCAGGCTATAAAGAGCAGCTTAAGTTCAGCAAAGCAATTATAATTTCTGTCTACCAGAAATGTTTTATTTTAATCAGTATGGGCAGGTTATTTTCTGAAATAATTACTAGACATCCACATTACACACCAGTGGAAGTATATCAGTCTACTCTATATCAGCTATTGTTTATATATTGATTGTANTCTATCTATCTATCTATCTATCTATCTATCTATCTATCTATCATCTATATCTATAGAAATATCTGCCAACTTCTGATCTATATCTATTATCATTTATCTATCATATCTATCTATCTCTGTTTCTAACAATCTAACTAATATGTATTAGTCTATCATTCTTTCAATATATCTCCAATATTTATTGATAATTCATGTTTCCATTCATAAATATGAAAGCATTTGCTATTTGATACTTAGTAAAGTAAATGTAAATTGGTTGCTGATAACTGTGAATTGTGTCCTCAAATTATTTGAAATGATAAAATTTATTTCAAATGACATAAATATGAAAATTGCTTTTTAAATTAACAAATACAGGCAAGACAGAGGGAACTGCAGTTAATGGTGATAACAAACAAAAAAGAATCAAATCTAGTTATCTGATTTTGGTTTGAAACATTGAAATACTTTTATTCCATATTCTAATTTGTCTGTTTATTCATTTTTTTTGGAGACAGGGTCTTGAAACTTTATGTAGCTCTGGCTAGAAGACATAGTAATCCTGCTAAGAATATTAATACTTCCAAGAATATTTAAACAACACATAATATATTACTTCAAATAACATATACTATGATTGTAGAGCTTCACACAACTGTAATATTTTCAGTTATGTATGTTTATTTTTGTTCTTTATTTTGCCTTTGAATATAAATTTTGTATTTTTATATACAAATTATGCATTTTCTTTTGCTTGTGAATATTAGTGCTTGGATGTATCTCTACTATGTTATAATTTACTGTTAATACAATTTTTAAAATCCTTGCTAATGGAGTGGTTGAGGGAATGGAAAATGCCATGGAATATATCGGGATGGGGACTAGATCCCAAGGTGGAGCTGGAAGGAGTGGAGAGAGTTATGTACTGTATGAGAAGAATCTATTGTCAATAAAAATATAAACAATCAAAGAGTAAAGGTGCCACCGATATTGATGCAATTAATTATACCTTACTACTCTGAAGAAAATATTGTTCTATTGCTGATAACTTGAAAATGTTCAATAACAATTTGATACTTATTCGATCTTGTTTTCTTAGCTGTTTTGTATTCATATTTCTGCTTTGTCTCTTTAACTTCCTTGTTAGCAATTAGAGTTAAGTTGATTTAGTGTGTGATCTTTGCTTTCATATTTTAATAAGTTTTTGGGTATGTTTTATAACTTATAGACACTATCATGAGATCTCTACTTGGATGTCCGATTCATAAATCTAATCCACAACCCCGGTAGTATCATCTAAATAGCCTTGTGATTTCTTTCTGTTTCTTTCTCGGTCTCTCCATTTCTCTTTCTCTTTTCTGTTGAATGGTGTTTCTTTTTCCAAGGAAGTATAGCAGTGAATTTTAATGTCATTATGTCAGTAACATAGGTTTTTATAGTTTTTCTATTGATTAGAAAACAGTCATCAATGGTGAGGAAATTTTTCATCAGGGCAATACATGCCAAGTGTCTGCATATATTATTTTAAAGTAATAATAGTTTTACTTTTTGAAATAAAGACAATTAATCATTGTTTAATTGTTTTCTATTATAGAAATTTACTTCATTCACTGTTTATACATATAACTTGCATTACACACACATACAAACTTTGAAATTTTTGATTACATATAAAATGGATGATTCCAGTGTTTTGTGAAAAAATGACTTTTTAAACCTTGCAATAATTTTGAGTTTAACCAGTTATTAACTATAAGTAAAAATGAGACTCACAGTGTAATTCCTTATATTGTTACTTTTATCCAATACATACAAGCATATAATCACAGAACATTGGTAGCTTACCATACGTACAATGTACTGATACAGGCATACAATATATAATGTAAAAACACAAAGGACACTTTCATCCTCCAGCACAGACATTTCCTAACTCATTTGCACTTTGTTCCGTAGGATATGTTAGCTCCCTCTCAGTAAACACATAGTTTTGAAAAACATTGTTATAGGTTAAAACACTCAATCTCCTCTGCATATGTTGGACAGCTTTTGATTAACATTGTAGAACACCTGCTTTTCTGTCTGTTATCAACTATTCTCTCTCCATCTCCAGTGAGGGGTAGCTGGGCAGAACAAATGTAAAATAATGACTTCAAAATGTGGTGAACTTCATAACCCACACCCCTGCTGCTTTAACACCATTTTGTCATTGTATTTCACTTTGATATTTTGAAAACACTGCTTCTTATGGCTGGTCTTTTCCTGCAGCTGTATAAACAGGTGCAGGTTTGAAGCTGGAGAAGGAATGAGAAAGAGTTTGTCATGCAAATAATAGGATCATTTACCTCGTCTCTACCCAGTAATTGACCTGATGGATCATTATGTGAAGATTTTCCCTGAAGTCACTGAATAAATACACAGCAAACACTATTCAGTTGACAGAGCAGATCAACAGGAGCCTATTCCTTTAAAAAAAATGCACTTTATTTTCCTAACAGAACCAACTGAGGCTTTCATCCTTTAGTCAATCTAGTGAGAAATACCATATCATCCTTTCTCCTGAAACACATATGCCTTAGTCTGTAATATTTTCAACTGAGATACAAAATGTATTATCCAAATATGTGTTAGATTCACAGACAGACAGTTTAAGCAAAATCAGGACATTTTTAAACATTCAGTATTATGTTATCTCCATTAAAGTGTCATTATATATATCAACTGCACTTTGAGGAATAGCCCATTCCTAGCAGTAGTGGGCCAACATAAAACAAACTCAAAAGACTATTTGTATTTTTTTTTGCATTTTTATGGTTTGGATTTTTTTGTCTTATTGTAGTTTGCTTGTTTTGTTTAACTTTGATTCTGTGATTTTGTAGTTTTTTTGTTTTATTTTGTTTTAAGAAAAAGGGAGAAAAAATAACACGGTTGCGTGGGTACATAGATGAAGAAGATATAGGAGATGTGAGAGGGACAACATGATTAAAATATATTTTGTATAAACATTGCAAATAAAACATTTAAAAATCAGTATTATTTAGGGAATTATAAAACCTCATTTTGTGTGCATAAGTGAGTGTCTGCCTTTATGTATAGTTATTAAATGTGTGATGTCCCTGTAAAGGCCAGATGATATCACTGAATCTACTGGCACCTGACTCAAAGTTGGCTAACAGTCACTATTTGGCCTTAATCCAAACCTGAGTCTCCTCTCAGAATACCAAGTGCTCTTAAATAAGCCCTGAGTCTTCACTCCTTCCCAAGACTTTTACTCTTGATTCAAATTTCTACTAGATTATATAATAAACCAAGGTCAGCAAAGAGACCTTTAATGTAACAGTACTTCTTGAATATTAGGTGATTTGTTTTAAATATTTCTTCTATTAAAGACTCAGTGGATTTGCTAACATTATCAATTTTTAGTTAATTTAAACCTTTCTTTTCTATGTGAGTGCATAAGTAACTCAAAATATATCTTTTATTTGTCTATTTTTAACAGCAAAACAAAGAGTTGAGACATCGGTTGTATAATTTTGTTCTTGACACCAAAAACGTAATAATAGGCAGACAGTTATGTGAAATCTCATGTAGAAGTTTGAAAAGAGTAGATTATGTTAAATATTTAGCAAATATGCATACCTAGGTGACAAGGCATTCCTGAAACTCACAAGAAATACAAAGTTTGAAAGTGCAATGTATAAACATAGTCAATGAGGATAGTAGCTCCAAATTTAGGAACTATTTTCTGTTGATTTTTTTATTTCATTTTGCATTTTATCCACAGATCTCCCCCTCTTCAGATCCCTCCTCCCCACCGAACTCCCACCCCCAGTCAAAACCCCTTCCACTCCTTCCAAAGGATAAGATTTTCCATTGGAAATCAACAAAGTCTGACACATTGAGTTGGGCAAGAACCAAGTTCCTCCTCTCTTGCATTAAAGTTTAGCATAAAAATAGAAAATAGTGACGGAAAGGAGAAAGAAATCAGGAAGAAAACGAATAATGGAAGACAATGAGAATTAATCCTCAGTCTCTATTTTCACTGACAACTAAGTCATAACAGTGTCGACTCCAGTTGAAAAAAGAAGAAGAGCTAAATGTCTGGCAGCAGAGTCTACAGTTATACTAGAATAAAGATCTTCTATTTTTAAATTCAGAAGGTGAATATTATATAAAATTAGAAGTTATTCAAAATTCAAAAAAATCTAATTATTTGAGAAAAAAATAGTTTCTGACTGTGAATAATTTGGAGATATCATGTATTTTTTTGTAAATTGTATAAGAAAATTTTATTCTTAGGACTAGAGGTGAATAAGCAGATAAAAGCATGTTCTTTATGAAGAATGCCTAGATTCATTTTCTAGTACCTCCTGGTGGCTGGCATCAAGGGATACAGTTTTTGTAGTCCTAAAAATGTCTTTTGACCTCTGTCAATAGTTAACAAAAAAGTGACACATACATGAAGATAAAGGCAAATGCATTGTCTCCCTGTTGTCCCTGTCTTTATTTCTCCATTGATGCTGAATTCATTCTGTTACATGCTTTCCCTGCCCAGAAGTTGCAACTATACCTATTCCCCAAGTATTGACAATTTAGCTTTTTACCAGACCAATTAGATGCATTGAGCAAGCAAGAAAAGAATGGCAACATGTCTTTACATAATTAAATGAATGCAACACATCTTTGCACCATTATACAAATATTCCATAGCAGAAGATACGAAAATTCTTGTAAACATTTACAAAAGAAAAAAGCTTAAAAAATAATGTTAAAAGTTAAATTTCTTTGAAACACACACACACACACACATGCAAACATCCATAATCATTTATCTACAAAAGAGTAAAAATTAAATGTGAATGATCCTGCCTAGGGAAGCAGGTAGTTGATTAGCAATACATAATAAATTATACTATGTAATTGAAATAATAGGATAAATTATCTGAGCAAGTAACATTGTCTAACAATGTTTTATAAAAAACAAAACAACAATAAGACTACAATGCTCAAGACAAAGTGCTTCATGTAAAGATTTAATTGCTAGTTTCCTTTCTTTCAGGTAAAAAGTTCAAACTTTTGAAACTTGCTTAGATCACCATCTTCTAGCGACAAGTGAATATGAAATAGCATATGTGAGTATATCACACTACTCTAATGGTCTGCATTGATGACCACTTTTGTGTGAATTAGTTGAATCCATGTCTTAAGACGTTTTTGCCTGTGGATAAATAATAAATGTGCCCACTTTTTAAATAAAATGTGGGTGTTTTCCTCAGCTCCTTTTCAGAGAAATTCCATATCTTAATATGTGGTATGACAATATCTCGTTGGCAGTAATTTTAGCAGCTGTTAACATGTCATTGGGTAACTCACAGTTTCTAAAACACTGGCTTCTATTAAATTGAATGTTCTGTTCTAGAAAGGGAAATATTTAGCTGTTTTTTTAAGTTTTAAGTGGTATAGATTTATGAGAAATAAAAAGCATGTTTAAAAATTGACAAAGAATTTTTAAAGATCTAATGAGAGCTCACCAAGGCCAGCTGGACTGGGACTGACGGAGTATGTGATCAATCCGGACTCTCTGAACGTGGCTGATAATGAGAGCTGACTGAGAAGCCAAGGACAATGGATCTGGGTTTTGATTCTACTTNGGGAGGGAATTGGGAGGGGGCAGGAGGTGGAAATTTTTAATAATAATAATGAAAATATTAATAAAAATAAAATAAAATCATTATATAAATATAAGATTAAAAACTAAAAAATAAAACTCAAAAAATTGACAAATAAAGAGTAATATAAAGCTACAATATTTACAGCTGATTACAGTATAGCTACATAGACTATAAGATAGTACCCAAGATTTTAAATAATAAACCTAAAATTTATGAACAAAAACATATATGGATGAGTTTTTATAATTATTTTTTACTTTGTTAAATATATTATCAACCTGGGTAACCATTCATAAAACATTTATAACAATCTGTTACATAAAAATAATCCTAAACAAGTGTTAGCTATATTGAACTCTTGACACCTTGGCTCATCATAGTGGGAAAGTTTTATATTCTATTTTAACAGAAAGAAAAAAAAACAGATACTAATCAATGAAAAGGTTTACATGCCTCCTTTTTGAAAAGATGAAAATATTGAAACAGTGATTCTAAGATACGATGACACATAAAATGAATTAACAAAATTCAAATGCAGTTGTATTAACTATCTACAAGTTATAGAATTGTGGATAACCTTTTAGTCATTATACAAAGATTTAATCATAAGTTTTGTGACCATTACTGATTACTTTCAGATTTGAAATTTATCTCCACCACCTATTAGCAACAATAATGCATTTATGCATGCAATTGAGCTTGCTGACGGCAATCATTTACAAAAGGAAATTGCTAATGCTTCAGTGATGAATAAATGCCACTTCAGTGGGAAACACAAACACTATAAAGACATTGTGTCCTTGATTTTCATAATCTGAAATTAGAATGAGTACTGAGAACCTGCTATAAATACACAGGCTATACCTCACATCATTCATTATTATCTTACATAAAATTATACTTTATTAGCTTTCATATTTTGAAATGTTCAATAAAGAGAAATTCAATATTTCTACTATCACCAGGTCTACTTTTATGTTAGTTTAATTTTACTGAGATACCCATATTTAATAGCTTCCTCACCTCAATAACTCACATTTGTAAGAAAATGGTTATGAGGAGATGAACACTAAGAGGATTTTGCTTTTCAAGTTGTTTTAAAATCAACACACTGAAATCTAGATCCTCAAAGAACAGCAGCAACAACAAAGTTGTTTGTCGAAACATTGATTTTTTTCAAGTGCAACAGGTTTTTTTCTCAGGGAAGAATGACAAGAATCATTTTACAAACAAGTTTATGTAACCACATGTGTTTATGGACAAATTGGGGAAACCAGAGGTCAAGTCCAATGTCTTAATTGTATTGAACCATATGTTTTAATTCAGATTCTCTCACTTGGAGCACACCAATGACTACACAATGACTACAACAACTTACCTGCATGTCCCCATAGATTCACATACCTTTGTGTCTTTCAAAACTATCCCCTAATCTGGCATTATAGGTATATGCCTGGATCTGGACATTTTTACTGGGTATTAGGATTAAATTCATGTCTTAATGCTTGCTTGTTAAACCTTGCTCACTGAGACATCTTTCCAAGCAAAGATTGTATCTTGAGTATGGTATCTGTGTGTCCAGAATATTTTATTACTTTTTATTTCAAATTCTTAATTATCCTACCATTTAAAATAATGCTATAATTATATTTTTAGGTCAGCAATGGCTCATAGGGTAAAGTGCATATTTCACTTCATCAGGTTTGTGAAATATGTACTCACAAGCCTGATGAAATGAAATATATACTTTGAAACAACACAAAAGTGGAAGGAGAGAGATAACATCACAAAAATATTTTCTGACCTTCAGATGTTTCCCATGATATCTGCACCTATACAGATACAAACATCATGCACAAACACACACACACACACACAAACACACACACACACATAAAAAACACAGAGAGAGAGAGACAGATGTAACTCTCATTCATAATTGCATAGACTTACTGTAATAGACAGAGATTAACAGAAAGAACTACAATTAGTCAAAATACAGAGAACAATGGACTATGAGAGACATATCACTGATTGATACATCTATAAGATTCCCTATCTAAAGCTCATGGAACACTGCAAAATGGAGTTAAGTAATATTATAAGAGCCATAGAACCATTAAAACTTCTGTGAGACTGTCTCCTTGATCTGAAAAGAAAGTTTCACCTATTATTCCTCAACAGTAGGACTGATTAAACAAGTTCTAAGCAGCAACAATACCTATAGACATATTAATGTGGAAGGACAATGTCATAGAGTACCATGGCTAGATAAAGAACTTTAAACAATAAATGAGACCTGGGAGAGGAGGTATTAGTTCTTTAATGGGAAGAGCCCCAAAATGTGTTATCTAAAACAGGTGGTCAACACTGAAATCATTATAATATAAGGAATTTTAAGTACACTCAACAGGTTGTATTTGTTTATTTATGCATATATATATATATGCAATAAGAGCAATTATCAAAAAAGTAGTAATGAGGAATGTGAAATGAAGTGTTGGTGGAGACTGCTCATTCATTCCCGACCACCCATTCCATGAAATAACCACTCAAAAATTAAATTAATTAAAACACTACTTGTCCAATCACTTAGGCATATTGCTAGCTAGTTCTTATATCTTAAATTAACCCATCTTTAATCATCTGTACATTGCCATGTGGTTGTGGCCTACTTGTAAGCTCCCATCTAGCATCTGAAATTTATCTCCTGCGGGGTCTACATGAAGTCTTTTTGATGCCATCTAATCTCTCTATATATCTTTTCTATCCTGACTATATTCTGTTAAGCCATTGGCTGAAAGCAGCTTCTTTATTTACCAATGGCAAAAAAATATTCATAACACACAGAAGAAAATCCCACATCACCTCGCCTTTTCTGTCTAATTAAAAAGAAAGGTTTTAACTTTAACATAGTGAATTTACATATAACAAAACAATTATCAACCAAGATTACAATTACAATATTTAGTCCATTTACATTTAGCAAATTAAGGAAACTAATCTATCATCTATCCTAACTTCATGAGCCTGAAGTTTTATATCTAATCTATCTTTTATCATAACTAATGAAAACTATATTTGTTCTTCAACTTCATAAAAGACTCCAGAAAGATATATTACCTAAGTAAACAGAAGTGCATCATAAGCAACTTCCAAACCTCTAGAATTGACAGAGACTTCTCAATGCCTGAACAGTCACCCAAAGTTTCTCTGTAACACTAAAGTATTCATTTTCAGCATACAGGCCCACAGTATTTGTCAGACTTTTCCATGAATCAGGAAATATCCCAGACAGTCCTACCTATATTGGCAGTTTGTCAGTCACTTTCTTCTGTGTCCTGCAGAATGTCTGGCAGACTCTTTTATTAAGTAGGAACACTTGGACCATCTCACCTTTAGGCAAGTTAAGCAGTCGTTTTCCAGTGAATCCTGCATGTCTAGTTCATTCAGTATAACACCAAGCACTCCTGGTTTGAGCAGATTCTTGCACAAATGGCTAACGAATTCCATAAAGACACTGGTCAATGTCCATTATCCTCTAAAAGAAGATTGGTGCTACAACGAGCAGATGTGACTCACTGTCACGAAAAGTTCTGAATTCTTATAACATTTTAAATGTCATATTCTATTAGTCTTTGAAAGATTTGAAAAATAACTATCCATCTGAAATACATCTCTGTACATATAGAAAACTAATTAACATGACTAAAATCTTGACTATTTTAGATGACTATCTATTAACCTGTATTTGTTCATTATATACTACATTTATAAATGAGATGCCCAAATACAAAACCATAATCAGGAGCAAAATATACATTTCACAAAATTGACCTTAAGTTTGTATCAATAAACTAAAATCCATACTAATGCCAACTACTCATCTCTATAGCATATCTGCCTTTAAATTAAACAAATATTTATAAATAATATCTGGGAATTTGGCTGAAGTTATCTCTAAACTGCTTCCTGTGTTTTGTTGGGAGAAGAAATTTTGGGGTTTGCAAAGACCTTACAGGGGCTCTTGGTCAATCAACCACATTAATCTGGAAGGAATTCACATGTTTGCTTTCTTTATGGAAACAAAAGGAGAACTTTTCAAAAACAATATATCCGTAGACACAAATTTTAAAGCCAAGATACCTTTAAAATATATGTATTGGTTTAGCTTAGCAGTCTATACAATGAAATGTCTCTCTGTACTTAACTTATTCACAGTCAAAATATTCAACAAAAACCCAAAATATACATAATCCAAATTCTCTGTATATATTCTATCTTTATGTGACTTGACTTATTTTCCCTTACTCCTTTTATACATGACTCTCTGTATTCTGTCTCTTTAAAGATTTTGCTTTATTTTTTAAACCATTTACTTCCTTTTATAACTCTCTATGTTCTTTTTCATCTCTCTCACTCTCAAGCCTACATACATTTATTCAACAGTGTTACCCATTTAGAGGTCTTTCCCATCTGAATTTGTCTTTGTTGCATGCATATCTATAATTATTTTTTGATTACGAGCACTTTTAAAAAATGCTAAGTGAACATGGCTAGGACCAACCCTGTTGTCCTGCCTTTTGACATTACCCAGTCAAACATGATGGTGGCATGTTCACCACCTCTGAGAGCCATGTATGCTTCCCCAGCTCCAGGTCTATGTCACCATGAAGCAACTAGTAGCATGCTGCTCACAAACCCTATTTAAGTGTGCAGCCTCCTGAAAGAGTCAGAGTTCATGCTGTCAGAACAAACTATGAAGTCACAGTTTCTTATGCTGAGTTAGTAAGCCTTTTCTTAATGGAGCCAAGGTGCCCCTTCTCACAGCCAGTGAACAGAGCCCATCTGAAAAAAAAAATGGTACTACCAAGAAGCAATGCTCAGCTCCCATTTTTGGGATTGGGACATCAAAAAGCCCTCATTTTTAAAGCTTTTTATAAGTCTTTGTAGATCCATGCCCCAGACAGTGTGTGTCATCAGTAGTTACAACAAAAGATAAAATAGATTTAAATATTGTAGCTATAATTCTTGCTTGATAACTGTTTTGTTGTATGTAATTTTGCCATGTTAAGGTTAAAATCTTCTGTTTTGTTTATATAGGAGAGGGGAGGTGA
The DNA here is from genome assembly GCA_001685075.1 of Bramus lutescens. Lineage (NCBI taxonomy): Eukaryota > Metazoa > Chordata > Mammalia > Rodentia > Cricetidae > Bramus > Bramus lutescens. The sequence goes on along the minus strand of LOEQ01000741.1, from coordinate 4,943 downwards.
TGTGGGATTCCCCTCTGTATGCTGTGAATACCATTAGTTAATAAAGAATCTGATGTGGGTCTATTGCAGTGCATACTAGAGCAAAGTTAGAATTCCAAGCAGATAGAGGAGAAGAGTAGGCAGACTCAGAGACAAGCCATGTATTTGCCATAAGGGACAGATCCGGAAAACTGAGGAAACCTTAATGGTGGGCTACAACCATGTGGCAATACACAGATTAATAGAAACGCATTAATTTAAGATATAAGAGCTACCTATAAATCTGCATAAGTCAATAGGCCAATTAGTTTTTTAATTAATACAGTTTCTGTGTGCTTATTTCGGGTCTGGTCAGCCTAGAACAACAGTGAAGCGGCATGGAAGGAGTAGAAATGAGGGAAAGGAGGTGAGAAATGATGCAATTTCATTTTAAATCATGGAAGTTCTAGACATTAAAAAGTATATGGCAAGTGAAAAAATTAAAACAGATAAAATATGAACAGAAAATATAATTTTTGTTTGATTCTATGTATTTAATATGAAACATAACTTTATAAGACATTTTAAAATGAGAACAAATATGGTTAACTGGTCTTTGGGTGTGTTTGGTGTGGATAATGCATAAAAGAAACCCATGTAAAATTATAATACTTTGCTAGAAATTTATACTGATTTGGAATTTTGAAAATACATATGGGCATATAATTATGATCAGAGTTTAGAGATATAATTTTTTTATAGTGCACATATTTTTTTTTTAACTCACGCTGCTGCTATTCCAATGGGAGCCAGCACCAATCATTCCAATAGAACAGAATGTTGTTTCTGGGTAAGATTTTGTTTCTTTTTTTTTTTAACTTCCCTATCAGTTAAACTATGGGTAACTGTGAAACTAAGTATCTATGCCACATATATTTTAAAAATAATACTGAAATATCTTCTATAAAGTCTGTATATCTTAGTTAGTTCTAATTGTCCACTTGATACTGTATGGAGTAATTTGAGTGTAAAAGCCTGCACTGAAGAGTTGCTTAGAATTAACTGGTCTTTTAGCATGTTTGGAGAATTGTCTTGATTCTTAGTCAATACCGCAGAGCATAGCCACTGTGGCAGCACCAGCATATCCAGGTTGTCCATTGCAATATG
>LOEQ01000740.1:555501-568512 GCA_001685075.1 Bramus lutescens | reverse complement strand
TCTTAGGTTTGATCTTTTCATGGTGTCCCATATTTCCTGGATATTTTGAGTTAAGCTTTTGTTAGATTTAATGTTTTCTTTGCCCTATGGGTCTATTTCCTTCATTGTATCTTCAGCACTTGAGATTCTCTCTTCCATCTCTTGTTTTCTGCTGTTTATGCTTGTATTTGTGGTTCCTGATCATTTTCCCATATCTTCTGTTTCCCTTTGTCTTTTTTTATTATCTCTATTTCAGTTTTCAAGTCTTGAATCATTTCTTTCACCTGCTTGATTGTTTTTTCTTGGTTTTCTTTAAGGGATTTGTTGATTTCTTCCAATTTTTTGTTTGCCTTTTGCTTCATTTCTTTGAGAGAATTTTTTCATTTCCTCTTTAAGGTCTCATACATTCTCCTAAAGTTATTTTTTAGGCCATTTTCTTCTGCTTCATCTGTATTTGGGTGATCAAGTCTTGCTGTCGTAGAGTCACTAGTTTTTGTTGGTGTCGTGTTGGTGTTAAGTTTGTTCTTACCTTGTCTACCCAACTTCTCCTCTGACTGATGTAGTTGGGGCCATTTCTCTGGCGACCACTCTTCCAGGTGCCAATGGATACAAGTCTCAGATGGTTGCTCCTTATGATGGAGTTGGGACCATGGTTCCAGTCACCCTGGAGGTTGCTGGACATTCCCAGAGGTCACTCTGCAATCCCAGAGGTGGTTCAGCCCTGCTCCCATAGAGGTTGCTGGTTCAGGCCTGGTCCCACATAGGTCACTGGCTTAGGCCTGCTCCCTCAAGGTTGCTCCCTTGTACAGCTCCTGGCTCGGGCCTGTTCCAGTGAAGGTTGCTGGCCCAGACCTGGTCCTGCAGAGGGCAGAGGTCGCTGACTCAGGTCTCTGCTGCCATGGAAGTCATTGGCTCAGGCCCGGTCCCACGAAGGTCGCAGGCTCAGGCCTGCTCTCTCGGAGGTTTCTCTCTCATATCTACTCTTATAGAAGTCACTGGGTCAGGCCTGCCTTGGCAGATGTCCCTGACTCAGGCCTTCTCCCACAGGTGTCCCTGGCCTTGGCCTGCTCCAGGGAAGGTTCTTCACTTGGGCCTGATCCAGCAGAGATCTCTGGTTTGGGCCTAGTCCTGTGGAGGGCACTCACTTGGGTCTGCTCCCGAGGAGGTACTGGTTTCTTTTCTTTTGTTTACAGTAACTGAACAGGGCAAATACCAACACTGAGCATTTTAGAACACTTCGTCTTCTTGTTTATGAACGTGATCTAGCTCAATATTTATTAGGTTTTCTTTCATTTCTTTCAGCAGTGTTTGCTGGTTTCTAGGTATAAGCCGCATACTCCTTTTATTAAATTACTCCAAGGGTTTTTCTTTATCATTATAGAAAGCAGAGTTTAGTTGTAACCTTTCAACTCCTGTAGCAGACAGGTAGGATGGTGTTGACAATGTCTTATAAACTATTGTACCGTTGTTTAATATCCAAAAACATACACCTTCATAATAAAAATACTTAAAGACAAATCCTCTGAAAGGAAATACATTAGTTAACATGAATCACATGCCCTCCATAAAAGCCTGGTCTTTATATTTTTTGTATTGGTCTTTATTTCTTAATAGAATTTTCAAATTATTCTTTGAAAATTTCATACATGTATGAAATGTATTTTTATCATTTCCCTCCATTATCCAGGTCCAGTGAACCTCTCCAAATGCCCCCTTCTAATTTCAGGTCCTCTTCTTTTGTTTTTTAACACATACCAAGTTCAACTAATGCAGCTCAAATGCACACGGGTGTGAGACCAGCCCCTGGGGCATGTGTGACCTACAGGTGACCAAAGCCCTAAACTAAAAATGATTCCATAGTAGCCATGGACTTCTAATAACTTCTCAGATATGGACGTTATTGGGCCCTGTGGATCCCTCTCATCTCCAAGATGGAATTTTAGCTGTCTTGATTTTGTATATCTTATGCAGGTAACCATGGCTACTGTGATGTCGCAAGTGCAACAGCCCTGTCAGGTCTAGAAGACAGCATTTCCCAGCCTTTCTTCTAATCCTCGTTCTCTTACATATTTTCTGCTGCTTACTGCAATGTTTCCCAGGACTCGTGTGTACTGGAGAGTGGTATAGATGCTGCTTGTTTTCAATAATTTGATCCCTTACACGTCTTTGCATTAACCAGTGGTCATTACAAAAAGAAGGTTATCTCACTAAGGTTGCGAGCAGTACTGTCCATGGGGTTTTAGAATGCTGTTCACCAGCATGATCATTTAGCAAAACAGAAGTAAGTTCCTACCTGACCCCCCAACCACCCTGCTCTGCCAGGCCATAAGATCTCCCTAGTCATGCACATTAGACCAAGTTTAAAATTCCAGGCATAAAGCTCTTCTGTGGAACAGGTCTCATATCCAACCAGGAAGTGTTTGGTTGCCGTCCTAACTGTGGTGGCACTATTATGCCAGTAGGTACATCTTGGTAGAGTGGTATTATAGCATTGTTCAGCGTTGGGTAGGACCACTGATGTCTTTTCTCATGCTGCACCTTTCAGCACTATGAAAGCTACACAGAAGCAAGGAAGTTTCTAGCTCAATTCCAAACTGATTTCTCCATGTCCTGCAGCCGAAGTGTATGGTGTCTTCAGCAATGGTGTTTTACTGTGTAATTGTAGTGGTCAGTAAAGAGCAGCAGCAATAACCTGTATTGTTTGCACTGCTTTGGTGCCTCCCTGATGAAAAAGCTTGTAGGGGTATCCCATACCTGGCAATGCTTCTATTTAATGATCCATCTTGTCAATGCTCACCCATGTTGGATACCTCTGTTCAAACTCCCTTTAATTATAATTATATTGGCTACAGTTTCTGTAAGACTTTTACATATGATGAAAATTATAATTTGTCTTGATGGATGGTTCTATGAGGAGATCTTTATCCTTTCTCCCTAGTTTTGGTTTAAGTTCTACTTTGTCAGATATTAGTACAGTGACATCAAGCAGTAAGCAAAACTGGCCAAGACAACCTCTCAGTGGACCAACTAATTCAGGGCACTCCTTCCTAGCCAATCACAACACACCAGCAAGGGACCGCCAGTTTCAAAAGAACCAACCGGAAATGTTCCTGCGGCAGTTTAATTTCCCAGACTCCATAAAAACCCCAGACACATCTCACCCCCTCCTCCCGGAAAACAGGGATCACACAACAAGCAGCAGCAACAAGCCCACAAAAACTACATTGCTGAATTTTTATTATAATGTGACTTATTCTTTCTTGTGGTCTTGTAGATGGATATGGAAAGAAAGGTGGTTTTTCTTTTCGGTCTGAAGGATTCCTTTAAATATCATCTGTAGAACTGGCTTAATGGTCATAAATTCTTTTAGTCTATTTTTATCACAGAGAGTTTTTATTTTTTTCAATTATGATACAATAACTTTGTTGAGTATGAGAGTATGGTTTGGCAGTTGCTATTTTTTAGACTTGTAAATACATCATTCAAAGCTCCCTGGCTTTTATAAAGTTTTGCTCGAATAATCTTCTGTTATTCTTAGGGGTCTGCCTTTATATGTGACTTGGTATGCCCCTCTTGCTGTTTTCAACATACTATCTTTGTTCTACGCACTTAATGTTTTAGCTGAAATGTGATGAGGGGAGGTTTACTTCTGGTCATGTCTCTTTGGCATCCTAAATGCTTCTTGTATCTAGATTAGCATCTCTTTCTGTAATTCTGAGAACTGTACTATTATGATTCATTGAGAAAGTTTTCTATGCCTTTAAAACAAGCTTCTCCCCTTTCTATACCTATAACTTATAGATTTAGTCTTTTCATGAGGTTGCATATATCTTGGGATTTTCACTGGTATTTTCTTATTATTTTGTTGGATTTTCCAATTCCTCCAACCTGTCTTCAAGCTCCTGTGCTCTGTACTGTCCCTGGTCCATTCAGTAGCTGAGTCATTCATTCCACAAAGGGTTTTCCAGTTTGGGTGTTAGTTTTATTTTACTTGCTATGCTTTATATTCCTAGCATTTCAGATGAGTTTCTTCCCAGTATTTCTATGGTGTAGGAGGTCTTTCAGTTTTTGTGTTGCTTTCATTGGTTAATCAATAAAGAAACTGCTTGGCCTGATAGGGCAGAACTTAGATAGGCAGAGAAGACAGAACTGTATCCTGGGAGGAAGAAAGCACAGAGAGAGCTGCCACCATGGAGCTGCCAGGTCAGACATGCTGAATCTTTCCTGGTAAGCCATGACCTCGTGGTGACATACAGATTATTAGAAATGGGTTGAATCAAGATGTGAGACTTAGCCAATAAGAGACTAGATATAATGAGCCAGGCAGTAATTTAATTAATACAATTTCTGTGTGATTATTTTGGGAGTAAGCTAGCCGGGTGGGACGGAACAAAGGGGCCCTGCACTCTTACTATATTTCTATCTCTTTATTGAATCTTTCACACCATCCATGACTTTATTTCTTTCAGCTTTTGTGTTTTTAAATATACACATATTTTGAATTCTGTGTCTGGGGTATCTCACTGTATTCCTTACAGTTACTGTGGCTGTGATAAAACACCATGACCAAAACAGCTTGGGAGAAAAAGGGTTTATTACACCTTATAGCTTTGTAGTCCATCAACCAGGGAAATCAGGGCAGGAACTCAAATCAGGAGCCTAGAGGCAGTAACTAATGTGGAGGCCATGGAAGGGTTTTGCTTACTGACTTGCTTTATATGGTTTGTTCACTTGCTCTCTTATAGCCCCCAATACCATCTGTCAAGGGGTGACACCCATAGTGGGCTGAACCCTCCCACATCAACCACTAAGTAAGAAAATGTCCCACAGGCTTGCCTACAGGATGATGTTTGTTTGTTTGTTTTTAGACAGGGTTTCTCTGTAGTTTTGGAGCCTGTCCTGGAACTAGCTCTTGTAGACCAGGCTGGCCTCAAACTCACAGAGATCCATCTGCCTCTGCCTCCCTGAACTGCAACTTATACATCTGTCAATGTTATGTTGCTTGTTTTTGCCAGCTATAGTCTTTCAGCCAAACTATTTAAAACTTCGAAGTGAGACTTGGATGTGGTAGAGTTGAGTGTGTAGTCTAGATAGTAATTCCTCAGTCCCACATCTTACGGTACCTGATGTGAACTTTTAATATTATTAATTATTAACTAGGAGAATAGATACCATAGATACTTGTTCTTACCATTATGAAATTTCATACTAGCCAGTTAATAACAGTGATCCCATTAACTTCAATAACCACTGGAGGATAAACAACCAAGGATAGTATAGCACACACTCAGATTTTAGTCAATAAGGTTTCGAGTGGGAGGGAAGTAGGGTAGCAAAAATGAGGATTAAGTATTAGGTCAACTTTGAAAAGAAAAACTCTTGAGATGGGTAAAGTAGATGAAAAGGGAAAATTGGAATAGTTGGGATTCAGAGATCTTTTGAAAATGTGCAGAGGGAGAGATATAGGCCTAATTTCATTCTTCAAGAGGAGGACATCCAGTTCTCACAGAAATGTATGCTGAATATACTTTCTTTTCTCCAGCTTGTGTTTCGGCTCCTCTGTCAAATATTAAATGGCTGAAGTTACATGTACTCATGTTTGGGTCTTCATTTTATTCCATTGGCCTACATGACTGTACCATATTATTTTTATTACTATGATTCTACAATCTATCTTGAGATCCAGAATGGAGAATCTACAAACACCACTCTACTAAGCCAGCATACACCTTAACTACCTCCTAAATATCTATTCTTATACACAGAGATAAGCATAGTTCTTTAGCCCATCAACAAAACTCTTTGCAATAGATGGAAACCATTGCAGGAAACAATGACCCATCAGAATGCAGAGTTATGGAGCCCAGTCCCAACTAATACATCTCCCAACTAACACAATCCCTGCATCTAAGGCTTGGGGATGACTGCAATAGAAAGGGTAGAAAGACTGTAAGAGCCAGAGGAACAGGAAGTTAGCTGTGAGACTGTGTGTCCTAGAAATGTCAGAGAAGCTACACCCATGAAGCCTCACCAACTTGACACCCTAAAGAAGACCACAACAAGGACAGCACCAAACGATATACTAACGTAGAAGTAGGAAAGCTGACAGCTCTTCAACCCTGAACAAAGGAGTTACAGGCAGCTAAGGAATACTGAGAGCTGGAGACATAGTCTTTCCCCGGGAAGAGCACATCAATTAGTTATCCAAAGCCAAATGGTCAGCCCTGAATACAATATATGCTCAAGAAACATACAGACTGAGCAGGGGTATTTAGTATTTATATATTTAGGAAAATATACATATATATTATACACATATATCTACATATGCATATATATGAAACAACAATTAAAGAAAAAGTGGCAATAAACTCAAGAGAAAGCAAGTAAGGGGTACTAGAAAAAGGAAGGGAGAAATTATATACTTATATTCCAACCTCAAAAAAATTATAGTAAAAATTTTAAAATATATCATATGAAAAAGAAGTTATTATATATCTGATAGGTTACAACTAAAGAAAATAGTGGAAAGGATGAGAGAAAGGAGACATAAGAATAATAGGGAGGGTAGATGTGATGTTCGAGGAAAGTGTGGTAAAGAATGTTTATAGTAAACTTGGTGGAGAAATATCAGCAATGGTATTAAAGCCTGCCGGAGCAGCATACAAACAAAAGAAAAACCACCACGACACATAAATCTGAGACTGGAAATTAAATAATAGAGAATAAGAAATAAAAGGATACTTAAGCACAGCTATGCTGAGTTGAAAGGTGGAATTCTCAAAGCCCCCTGGCTCCGCAGGCTCCATGTGTATGAGCCATTGGTTTCTGCAACCTCCTCCCTCTGTGTTCTTAGAGAGCTCAGGAGGGGGAGGCTGTAAGTTCTTTCCTGGCAGTTTCCTTGGACCCAGATACTTCTCCATGTTCTGCTCTGATTCTGTAGGTCCAGGGTGTGCTAGGAATTGAATCCCCTTGCCTAAGTGGTCTTTCTTATTATGGCTCAAGATCCCATTGTCCTAATAGGATTCCAAAGATGAAGGGTGCCCTGAATTACTGCTTCAATCATGGAATTGCCCTGCTCATTAGTAACAGCTCAGCAGCAGACTTTGGAAATGATACACCTTCTTTGATGTCTAGATTCTACTTCACTTGTTAGCCACAAGGCCCAGCCAGGCCCAGTTACTTCATCTGTAGACTATGAAGACTGCATTGGTATGATAGCTTCTAATACAAGTCTCTGTTTACTACTTTATTGTGTTTAAGTAACAACAAAATATTAATGACAAAAGGGAATTTCTTCCCCAAATGGGGAATGTGCATTCTAAGAAGGCACTGTGCATGACAGGTTCTGTCTCCTTGGGGTCAATGCTAATGTTCTCTCATTAGACAGGATATATATCAACAAAGATCTAGGAATACAGTTTTATTATTGCTGGTTTTTTTTCTATGTGAGTGCATTGATTTTTTTTTTTTACAGTGCTGGTGATGGAACACAGAGGTTGATTGATATGAGCTGGTTAGGCATTCTATCATTGAGCTACATCTCTAGACTCAAGACCTTCTTATTTTTTCCCTATAATTTCTATAAACTCTACATATTTATTTTGAATACAAATGTTAGACTCTTTTCCTGATCCCCTTTTAAAGGCATTTAAAACACCTTTGGTGTAGAACTTTCCCCTGAACTATTTTTCTCTTCAGAATATCCTCTGGGAAAGTCAGGGTAGACCACTGCAAGTAGCTCACTGTCGCTTTTAGTGCCTGAAGTTTCCCTAGTCCCTGACATCCCTTACCTATGTATAAACTGAAAATTCTGTATAAAGAACTGAGGTAATATGAACAAGAAATGCTCGACTTTAAACTTCTAATAAGTCAACTGATTTAGGGAATATGTTCTTACATGAATTTTTTGAACTGTAAAGGACATAATAAATACAGTGGATTATTGTCCATTAAGGATAGAGACCCTGAACATCTGAAATGAGAAGTACTGAAAACAAATAGCTAATAGGGGACAGAACAGATGTTTGCATCATAGAGTTGAGAGGAGATGTAGGGAATCAGAAAACAGTTTCATCAGAGGGATGCCAATGCATTAGTACTTAAGGAATCATCACTCTGCCTTCCCTAAAGGATATTCTGGATAGGAAAACATTCAGCTGTGTCATTAGATATTAAAATCATTTAAATGCTAAAATTAAGGGGAAAATCACATGAATATGGTATGTAGACTAGAAATATAATGCACATATATGCATGCATATTTGTACATGGGAACATATCTACGCATATATGTGGCACCAAAACCAGACACATTAATTCATTATTTATGAAAATAATATTTGGAAGCCATACCCCCATTCCCAACCCAAATAGCTGTAAACAAAACCCAGGTGTTACATTATGGTGAGTTCTCTGTGAAATTGGTTGTTCCTGGCCTGTACCAAGAACACACAGCCAGGATTTGCAAGAATCATCTGATTGCCATAGGGAAAATTACCTGTATCAGTCAGTGTCAGGGAAGCACAATCCCCTGGGAATTATGGATGGAGGGACTTCTTATAAAAAACCAACAGCCACCTTACACTGTCGTCAGAAGGAAGGAAAGTGTAGAGCCGCTGTTGGGATTGCTCAGTGATTAATCTGAGAAACCAAGATGGCCAGCCACAGAGAGAAGGGGTGGGAGGGAGATGAGAAGTTATCATGCAGTTATTGTCTGCACAGTCTTCCACCAGCTTCTGGGAAAGGCCTGGGGCAGCTGTGAATCTGCAGTTGAGACAAAGAGCAGACGTGGAACAGAGAAGAGCCGAGCAACTGGAACTAGTTGGGCATCCCAGCATATTTCCATCACTGCAGTGATGACTGTAAAGGACCATCAGAGAGAATGCTACCCCATCTGCCTCCCAATCTCTTCTACAGGGATGTAAGTGCCTTGGATTAACCAGCTGGACCCAGCATGAAACATCCTACCTGCCAGCAAGACAGCCATGTATTGTGCAGACGAATGCTAGGGAAGGCCTGGTAATTTCTGCTTCCTGGTGTCCACATTTGGGATAAGACCTGAGTGCAGGTGGAACTGGTGTGCAATTGCTCAGTGCAGCAAAGGAGATGGACACCATTCTATGACTGCTTACATTGTATGAGACCCCATCATAGCAGATAGAGCAAGCAAATGACCCTTTTGTGAACTACCTAGTAGGGGGTCATACATGGTTCCTGGAGCACTCTCTAAATGAAAAATATGTCAAGCAAGAAAATTTAACTAAGGGCATCCCACATTCTCATTTCCCATTTCCAATTCCATACTTTCAGACCAGATAATTGTGGGGGAGGCTGCCCTGGCACGGTAGGAGGAATAGAAGCACCCATGGTCTCTTCCCATGAGGTGTTCAATGCTGTGGTCATCATCACAACTTTCCACCAAATCAACCAAACATGCCTCCAGGCATGGCCACTTAAAAAATATGTTCTAGCTGGAAGCCACTATTCTGCTATAAAAGCTACGAGGCACTGTGTAGCCAAAGAGACATTTGAAAAGAAAAACCTTGGGCACAGCTGATTGCACACTGGAAGGTCTGTCTCCTATCTGCACAGGTCCCAGGTTCAAAGCCAACATTATAACCCCAGGTCCAGTGATTTTCCACTATGCACACCAACTGACAGCCATGAACGTGCTCATGTGAATGTGGTGTGGGGCAATTTGTTGAGAAATATATTGTATTTATGTAAGTACATGTCCAAGTGTTTGTTGGAACTGTTTGTGAGAATCACTTGTTGTGCATGTGTGTGTGAATGGCATTGGGGGCATATGTCACAGTGTAGACGTAGAGGTCAGAAGACAACTTTGTGGACTTGGTTCTCTCCATCCACTTTTTTAGATTCTGGAGATCAGACAAACTCATGTTCCCAGACTCCTTTAGCAACTGCTTCTGCCCACGGAGCCATATCATCAGCTCTGATGTTGTCATTAAATAGCATGGTATAGGCTAAATCATGCTCATATGACTCTTAGTTTGACAGAGAATCTATGGAAAAGCAGAACTTGGGAGCTTCTGTAGGAAAGGACATTCTGTACTTTTTTGCTGAAGGATCCAGGATCTGTTCTCATCAGTGTATTTTGGCATATATTGCTTTGCTATATGTTATCTACAAGTGGTAGTGCAGGTTAATACCAAAAATATATAACCGATGATGCAAAGAGTTATCTGGAGAAAGATGCCTTAAACAGAATGCTAACACAAGCAATCACCTGGGAACAAATAAATAAAGTTGACCAGATGGTGATAAGTGAGTGAACAAAGTCATTCTTGCGCCCCACCTTTATTGAGAAACTATTACACATCAAAAACTACTATTGCATGCTGGAGACAAAATAAATAAAGGGGGAAGTTTTAATGGCTAGGGTTACAGGTGTGAGAGGCTTACCATCTCATGAAGAGACAAAAAAGAGACCATGAATTAAGTAGGGCGGTGAATGTTGTGCTAAGCTTGAGGCACCAGGAGGGAAGGTACCTAGTGAGCCGCACATCAGTGATGTCTCTCACCCATCGGAGGGAAGGGGCATCAGTTAGGTAACTCTCACCCATTGGAGCGAAGGGGCATCAGTTAGGTAACTCTCACCATCAGAGCGAAGAGTTTGTTTGCATCAGTCAGGCAAAGAAGCTGGAGAAGCATTCTCCAAACAGAAGAGACAGAACTGTGGTTCTACTAAGACGAAAGGACAGGAGCCTCCAAGGGGTGACAAATGAAGCTAGGTGGGCAGCAGAGGCCAGGTGGTGGTAGTTAAGGAGATGGTGAAGGGACCACCCAGGATTTCAAGTAGATTTGTAACATGGTCAGATTTTACAGGTCGGGAAGAGTTGGTGTTCGCGTGCAGCATGGATCAGACGTGGACAGGTCCTGGTGCAGAGAAATCACTGTTGACTGCGGCAGGAGCAGAGGAGCAGGTACTCCTCAGAGCGGGAGGGAAGAGGAGAGGACAGAGGATTGGGAGCAGTAGAGAGAAGTGGTGGATGTATTTTCAGAAAATCCTCTTCTAGGAAAAGGACATTTGGGAGTAATTGTTCAGCCGATGGAGGTGCTGAGGAGATAAGAAGGACTCTGCACCCATATAAAGGAAAAAACCTCAGCTATGAACCAGGCCCCGACTTTCAGAGCCCGCTTCTTCCCAAAAGAAAAGAATGGCAGAAAGAATGCATCTAGGTGGGCTTTACAGGGAAGGAATACACCACCAGAACACATCCCCCAATGTCTGATATAGTTAGCTTTATTATATAGAATATAGAATTGCTGCCTCCACACAGGAAAAAAGAGGTTGTTTGGAACACATGTTCATTAAAAAGGAGTTGTTGCACTTTGCAAAGTCAGCCCGTCTGCTCTCATAAATATGACTCCCAGCATCTCAGAAGAAGACCAATGATGGAGACAGTCATGCAGCTCTGCTTCCTTCAACTCCCCAGTTCTAAACTGGAGACCTCGCTAGATACCACAAACAATACCTGATTGGTTTCGCACATTGGGCTGAGTCCAAACTGCTGGGTTCAATTCTATTTCAGACGGCTGAGCAATAAGCCCTAAACCGGAAGGAAGGGGGATGCTCGAGCATGGCTCTTGAAGGCAGCTCTTCAGTGCCTGTTTATTGTGGCGGTCATGGGGCTCCGCTGCTGCAACAAAAATGTGGCCCAGGTGTGTGGCACTGCTGACGTTGTATTCATTTGTAATTCTTGAGCACTCTTCCTTCCCCAACTTCAGACACAGAAAAGGGTTATTTTTTTAAGTGATGGGAGCCAGAAATAGAGCATAATAGCCTTGCTTATGTAAATATAGCCCTGAAAAAGCCAAGAATTTAAAACTGCTCACTCGGAGACCACCAGAACTGTACTTACCTTGGCTCAAGTCATTTAGGATGGAGTGCACTCGAGTTCAAGCCTGACCTGGCAGGGTTGTTTCTATTTTTGAATTATCTAGGCCAATCTAAAGTTTAAATACATTTTTAAAGCTTAATTAAGCAAGCCACTTAAATCCTACAAGCATTTAATACTTAGCTAGAAATTGAAAAACAGATACCATGAAATCCCAAGGTAAAATAAAAACCAGGCAACCAGGCAACATCTGCTAGTCCCATGCCTCTGTCACATGGGATGGATGTGTTTTTGAAGCCTCAAATCTTTAAATAACCAAATGCCTCTGAAATGGTTTTTTTAAAGCTAAACTTTTGCACAGTATTGCTGATTGGTTGCCAGGCTTTGAGAAGCTTCTCTATGAAGCTGAGGTCAGGAGACCATGAAGGGCACTGGGATGGGGTAGCACCCAGGACGTATGTTAGACTACCATCTCTTGGGCCTTGGGAACCAGGAAGGTAGGAGAGATGCTAACCTCTGGAGGGAGCTGTGCCAGGATGCAGAGTGCTTGCTATTCTGGGATGTGTTTTATGGTGATCCGTTTATGGAGATTTTTGTTATTGTCCCTGACATTTAGCAGAGCCGTTTTATAGTGATGAGAAAGGAAAGTGATTAATAAGTTATGGGAGAATTATAGCACAATGCCTTACATGCTCTCTCAAACATTGCGAAGTGAATTAATAAATGAAAGTTCTACCCTCCCCTCGAAAAATGAAAATAAAACGTAAGAAGCAGAATCAGAAAGCTTTAGGGCTGTTTAACTTGGAGTCTTGCATCCACCCAGTTGTAAAGATTGGGAAGCTTTAACCAGGAAGGTTAAAGAAGTTGTCCAAGGTCCTGTGCTAGTTCCGTGAGAACGAGAGGTGCTGCATGAATGAAAGCACATTGCCCGTGTATGTATTCACACTCTGGAGAGTCTGCTGACCTATTTGGTAGTCTTGGATCATGTAACTACAGGAACACACTCTGTTAGGGGATCCTGTGGTGTGAACATTGTAAAGCAAACGTACACACACCTGGGTGGCACTGGCTGCTCCATGCTTAGCTGCTGTGATACAACCTCCTGCTCCTGGTACCACGGCCATCAAAACAGCAGAAGATTAGATGAAGGCCTGAAGCGAATGCTGCCAGG
>LOEQ01000740.1:500111-513111 GCA_001685075.1 Bramus lutescens | reverse complement strand
CATGGTTTCTTTGAACTCAATGATCCATTAACAGCATCCTCTCGAACAGAAGCATGAAGTCCCTGGCATAGGGACCCTGTGATAGCCATAACAGATAAGGAAGGAAAGAAAGACAGACCAAGCAGAACTTGGCTAGGAACTCGTTGATCAAGGAAGATAAGGCAAATCAGACTTTTTTATTGGGCCAATTGCCAAGGATCCGCGGGGGGGGGGCCTTCACTCCGAGAAGCTCCAACCCCTCACCTGATGCCCACTCCCACCATAGAGACATTCTGTCATACAGGTGCCAGCGTAGGTATGGCAAAGAACTATTTGAAGGCACTGCTCTTGGGAACCTAAAAATTCCAGAGTAGTTAATTGTGTTGCTCTGACCCAACATCTCTTGAAGGAGTGATTTAACTAGTCCATAATCTATTTTTTTATTTTTACTTTTTGAGACAGAGTCTCACTTGTAGTTCTGATTGGCTGGGAACTCACTATGTAGACAGGAGTGGCATTTGCCTGCCTCTACCTCCTGAGTGCAGAGATTGTTATGTGCCACCACACCCATTATTATTTATTTATGATACATTTACTTTAAAATTTAAAAGATATTGTTACATGATGTGGTAGTTTGAATGAGAATGCTTCCCATAGGCTCATATATTTGAATGGTTTAGTTATCAAGGAGTGGAACTGTTCGAGAAGGATTAGGAGGTGTGGCCTCATCGGAGAAGGTGTGACCTTGTTGGAAGAAGTGTGTCTCTGGAGGTGGCCTTTGAAGTTTCAAAAGCCCACACCAGGCCCAGTGTCTATCTTTATCTCCTTGTTGCCCCAGATCAGGATAAAAAGCTTAGCTCAGCTATTTCTCCAGCGGTATGTCTGCCTGCCACCAAATTTCCCACCATGATGGTAAAGGATTAATCCTCTGAAACTGTAAACATGCCCTCAGTTAAATGTTTCCTTCTGTAACTTGCCTTGCTTTTGGTGTCTCTTCACAGCAATAGAACAGTTAATTAAGACACATGATAAACAAAATGGCATGTGCTTTTAATCCCAGTATTCCAGAGGCAGAGTTCAAGCCAGACTGGTCCATATAGTGAGTTCCAGGCCAGTAAGAACTATATAAAAACAAAATAAAGTAATCCTTTTTTTTTTTAAATGAGGTTAATCATTGCTACAGCTAGTGATGTTTCCCAGCAGTTGGTGACTAGCATTTTTGGCCAGATTCTTGGTGCAGAATCACCCTTAATGCTCTTAGTTCTTATTGCCCTTTTTACTTCATTGGTCCTTGAACAAGCATAATACTCTGGCACATTTCCAAGTGCCCCCCTCAATAGAGGATGGCACTGTTAAGTTTCAGAATGAAACATATGTCTTAGAAACCATCAATGTTTCCAACTTTACACAGGAGCCATTGATTGTCCTATAAAGGAAGATTATTTGTGCTCACATTCTCAAGGGAGGCCCAAATAAAATCTCCTTGGGACAAGCTTGTGTGCACCTCTGAAGTCTACAGTACAAGATTACGTTTCCAGTGTTACTTGCTGTTCTCTGTAGCAGCCTCCTTTTTATTGTGTTTTTCAGCTTTTTTTCCTTCAGTGTTTTAAGATTTTGAATTGTGTGCTCTTGCTTGACTGTGTTTTTTTATTCAAGATAATTTCATGTGGCCTGATTAGAGTACACATTCCTCAGGACATTTACTAAGGCCTTTCTCTGGTGCCTGGGGAAGCTGCTGACTCTGGATAACTGTTAACTTTCCTGCTCAGAGTTTTCTGAACGAGGTAGGTGTATTTGAGCCTTAAGTCCTTGAGTGAAGACTGAGTAATTTCTTTGACTTCTTTGTCCAGTCTGCTCTTATACAGGGTAAGAGTCACTTCCACCTTGCGGAGCAGCCTGAATTGTGACTTCACGCTGTTCAGGCCAAGGCCTGAACTTTTGCTTGTGAACTAACCCTCATGGCCACTGTCATGTTTGCCCATGGAGATTTTCTAGGAGATTTGTTTTCTTTTCATTTTAATTTCAGAGGATGTCTGTGGTATTTTAGTTAGCATTTGTAGAAGCATTGTGAGACACTTACTCTCAGATTGTCAGGCCTGCCTTTCAGCTGGTCCACAAGCCTTACTTCCAATTTCTAAGCCTTTCCAACACTAGCTTGATAATCTTTCCATTTGAATTCTCTACCATTCCACCTCCAGTATTGATTACTCTTGTAGTTTTGTTTTGCAGATGTACTTTGATTTGAGACTTCTAGAGGGAGAGGCTGTAGACACTGTGTTCAGTCTCCCACTTTGACTAACACTTGTTTAATAGTTTTAGGGTCTAAACCCATAACACTGACTGACCAGTGGAAGAGTGAATGTTTTTTTCCATTTAACTGTGGTTTGAACATAAAAAGCACCATCTTTAATCATAAAGGAGATGAAGAGATGGCAGTGGAGGCTGATACTGAGATCATTAACTTTGCAGCCGAACATGGCCTCATTCAGATGGGAGACATGGAGAGCTGTGACCTATGTGGGGATTTTACTGTAAAGTCCAAATATGTAGGGTAAATCATATTGCAGGTATTTGAAGCCAGAATTTTAAATTTTCTTTGAATAAATACTAACTGCATTGTGTCTAGCATAATACTAACAGAGTACAAAGGATAAACGATACTATGTCTGTGAGAGACCTGTTGTTTAAAATAGTTAATTCTTCAATTTGTTGTAGTTGTAATCTGTAAACTCTACAAATACTGGATGACCAAACACTAAACTATTTCTTCTAAGGGAAATACAGGGCAAGGTTTCTATAATAGTCCTAGTGTTTAATACACAGCTTTATTTATATTGATGTGTGTGTGTCTATAGCTTTATTTTATGTGTTTCCATGCAGAGGCACTGTATTTAATATATTTGATGATATTCATTGATTTCCTAGCCTGCCTTATTTTATTTTAATTCATAACCAATCTTATATGGCAAATGAAGCTTGCCTTATTAAATTAACATATTACATATATATATTATGTTAACCTTTTTTACGTAAGGTATAATCATAGCTGCCTTGTATTCAAAAGACCAGACAGTACTATGATTGGAACCATTTTAGACAGGTTTTGTAAAGCATAGAAACGAAAAGAAAAAGATGGCACTAAATAAACTGAAAGGGAGGGATACTTGTTTCTACCATGAGAACTGAAGCAAGAAGAGCTTGCCCACTCTTAGCTGGATCTGTGAAATTTTGGTCAATCAAAAATTTCAAGCTTTATACATATCTATACATGACCACATTTGATTGTGTACCTACAAATAAATTTCAGTAAGAAGGTTAGTTAGAATCCATGAATAAATATTGACATACAATAGTGTATTCTAAATTGGGAGAGTGGGTCTTCACTTAGGTCAGTTAGATAAAGTCATATCAGGATGAAGTATTGGACTTAAGGGGTAGTAATTGACCAAGTGAGGACAGAATTCCCTGTAAGGAAGGATAAGAGGAAGTTGAACAGGGCTTTTTAATGGAATGTTAGGGCAGAACCATAAAAAGAAATTGGGTTTTATAGGTGAAAAAGAGCTAGTAAATGATCTTTCCAGGGGAGAAATGTGTTTATGTTTAGGAAAGCTCATTCTAAGGATGATATTAGAGATTGTTTTACTTATTTTAATGATACTAGTAACAGTATTATACACTGGGTAAATTAAGGAAAAAGAGGTTTATTTGTCTCGTAGTTCTGGAGGTACAGGTTTAAGAGCCACATCTGCCCATGATAAGGTGTCCTGTGCATGTGTCAGGAAGAATATTTCTTTTCTTTCTCCCTCTTCTAATATTGTATTAACTCTAATACAGTCCAGAGGTCCAGCCTATCAGTACTATAATCAGATCACATTTTCTTCTCTTAATTTATCACTCAGTAGAGATTAAACACAAATATAAGTTTCAGAGGAGAGAAACCATAGTGAAATCATAGCAGGGTGTGATGGTTACTGTTAATTATCCACTTGACAGAACAGAGTTACCTGAGAGACAGACCTCTGGGGGTGTCCGTTGGGAGGTGTTTTGATTGCATTAATTGAGCTGGGAGTGGCTCCATTCCCTGACCGGAATCTCGGACTACATAAGTGGGGAAGGGAGCTGAGTAACAGTGCATTTATTGCTCTCTCCCTCCTCAACCTCTCACCATGACAGACTTTATCTTTGAACTGTGAGCCAGAAGAATCCTCCTGTAAGCGACTTTTGTCAGGGTGTTCCATCACAACAACACCAAAGAAACTAAGATGCAGGGCCAGGGAAGTGAATCCGTTTTATATTTTGAAGTGAGAGGTAATAATTAAGAAGTATTAAGTTATGAAGTAGTGATAGTGGAATTGTGAAAGACGTGTTTCTTGAGGAATATGCAAAATTCTGAATTTGAAAAGTCTTTGTGATGGGGAAATAGAGAAGAATAGCTATACATGCTAGCATTAATTAAGACGGAATATGGGGCAGGTCAGATGGTAAGCTTGGAAATTTGGAGTTTCAGGTACCCTTGGAAATTTTATGGGAAATACTGAGCCTGAAACTTGGAAGACACAGCTTTGAAGGACATTAGACACTGAGAAATGTCTATCAAGCCTTTGTCTGAGTGCCAGAGGAAACGGAACTGTAAATGAATGACTCTGAGCCACACAGGTGTGTGAACAAAGGTAGCTTGGGTGAGTGTGATTATGATGGAGAGTGACAGGCTAGGTGCTGCTAAAGATGGGGTGTTTGAGTGATTGGGAATTCCCCTCTGTATGCTGTCAATATGATTGGCTAATAAAGAAAACTGGCTTGGCCTGATAGGGTAGAGTAGAGCTAGGTGGGGAAAACTAAACTGAAAGCTGGGAGAAAGGATGCGGAGTCAAAAAGAAGCCATGGAACCGCTGCCAGAGACATACATGCTAGAACCTTGCCAGTAGGCCACAAACCTCATGGTAAAATATAAAATAATGGGGATGGGTTAATTCTAGATGTAACAGCTGGCTAGCAGTACACTTAAGTGATTGGCCAAGCGGTAATTTAAATAATATAGTTTCTGTGTAATTATTTCAGGAGTCTAGATGGCTAGACAAACAGGCGGCCTCCTTACTACATTTGGGTTTGTCTTCTGAGGAGGTGACAGCTACTCTAAGTAAATGAAGAAAATAAAGGTTTATCGGATCTCTGGGAGGACCATTTCAAATGAGATGGTAGGAAGTGGTAAAGTAAGTGAAAAACACCAAATGGACTGGGCACATTTAAAGGAGAGGAGGCCAACATGACTGGAGGCTGGTGGACAGGGTGGGGAGCTATAGGACATGAAAGAGCTTAAGAGAGGTTCAACACACACTATGACAGGCTGTAAGTGGACTGGAAAGCCTTTGGACAGCATTAGGAGAGAGTAGTAGGATCTGCCTTATGTTATAAGTGGCAGTTGTAGCTGCTCTGTAGAGAGAATATTGTTGAGAACTAAATTGAAAGTGGAGAATTCGTCAGGTGATGACTGTTTCACAGGTGATAATGGCTCAAAATAGTGTGAAAGAGTGGGCGAGCGAGAAGGCAGGTGACTTTTCTCCAGTCACCTCTATCCTGACAGAGTTGAACTGGAGGGTGTAGGTCAGTGGCAAAGCACTTGTGCCAGGCAGTGAGTTTGGTCTTCACCACTGCAGACGAATGTTATCATCAGCTCTCTATGGCCCCCATTTTTCTAAGTACATCTGTAAACTACGTGCTACTTGGAAAGAGTCTCCCAGTAAAATTCATCAGTCTGAAGTTACATAGTTTTGAAGTCTTCATTTTTAATGACTTGAATGTTTAGATTTAATAAAATGTAACATTGATCCTGTAGTCATGGTTCATGTTTTTCAGTGCTCATTAGATGTATGAAAATACTTTCAGACAGTGTTGATTTAATAATACTAAGTTTTGATATGTTTTGTGAGATCTCAATCCTAAAGTTTTTTCATAGGAGAACAACTACGAGGTGAAAGAACATCAGGAATAGTGACATTTAGCTGAGCTCTGTTTTGGGTGTTGCCTTGTTTTGATTTAGTAGGCATAACTTAAGGTGTCCTGTGCATGTGTCAGGAGATGGACATGGGCAACATTAAAGAAGGAGCATAGACCAGTCAAGAGGCATTTTAAATAGGGGAAGTGGGAACTCTAAAGCAAAGGACATAGTGGGAATTACAACTTAGTTGTTTGAACTTAGTTTTGTTTGTTTTAAAGTAAAAGCAGAAAATTAAGGATTTAGAGAACTACGAAGTTTTGAAGAGAATGGACAGATAGTGACATCATAATATACATGAAAGGTTGAATTTGTTGTATGAGGACTCAGCTTGGTAAGGTGGGTGAATAGTTTTACAAATGGTAAATTAAAAGCACAGTCTTTGACACCCAGGTGAAGTACGTTAAAAGTCAGTTGATGAGATTGCTGTTGTAACTGGGATTTGGAAGTAATCAGAGAAATGCTTGTTGAAGTCCCAGAAGTAAATGAGGTCTCTTGAGAGAATGAAATTGTCAGGGATACTGGCAGAAGTGTCTTAGTTAGGTTTCAATTGTGATAAAATACCATGACCAGAAGTAACTTGGGGAGGAAAAGGTTTCTTTGGTGTATAGATTACAGTCCATGCTCCGGGAAGCCCAGGTCTCCAAGACTGATTACTGCCTTGTTCTTCCTGCCTTGTTCACTCTGCTTTCTTATACACTCAGGATCACCTATCCAGGACTGGCAGTGCCCACAAAGGGCTCAGAGCACTACCTACCACATCAACCATCAATCCAGAAAATACCCCTCAGACTTGTCTACAGATTGATCTTATGGAGGCATTTTCTCAATTGAGGTTCCCTTTTCCCAAATACATCTAAGGTTGTCAAGTTGGGGAAAAGTCGTCAGCACAGGCAGTGATAGTCTGTCCTTCAGTAGAATATTTCATTAGTTTGTCAGTTAGGCTGTTCCTAATTTCACTAAAGAAATTTCAAGAGAGCAGTAGCAGGGTGGAGAACTGAAGAGACAGTGCCCAGTGCAGGCTAATCTGTAGAGGCTACTGTGAGGTAGAGGAAGGTGATGAAGAATGCTTAAATGAAAATGAGGTTCAAATTAGAGCTTCTTAAAAGTAGTTACTTATGACTGGGGAAGATGTTATCATTTATGCGTGTAGAAGCATAAAGTACAGAGGAGATCCTGGAGTTAAAATTGAGAAGTAACCCCAGGGTCATGGTTCCATAGCAGACAGGCATGTATAACCATTGTACAGATACCAGCTTTGTGAAATAAGAAGGGTATATTTCCCTGACCTGTGGAAAAGAGATAAGAAATGATGAAATATTTCATTCCACAGGTAGAGGTAAAAATTGGGGAAACTGGCAATTAGCCTCTCTCTTTCACCTTTCTCTTTTCACAAAGTCTGTTGACAGTATAGTGGTAAATATTTAACAACAGGAATGTAAAATTGTGACAGAACAATCACAACCCTGTAGACCTTTCACTGGTCCAGAGTAGTTTGAGAATATTGGAAAACTTGGGTATAGGAATAGGAAGGGAGAAAGTGAGGAAGAAGCTGCTGAAATCAGAGGGAAGCAAGATGATTTCCTTATGGTTTGGTCAGGACTGCCTGTATTGGATATGTGTGTGTGAGCTCTGGGCATGTCACCTAGTAAATGTAAACAGCTGTCTTAATAAGACCTAGGTATGGAAGGGAAGCTTTGTTAAAATAGAAAAGTGTTGCATGTAAACAGCTGTCTTAATAAGACCTAGGTATGGAAGGGAACCTTTGTTAAAATAGAAAAGTGTTGCTTTAGAAGCAAACTTGTAAAACATCTGCAGTATTTGAGAAACTATGGAAGCTTTTAAAATTTATGAAAGTCACAAATTATAATTTTAATTTATTTTGTTCCAAACATTTTTGAAAAGACGACACCCAGTAGTTTGTAACTGCTAGAAATGGGCGCTGGCAAGGACATGCAGTTGTCTGCCATAGGGAACCGTGCAACAAGGAAAGATAGAGCACAACTAGACTTGTTGGAGGGCTGCTTCACTGCTTTGAGCAGACTGTGAATTGCTTAAGTTCTTAACAGCCAGGAACTCTTTCAGATAAATGTGGAAAACCCAAAAAAACTGTTTGTTTTGAATCAGATATAATCTTAAGTTTTCAGCAACATAAGAGCTCATTGATTTCTTAAATTTCCAAAACCTTGCTAATTATTAAAGCTATCATGTGTAAGATTTCACCTGGACACGTAGAATAAGTTATGTGTATGTATTTGACTGCAGTAATGTTCATGTGAGGATTCTCTGCATGCTGGCCTGAGTTCTTACTGAGCCCAGAAGGGGTGAACTTTGGGGAAAAGAATTTGCTTCCCGGTTTCTAGTGGAGTACTGCATATATACTCTTGCAGTGCTGATTTTAGGGAGTGGTATAAACAAAAGTAAGCAACAATCTGAACATTGAGGCCAGAGTAAAATGTCCTTAAGTTTATGGACTTATTCTACTCTACTAACTTATATAAAACCAGTCATTTTAGTTCAGCATGATATCTACTCGACCCTGAATCGTATTTCATTGTAGGTCAATGATATCTGAGCCCCAGTACCTTGTTAGGATGATATTGCTAGTGTGTCAGTTAAGGGGGATGATTTACATTGACACTAGATAAGTACAAATAGTTTTATGAGGACATAAGGAAGTGGACTGAAAACTTTCTATTTGTGTTAAATTTTCATATTTACAAATGTTGAGAATGATCGTATCTTTTAAAAGTTGGAAATATGGCATGAGTTTTAAGAATATTTTATATGTTACATATTAGTTGAATGTTTTACTAAGACATACTTCATGCTATAGACCTAAAGAATAGTGAAATAGTTAATATATAAAGACAACTTTGTCTTTAGGATTTTCTTTAAAAAAAAATCTTATCAGGCTGTGGTGGTGCGTGCCTTTAATTCCAGCACTCGGGAAGCAGAGGCAGGAGGATCTCTTGTGAGTTTGAGGCCAGCCTGGTCTGCAGAGCGCGTACTAGGACAGACCACAAAGCTACATAGAGAAACCCTGTCTCAAAACAAACAAACAAAAATCTGTCTGCCTTTTGTCATTATTGTTGTTTTGGGCAGTATTGGGAATGGAACCAAGGCCCTCATAGTATGCCCTCTGCCACTGAACTACATCATCACACCAACAGTTAACAGTTAATCCAGAAATTGATTGTTGCTTTATGATTTTTCTAATTTAAACTGGTTACTGTTTACACATGATAGCTGCACTTGTTTTTTTTTCTTTTAGCTTTTAACTTAAAGCTGTTAATGCATATATAGAGAAAAAAATTGTTGTGCTCCTCAACTCCTGTTTGAGTTTGAAGTTTCTGTTTTGTTTTTAAACTATTTGTGTTTTTATTTCCATATCAAGTAAATGAAGTGGTTTACATTACTGATGCCTGATTTTTTTTTATTTTAAAAATTCTAACCATTTTGCAAGATGACAGTTTAGCTCTCTTCCATTCTAACTTTAACCATGTGTATACATAATAGATACTGACATCACTACATTAGGGATCTTGCTCAGATTGGTATTTATTTGTATCTGTATTGATAATTTCTATTCATAAACTATAGTTACCATTTTCCTTTCTTATATTTTAATTTTCTTGGTATTAGTAATTATTTGCTTAGTTTTCCAAACTACTACCTAACTAATGTTCAACACTGAAATCCTTGCTAATTTTCTTCATGAACCTTAAGGGTATTGTTAAAATATGTCAACTTTATTTTCTGAACATGTCACTCCTAAGCCTCTCACTTGGCCAGAACACAGTACAAATTCTCTGTGTCTGGTTGTCCTTTCCTGGGCATTACTTTTTACTTTCTGGGTTGAGCTTTTAGGGCCTGGATCATATATCTTTCTCTTTTGATCTTTGTTTCATGCTTAGAGTGGTAGTATGACTTTTTATAATCTTAAGAAACACTTGCGGAGGGTTAAATTTGTGAAACTTTATATCACCAACTCATAAAATTACATTTAACTGCCTTACACTTGATAAGGCAAAGAATTTCCAGCTGTAAAAATTTAAAGGCCTACTCCATCTTCTGTCTTTAGATGTGGTCAGTGAGCAATTTTGATTCCGAGTCTTGGCATGTACTTCTCCCTCTCCTTTTTGTCCCCAGTGCCCGGGAATTTCGCACTCAAGTATATTAGTTTGAATCTGTTCCCATTGGTTTTGCTAGGTGCTCAGTGTTGCATTTAGTTCAGCAACTTCACAGTTCTTGGGTCTGGAAAGTGCCCAGGCTATCATTAATTATTTCCTCTCCCCCATTTTGTGTGTCCTCTCTTTCTCTTCAGTACTCCTATCTTCCTTAGGTGCCCACTAGTCAGATGATCGCCATGCTGTCACTGTGTTTTTCTACCCACTGTGTATATTTTATTGCATTTTTGACTAGGATAAAATTAGAGAAATTCATTTTGTCAAATTCAACCACAACAAAATTAAGGAGGAGCTTCTACTAGAAAACTCTTAATTTTAAATTTAGTTATACTTTGGGTAAAGGCATCTTTGATGAAGAGATCCTTCTGGCTTCTTACAGATACAGAGAGTATTATAAACTCAAACTAATACCAAAGAGACATTATATTCTAGTTTTAATGTGTCAGTTATTTGTTTCCAAGAGGATAAAACTAGTAATAAAAAGAAAAAATGCATAGCACTAGTAATCTTTCATGGCATTATTCATCTATTTACTAATAATTTGTTGTTTATCTGTGGTATGTAAAACATTATATTGGGACCTCTAAGAAGAGTGTAAATGCTTGTTCTTTGAGAGATGTAACTTAAAAGCGGGAAATGGAATCTTCTGGAAACTGATACAATAATTTCACTCTAAGCCCCTAGTAGATGCCCAAACCTCAAGTTCTAGAGCCATGTATATACTGTTTGTTAAAAACTACATGCACAAATTTAATGCCTTTCCATTCTAAGCATTTATCATGCATCAGGGTTGTTACCATAGTTACTTTCACAAAACTATTACAGATTTCTTTTTCCATCCTTTTTCTTCATGGTTCTTTTCTTCTTACCATAGATAGATCTTAGCAACCTTATCACAGAATGATTTGCTTTCCTTAGAAAACTAAAATGTTCACTTTTTCACTTAAAATACTTATACTTTCATCATTTGTCTTGCAATTTGGGACTATTTAAAAAGGATTACTTGAACACCAGACTTTTGGCCTGGCAGGAGAGAGAGGGAGAGGGAGGGAGGGAGGGAGNGAGAGAGGGAGGCAGAGAGGGGTGGGGGGAGGAGTGTTTATAGTAGACAAACAGTTCATGACCCTGATAGAACTGAGCAGGATGGTGCAAGACTTCAACACGCAGTGCAAACAGTGTCAGTTTTATTTTGAGGGCCGTTTTTTCCCAGGATTTTCCAGTTGATGTATTCAGACCACCCCCAGTTGATTATAGGGAACTAAAACCGTGGGTAAAGAAGAGTGCTACTGTAAGTGATGGAAAACTATTCTTTCTCTTTGTCTGGTCAGGTATTTTATTTAAAACAGTTGATGAAATAGGAAATCTAGATAGGGATTCTTTTTGGATCTTGACTTTATCTTGTAATCATTATTACAAAATAAACGTGATTCTCTACAACTCAAATTTTGAAGTCCTACCTCCAGTGTGTTATTTCTAGGAAGTAAGGCCTAATGCCTTTATGAAGGTGACCCAACATAACTCTCTCAACTTCACTGTCTGTTTTGAGAATAGCAATGAAAAATCAGCAGTGCACAATTTCAAAAAATGCCTCAATGAAACCACACCGGTACCCTTATCACAATTCCACCCTCTATAATTGTAGGAAACAAACAAAAGGCTATGGTATGATACTTCCCTTTTATCAACATATTCTGTGAGCAACTGCCATCTGAAAATAGTAGCATAGTCAAGTGACAGTTATAGTATTTTTTTAAGTTGTTACAATTGTGTTATTAATCACTCTCAGTCTGTTATCCAGCATCTAATTCATAAGCTTCATCATAGTTGTGTATTTGTAGAATCTACAGAGCTCAGTACTGTTTAGTTTTGAGCATATGCTAGGCATCTTGTATATCCCATGGAGAGGAGGCTACTCTGTTGACTGAGGTTTCTGTCCTGCCTGGTTTCTGTCCTCCCATCAAGTCCCATGGCCATTTAGCCCCAAAGAAATCACACAGAGGTCTATATTAATGATAAACTGATTGGCTCATTAGTTCAGGCTTCTTATTAACTCTTATAACTTAAATTAACCCATTATTCTTACCTATGCTAGCCACATGGCTCGGTACCTTTTTCAGTGGGGCAATCACATCTTCTGTGGTTGGGACAGGACTGGGGAGCAATGGGCTTCCTCCTTCCCAGAATTCTCCTGTTCTCATTGACTTGCCTCTGCTTCCTTTCTGGTTGTCCCGCCTATATTTCCTGCCTGGCTACTGGCCAATCAACGTTTATTTAAAACATAATTGACAGAATATAGACAATTTTCCTGCACTACTTTTCCCTCTTTCTTTTGTTTTGTTTTGGTGTTTTGTTTGTTTGTTTTTTAAAAACAAGAACATCCATAGTCCAATTTTTGGGAATGTGGACGTAGTTTTTCAGGCTACTTCCTGCTGGTTGGAGGTGCAGACAATCTTATGGGGACCTAAAGGAAATTTAGAATTATGATCAAGTCCTGACTGTAGTATCCTGTGAGTCTTGATCATCTCAGGCAGCAGTCTTGAATCTGTCTGGATGTAGAACTCAGACATCTGGCCCATCTGTTCCTACCAGAGATTTCTCAGGTGGTCTTCCTTAATCAAACCTGATTTTTCTTAACTCTGAATGAATCCACAGCCTCTCTTTTCCCATGGAAACAAAAGCAAAATCTCTTCTCCAAAGTAACATACTTTTTGACTTCAATCTTGAAGTCAAGGTATTTTCAGATACCTGTCTTGGATTAATTCTGCAGCATTTATAAGCAAATATCCTTTTAGCAGCTGTTGCTCCTTCCTCAGCATTCAAACAATTCAAAGAAAGCATA
>LOEQ01000740.1:479459-500068 GCA_001685075.1 Bramus lutescens | reverse complement strand
GTATATCTTTGGCTGTCCTGGAACTCCCTCTGTAGACCAGGCTGTCTTTGAACTTGCAGAGATCCACCAGCCTCTGTCTCTGTCAGGAAGCCTCTCTTAAATGAGAGCGCTTGCCTCTAGCAAGCAGAGCAGACCCGAGAAATTGCTGCTACAAAGAAGCCATGCTTTACTCTATTCTTTTCTGTCTAGAATTCCTTCCCAAGCTCTGTCAGGATTTATGTGGATACAGTTATCCACATGTTGGCACAATTCTGTTGCTTGAGGTTTTGCTGCAGGAACCAGGCAGGACAGAAACCCCGACAAAACCACTCTACTTTGTTACAGCAGTTTAAGCTGGGCAAACAATCATTACAGTTGATTTTTGTTAGCTATATAATATAGAGTGATATAATTAAAATGCAAATCTATTATCATTCTTAAGCATTGCTTGCCATTTTTCTTTTTTCCTTACTTTCCTAGAGGTTAGACCCAGGGCTTTGAGTGTACCAGGCAAGTGCTCTACCACCTAACTACACCCCCAGCCATAACTGTAAAAGGCTACTTTAAGCAAGAATTTAAGACAAGCAGTTTGAAAGAAAGGATTAATAGTTTTTTCTTTCATGTTCCACCTCACAGTTTATTGGATGGAAAATACCTACTGACAGTGATTGTGTAGTTAACGTTCACAGTTCTGGGAGACAGTGAGAGAGAATGCTAAATCATACTGTTGATCTGTCATCCATCATCTCTTCACCCCTACTGACTACAAGTAGTTTCTAAATGGTCTCTTTCTTCATCAACCCACAAGTACTCTCTTGTGTCATAAATGCTATCCTTTGTGAGTTTTACACCTTAGTAAACTCTGCAACTGCTTTCAAGTTCCACAGGGTTTCTGATCCCTCATTTCCTTGCTGAGTTGGCATCACAATGGAAATGAGAGATAGTTGGTATTGACCTACTAAGTTGGTGCCTTAGCTCCCTCAGTACTAATAATAAACCACATGGCTTAGTGGCAGGTGTTGGACTGAAACTGTTTTTTCTTGTACTAGTTCTGTGTTGAATAGCCAAGTAAATTGCCTCAAGATCTATTTATTTATTTATTTATTTGTTTGTTTGTTTATTTATTTATTTGCTTATTTATTTATTTATTTAGCACATGTTAAACTGAGTCTCAGGTGTTTATCCCCTTCTCCTGTCAGTTGCAAAATGTCTTTACTGTCCTTCTAGCCTTCTGGACATTTTCCTTCTTCCTATTAAGGGAAAAAAAAACTGAGATTACTTCGTAGAAGAATCACACAGGGGGTTGCTGCTTATGAGCATGACTCAATCATAGAACAGTTAAAAGAATGGGAGACTGTAAAGGCTTCTACTGCTGATGACACTTTATGCCTTTGATTAATAACTTACCACATGTAGGTTTGTGTTTATATTAGCAGTCTTCTGACAATAGTAGTAAATCTTCCTCAATTACTATAAAAAGAAAATATTATCTATTTGATCATTTTTCAATTGTGAGAGAGTTATAGAGCATTTAAGAAGAATCAGAACAAGTCCTCTGACCTGATAGTATTTGAAAGAATCAATAGAGAACTCAACTTAGTAGTCTCATGCCAGGTAGCTGGGAGCTACATGCAAGAGAATGCTAGTGCATATTTCATGCGTGCGTATAGTTAAAGGAGAAAGGTAAGTCATTTTTATTTATTTCCATAGTGTCCTGAAGTCTGTTTTCTTTTGAGTATCTGAAAAGATTGTGGTTAAGGTAAAATATTATTTGTCAGAAATTTTCTTGTTTGCAAGATAAAAGGAGTGATTGTTAATAATTTAAAATTAAACAGTAAGCCATAAAGAAGTTTTATAACTTACACCTATTAGAGTTATTTAAAGATATTATTTAATGTGACAAACTGAAATGGCTTAGTAAGAAAGTAACTGATGATTAAAAGTGCAAAATAATTCTTATGGCATAGAATATCTTAAGAGATGAATAAGGAGATTAACTCCAGAGAGAAAAATCTGGCCTTAGAAATGATGCCAAATAATTTTAGGTTGTTTAGCAGTTTTAGGTTGTTTTGAGGTGGGAGGATGTTTGTTTGTTTGTTTGATCAGTTTGATTTGGTGTATTTTTTGTTTTTGAGACAAAAGTCTTACTCTATAGGACAGGACAGCCTGGAATCCAAAACAATCCTCCTGCTTCAGCCTTCTAGAACTGAGGTAGCAGGTATGAGCTACCATGCATAGCTAGCTAGGTTTGTCATATAGAGAGAGAGAGAGAGAGAGAGAGAGTCTCTCTCTCTCCCCATAAGGTGTTCTTTTTAATCCTTTAATCCTTTTTAATCTGTATACAGCTCCTGATGTTATTGACTCTTCAAGAAGTGGTGCATAGGTTAGACAGACCCTTTGTTAAATTACTGTTTTGTTGCACAGGTATGCATAAATACAGTAATTGTGTAAGCACTTTAAGGTATTACCAGGTAAAACCAAGAGCTTTTTAACTGTGACTGTCTCTGCTCCTTCCTCACAAGTAGATCTTAGTATATTTTATCTCATATCTTTCTAGATGTATACCTGTGCATTTATGTGTGTGTCTCTAGAAAACCTAAACTTTCATTCATTTCTCTTTCTTTTTTATGCATGCCTGTGTGTGTTTGCGCACACAGTGCTAGAGAGGGAAGCATGGCACCTAGGGCTTCATACATAGCAAGCAAGTGTTCTACCTTTTAGCTATACCCTTAGCTGTCCTTTCGTTTTTATGCTAGAACAGAGAGTATCATTAAGTTGTGCACACTGTCCTTAACCTTATGATTCCCCTGTTTCAGACTCCTGAATAGCTAGAACTGCAGGTCTTTATCATTAGGCCTGGCTCTATGTTTAATCTTTCACAAATGTAAACATACAAAATGTAATGTTATATTAGTAATATATAACTATAGAGAAAATATATCTTGGAGAAATTTTCATAAGCCTATCCAGTTCTTCATACACTTTAGTAACATTTATTTTACCCTTCCCAGTGTTGGGATCATTGACATTGTTTTTAGGTTTTTACATGTTTTTAAGTGATGCCATAATGAACTCCTGATGTGTTACTTCTTGAGAAAAAATATTAACTATAACATGGTGATATCTTTTACTTGAAAGGAAAATTGTTTCTATGAAGGATCATGAAAATTAAAACTTTGAAACTCTGTCATGAGAAGAAACAGCACTCAGATTCTGTTAATCCTGGCATGAAAAGGTTAGAGTTTCCCTTTGCAAACATATATCTTTAAAAATGTCAAAAATGGTCATTTAAAGATACTGGACATTGACCAAAAGCAGTTTAAAAAATCGAGGAACATTTATTCTTTTAAAACAGATGAATTTTTTTTAAATCTAAAAGCAGGTGAATTTGTGATTTTTTTTTNTTTATTCTTTTAAAACAGATGAATTTTTTTTTAAATCTAAAAGCAGGTGAATTTGTGATTTTTTTTTTTTTTTTTTACCTCAGGCTCTTCACCACCTAGGTGAGTTGCTGAGGACTGTTCATCATTTCTTTGGTAGAATGTTTATGTCCTCAAATTCCAATTCAAATTCAGGTTGAAATCCCAGTCCTCTGTGGGATGGCATTGGTAAGTGGGTCCTTTGGAAGTTGATTGGGTTTAGATTAGTCCACAAGAGTAGAACCCTTCACATGGCCCTTATGAGGAGGTGAATGAATTGGCAGGGCAGGGTATTTTGGTAAAGGAACGAGAACTAAGATAATCATCTCTGCTACTTGTAAGTTGGTGTGGCTTGTTGCAAGCTGGAATGGAGCTATAAGGAACAACAACAACAAAAAAAACACCCTATTACTTCACTGTTGAAAGTGGTGAATTTACTGGGAGATAACAAAAAACCATGCGGCTTTGTTAGCTTAAGGTTATACATTTGGTTTTTGTGAGCTCAAAACCAGAAAATTAATGATAAATTCTAGAGAGGAGAGCTGAAGTATGCTTTCTGTGCTTGGAGACCCAAGAGAGTCTGACAAAAAAGAAAAGTTAAGGGACTTGGATTTGCAAGCCCTTATACACACAGACCGACAGGTTCAAGGTGCAAAGACCTCTGCACAGCCGCAAGGGAGCCAGGCTAAACTGGATTGAGATGTCCTGCCTGTGTGCCATTGAAGGGGACAGATTTTGGCAGGTTAAGACAGATTACTGGAAAAAAACAAACTAAACCCCAGTTACTGTGATATATTAAGAGTGTGGTGCTCCAGCAAAACAGCCATGATGAGTGCAAAACAAACAAAGAAAAAACGTAAAATAATGTAAGTTATAATCAGTAAAGCAGTCAATAGGTATTAACTGGTCATGATGTTAGGTCTGACATATGTATTAAATTGGCTATTTTAATATATTGAAAGAATGTAAAGAAAGCCAACAGAGAGGCTAGAAGAACCAAATGCAAAGTTTAGATTGGAAAAAATACTATATCTGAAATGGCAGGTGCATTGGATAGGTTCAGTAGCAGATGTGGGGAAACAATGAATCTGAAGATCAATAAAATGCCTTTATTCCCATAGAGAGGGGATAAGTTTAAGGATAATGGAAAGAACTTCAGAAGCCGGCAGGGCAGTGTGTAACATTCCAGTATGTCTTGGGATGAAAATTCCAGTGAGAGGGGAAAAAAGAGGCCAGAAAAAGTATTTGAAGAATTGTCACATTAAACCCTTACAGGTTTCCACAGTGTTTTGGTTAAGGAACTCGCAAGGGATTCTTTTAAGATAAAAGCAGCACAGCAGAACCTGTCTTTTTCACAGTGAGTGCCTATAAAACCAGGCCAGAATCCATGGCACAACTGTTGCAGACTCTGTAAAGTAAGTTTGCAGATGGAGAAGATAACTAGAAAGTGGCACTAAGTCAGTGCTGCCTTGAACTGTTTACCTTTGCAGGGAAGTGGGATTGGCATTCCTTCCCCTGAACTCAGAACAACTCAAAATCATGCCTGAAGAAAACACTTAAGCTTTGATTTGAAAAGCAAGGAAGGTTCTCCTCCTCCCTCTCCTTCTCCCTTCCCCTTCCACCCTCACCTCTCCTCCCCCAACACTCACACTCCCAATTTTCTCAGGAGATCTTGTCTCTTTCTTCTTGGGGGGGTTTCCATGTATGTCTCTCTTAGGGTTCTCCTTGTTTCTTAGCTTCTCTGCGATTGTTTGCTTTACATCTAATATCCACTTATGAGTGAGTACATACCTTGTTTGTCTGAGTTTGGGTTACCTCACTCAGGATGGTTTTTCCTAGTTCTATCTGATTGCACGCGAATTTTCAAGATTTTTTGTTGTTGTTTTTGTTTTTTTTTACCACTAAGTAGTATTCCATTTTCTAAATATACCACATTTTTTTAATCCATTGTTTGTTTGAGGGATATCTAAGTTGTTTCCGGGTTCTGGCTGTTACGAGTAATGCTGCTATGAACACAATTGAGCAAATCTCCTTGTGGTATGAGTGTGCATCTTTTAGGTATATGCATGCCCAAGAGTAGTGTTGCTGGGTCTGGAGGTAGATTTATTCCCAATTTTCTGAGAAACTGCCACACTGATTTCCAAAGTGGTTGTACCAGTTTGCATTCCCACCAGCATTGCAGGAGAGTTCCCTTTAACTCACATCCTTTCCAGCATAAACTGTCATTCCTGTTTTTGATCTTAGCCATTCTCACTAGTGTAAGATGGGATCTCAGAGTTGTTTTGATTTGCGTTTCCCTGATGGTTAAGGATGTTGAACAAAACTTTTTAAGTGTCTTTTGGCTATTTGCAGTTTTTCTGTTGAGAATTTTCTGTTTAAATCTGAACCCATTTTTGATAGGCCCACTTAACGTGGGGGACAGTTGTGATGCTTGGGCAGTCTGTGGTGCCACTGGCAGTGGGGACCAGGATTTATCCCTAGTGCTTGAACTGGTGTATAGGAGCACATTCTCTTTGGAAGAGTACCTTGCTCAGCCTAAATACAGGGGAGAGGGCCTTGATCTTTCCTCAAAGTGAAGTGCCAGGTGTTTTTGACTCCCCATGGGAAATCTCACTCTTTCTGAGGAGTGGATGGATGGGGTAGGGTGGGGGGAAGGAGGGGAGGGAGTGGGAACAACGGGGACAGCTATGTAAAATGAGAAAAGACTGTATTAAAAAAATCTTAATAAAAAATGAAAAAGAAAAGCAGGGGAGGATTTTAATATAGACTATCCCTTACAGGCTCCTGTGTTGAAGCTATGATCCCTATCTGGAGGCACTATTTTGAGAGGTGCTGGATTCTTTAGAAGGGTAGGGTATGGTTGGAAGAAATAGGTAACTGGAGAGCGTGTCTTTGAAGGATATGCCTCATCTTTAATCCTTTGAGTGTCTCTGCATTCTTTCTGCTATGAGATGAACAGACTCCTCATGTGTTCCTGCTGCTTTAATGGTGAGCCTTACTTCAAGGCAAAGGAGTGAGGTCCATAGACTAACTGAACGCTCTGAAAATGTAAGACCGAATCAGTGATCCCTTCCAGAAACCGTTCCCTCCTTTAGTCACAGCTAAGTTTCCGAAGGTATACACAGGAAATTAGTACTGGAGAATTTCGGTTGTTGGTGTCATAAAGTTCTTATTCCTTTAGAATTGGTTTATGGGAGGAATGCAGAGTTTAGAGATAGTCTAGGATGCTGTGTAATATGAATATAGCAGGCAGTTCTGGGCAAAGCTGTGTAATATGAATATAGCAGGCAGTTCTGGGCAAAGCTCAGAAGCCATAGTGCAGATAACAACACAGATCAGAAAGGCTGACCCATAAGATTGTGGTAACGAGGACACTACCAAGACCTGGACTAGAACCCATTCATGTTACTTGCTGAAACAAATAATTTGTCTGTATTTATCCATGCTCTAGGATTTTGATTGAGGATAGATTTTAAAGTGACTAATAGACTAATTAAAACTTGAGAAATTTTCAGGACAATGTAGCAGTCTGTGATGCTGCCTGTGATTTCTGGTTTCTTTTGCCAAGCTTATGGTGAGAATTACAGCAGACTCAAAGACCTGAATACCTTTCAGGTTTGACAGAAAAGCCAGTGTAAAGTTGGGGCTAAGAAGTCAACATTTCTGAAGCGATTAAAAGAAAGTAAGAAATTGAACAATGTTTGAAACAAGCCTAGATGTTTCTCAGCAATAGACCAGATTCTATCCCTTAAATGAGTAAGGTGTAAAGGTTTCAAAAGCTGAGAAGCAAGCTCTAACTGCTCTGGCTTGGACAGAGCCACCTGGGAAAGGAAGTGTTTTTGTGGGCTTAGCTGCCCAGCTACTGCACAGACTGACAGTAGACCTTGACACTGTCTACCACATGATTCTAGGTTTGTACTTTGTGCAGTCTGCAGGAGTTCCAGGAGGATTTCATCCAGATTTCAAAGGAAGATCTGGGAGGCCAGGCAGTATGTAGGAGAGTTGGAATTCTGCAGGCAGCCCGAGAGGGCAGTATGTGAAGTTGTGGAGATGAAGTCTTAAACTGCAGTGGAATTCTCAAGATATTTGAGATGCTGAAACATGAACCTTCTGATACATGCCTCATGTAACAAGTGGCACCAGCCCAGAAGAGAGGCAGTGTGGACTGCAAGCAGCAAAACCATAGAGGCATGGCCTCTGACACCCCTTAGAGCTCATGTATGATGCTGGACATAGGTTATTGGTTACAGGAAGAGTTTTTCTGTTGGGCTTTAGTCTTGCTTTGATGTGATCATTCTTAGCTCTACTCCCATTCTCCATTTTTTTGAATGGGAATGTTTTTATAGAGGCTCACAATTGCTTGTCTTGAGTCCCCAAAGAGATTTTGAACAAACATTTTAGCATTGTTTGAATTGTCAAGACTTTGGGGGATGGTTGTTGATGAACTAAATGTATTTTTGCATTATGAGATGGCTATGTGGCTTGCTCTGCTAGGCTCATGCTTTTGAAAGCTTGGTCCCTTGGTGGTGGTGTTTTAAAATGTAGTATAAACTTTAGAAGGTTTGCTCTAGCTAGAGAAAGTTGAGGAGGGGGCTGCTTTTGAGGGTTGTTCCTGGTCTCTGCTCCTTTCTAGTCTCTCTCTCTCTCTCTCTCTCTCTCTTCCTCTCTCTCTCCCTCTCTCTCCCTCTCCCTCTCTCTCTTCCTTTCTCCCTCTCTCTCTTCCTCTCTCTCTCTCTTCCTCTCTCTCTCTCCCTCTCTCTCTTCCTCTCTCTCTCTCTCTCTCTCTCTCTCTCTCTTCCTCTCTCTCTCCTGTTTACCATGTGGTAAATCTCTTCTGCCATATGCAACTGTAGTTCTAACCCTCTTAGACCACAAATAAAAATAATTCTTCCCATTAAATTATTTTCCCCAGGGATTTTTGTCATAGCTTTGTAAAAGTAACGGATGGGTTTTATTCTAACCCTCAGCAGGAATTCAAGAATCTCTCTCCATGCCTCTTTCCCTCCCATCTTTTCCCTCCCTTCACCACTTCTTCCCATTCCCACTCTCTGTCCTCTCTACCTCCTTTTTTGATGTCTTATTTCTCATTCCTCAGGAATCCGTTGGCAGCAGTCTTGATGTGGTTATATAATCACTAAAGCTTAAAACCAAAAGGAAAGAAAGGACTTTCCTCTTCATTTGGAGAAACTGTTCCCAAGAGGATAGGTCAGATCCCATTTAATTTTGTTTTTCTGTGCTGTCTCACTCCTTAAACTTGGACATGAATCTGGTTGTAGAAATTATATGTCACAGTGAAATGAACAAAGCTCCTCCCTCTTGCTTGACAATTAGGAAGAGAGGAGATCTGGAAGAAACCCTTTGAAGTTAATTGTACACATATTTTATAAGATGCTGTCTACTGGTGGGCCACTACTCAAGTTCTGCATTGACTAGTGGGTAGCATATTCGTGGTACAGATCTGAATGGCATTATGAACATTTTGAAGAACTTAGCTATTTTTTATCATGCTAAACTTACATCATTGCTAATCTTTGGTATTTACTTGGCAGAAATACAATTTAAATTCATAAGCAGGAGTATAAACAAACAGGACAAGTGGGAAATAATAAAACAATAATAAAAGAGGGGAAAATAAGAACTTATTGTATGGATTGGTGTTAAAATTGTTTTTTAAAGGTCCTAATAGCAAACACAGTAAACAGTTAAAAAAAACAACATAAAAGTAAAAGCGCTATGTGGGAAGGTCTATTATAGAGCTGTATAGCAAATACTAGAACATAGTTACAGACTCCTAAATACAAACAACTTTAACAAGCAAGAATATGCTTCTCATAGAAGAAACTATATCAAATATCACAGAACACAACAATAATAATTGTAGATATGGATGAGATTAGTCTTTTGTAAAGAAATATTTTAATATGTTTTATCTAATAGAGCTTATCTAAAACAAAATTTTCTGGAATGGTTAAAAGTAAAGGGCCTGCAAAAGGTGTCAAGCAAATAGAGGCAAAGGGCAAGTACAGGACACTGATTCTTGGCCAAGTAAAACACCGAGTTCCTGAGCACTAGGAATGAAAAAGGAGGAGCTGGGCATGGCAGCATCCACCCGTGCTCTCAGCATGCAGAGGCTGAGGAGACAGTTGTGGAAGACCATCCTTGGGTAGAGTTTCAGGTTACAACGAGACTGTTTAAGACAAAAATCAGCTCTTCCTTCCCCCGTCCCCCCCACACACAAGAAAGAAAAGGAAGAAAGGAAGAAAAAATGAAAAGGGACATCTTATACAGGATAACATTCATAACTCTGTACCACGTGACATATCAACTGCCTTTATGAAACAGAACTACTCGAGAGGCACAGGAATGTAATCAGATGTACATTAATAGCCGGGGCTTTAATAAAGCATGTGAAATACTGAGCAGTAATAAGTGAGGGGCTAGAAGATCTAAATCATTTGATAGCTCTACTTAGATAAAAACAACATAGTCATTAGGTAAATCTTATTAGAAATATGGTAGGCTTTGAATCCTTACAATTGGTGGGGAACATTCATTGTTGAGTGCTGGAATTTATCAGAATTCTAAAGTCAGCAAACTTGTCTAGAATAGAGCAGTGGATACTTTATACAGTGGGGAAAGAGATGTAAGGGGTCAAGGGCAAGAAGGATCACAGAGGGGTACAAGAGATGAATTTTTTTATTATCTTAATGCTTATAGTATTGAAAATATACATAACATATATATATATACTTTTTATATGTAGTTACACTTAAATTTCAAAGAACTTTAAAAAATAAGTGACTAAAAATCATATTATAAATTAGTATTACTTCTTGAAATGCCAATTTATAACTATATTGATAAAAATAGTCACTGATAGAAAAATTCCATGTCCAGAAATTTAAGCTATAGACATACCCATAAAACTACACAATAATCATAATATCAAAAATAGTTGGAAATAACCTAAATGTTTCGTATAAATAAGTTAAATAGTGTGTTAGATAATCTACACATAAAGGTATTGTTTCTTCATACATGCCAATTAAACTCTTAAACAGCTCTATTAAAGTGACATATAGGAGGCTGAAGAGATGGCTGGCCCAGTGGTTAAGAGCACTCATTGCCCTTACACAGGAATGAGTTCCCAGCACTTAGATAAATGAGTGCTGGCTCATAACCATTCATAGCTCTCAAATCCAAGGATCAGAGGTTGTCCTCTGACCTCGCAGACAGCAGGCATTCATGTGGTACATATACACAGGCTCAGGAAACACACTCATACATATACAGTAAATCTTACTGAAGATGAAGTGTATGTGTTGCTACTTCAGACCTGGAGGACATAGGAAAGTATTCAGTGATGCTGTACCTCAGGCATGGAAGATGCACATATAGAAGCGTAGATGTGGTGGTAGACAGATTTAGAGGGGTACTTGAAAGAGCGTCAGTCCACAGTTTCAAACAGCCACTTAAAACAGCTGTTCATAATTTATTTCTGGCAAAATTGACTTGAATTCACATGAGGTTTTTTATAATCTTTATCCACTTAATTGTAAATATTCTTAGTTTTTGCTGCAGTTAATGACCTGTCACGTTGTTCTTATATAAAGAATAGTGATTGACCATATCTGTCTATGAGGAAAAATGATTACTAATGTAAACAATATTGGTAAATCTGACTAGAATAGTTAAATGATGAAAATTATAAATAGTGATATCTAGATATTTCCACACTCGGTTGATCTACAAGATTTTATTTATAGATAATGAAAAAAGTTTTATGCCAATAAAATTTAATGAATTCCCTAAATGAACACAAATTTGTTAAACTATTATAAGGAAAAAATTATTCTAGTGTCTTGAAGAGAAAGTAAATCCCCATTCAGATTTTTCCACAAAGTTACTTAGTTGTTCTTACTTGTAGATGATAACTATTATATCCTAAGTGTGTGTAAAAAATCCAACTTAATCTCGAAAACTGTTAATGCCAGTAAAAGAATTAAGATTTCAGCATACAAGATTAATCAAAACTAAAATTTTAAGAACTCCTTTTCACAGTAGAGCAAGGCACTTACATTCAGGAAGAAATCTGTGAAAATATGTCAGGATCTTCACACACAAAACCAAGTTAGTAAGAAATTAAACAGAACAGCTTGATGATTCTGTAGAACCAGGAAGCTTGTTGACAGCCGTGAGATTTATACTGTAGAGACTTTGTGTGATTGCCTCATCTTTGTCTCTCTTTAGGGAAAAGTGTGAATTTTTCTTTAAGAACAAAATATAGTAGATAGCAGAAGGCTTGAAGGTAAATCAAAGTGAATTTAAATTCTATCTTTACATTTTGGGCTCCTAATTTCACATTTTAATGTTTTTAGTCATTCA
Source organism: Bramus lutescens (assembly GCA_001685075.1). Lineage (NCBI taxonomy): Eukaryota > Metazoa > Chordata > Mammalia > Rodentia > Cricetidae > Bramus > Bramus lutescens. The sequence goes on along the minus strand of LOEQ01000740.1, from coordinate 488,285 downwards.
AAATGGAACATTTCATTGTTTGTGTACTGTTTGTCATAGCCAGGGTGATGGTAGTTGGCGGTGATGTTTCTGCTGCAGTGTTGTACTAAGTAACAGGCTGGCGTAGAAATCACCGTATCGCCTATGCTGACCAGGATTTTCTTAACTTAGTCTTCCAAGTGCTAGAATTACTGACATGTATCACTGTGTCTGGCTAGAACTTACTGATTTAATAATTCTTCTTATAAAATCTACTTCTGTTTGAGAGGACATCTTTCTGGAAGCATGGCATGTCCTAGAAATTGTTTCTGAGAACTGAGATTGAAGCTAGGGTTGGTGGCATTTGTATGTAATCTCAGAATTTGAGGTGGAGGCAGGAAGCTCAGAAATTCAAGGTCATCCCAGACTTCATGAAACTATGTCTTTAAAAAGAAGTGCCAGAAAGTTACACTAGTCTCTGTTACAAGGTTATTGGTTTATGAGGGAGCATTGATAGGTTCATTAAAAACATGGCAGTGTGCTCTTTCTGAATTAATCAGCAGCATAGGGATGCTTAAAATAAAAAAGATGATTTTCTTTATAAAGTTGCAGAAACTTTGTAAGTAAATTACTGTGCTTCAAATTAGTTTTCTTTTTTCTTTTAATTTTTTTTCCTGTGGGTATGAGAACAATACATATCTAGAGGCCAAAATTCACTCAGGAGTCATTCCTAAGGAATCATCCACCTGTTTGTGTGATGGAGTCTTTCAGTGAACTGTGAATTACACAATTTGTAAAATAGGCTGGGCTAACTGGCCAGCAAGCCCCAGAAATGCTCCTGTCTCTGCCTCCCTGGCACTGGTTTTACAAGTACCATAAGGTACCCTTGAAGCGTTTTCATGTTTCATTTATCTTGGCAACCTTCCGGCACTGCCTACTTAACAGATAAAAGAAACTGGCTTGGGAAGGCTAAGTTGCCTACCCAAGTTTTCAGGGCTAGTCAAGTGGCAAAATAGAGGCTCTTAGCCATTCTGAAGTACTGTTCCCTTAAATTAAATTCCTGCCTATCACACACATACTTCTCTAAGTTGAATTTTTAGAGGAGAAATGGTGTCTGTTTCCTTCATCCAGCTGTGTACAAAGTGCTGAATAAAGGGTGAAATATACTCTGCACGTTTAAATTTGTTTTTATTTCTTCTTTGCCTCAATGAAAATAAATGGGAGTCCCAGGGTATGGATCTTGACAGTATATTGTCATTTTATAAAATGGTTTTTTTTTAGGGAATGAGAAAAATAAGCAGTCAACAGCTGAGGTCAGAGGGTTACAAGGGCTGCTACCCCCAGCCAGCCAGTTTATTAGTATGATAGCTCCTTATATACCCTTCAAATGGGAAAGCAGAAGACAAATCAGTAAAGAATTTCAGGAGCCTGAGTCCCTCTAGTAGGCAAAGCATTTCGTATCTCAGTGTCTGGAACATTTGACCACAGCTTTACAGGGAAAATGTCAAGTTCAAGGCCCTGGCCTCAAGCCCCCTGGAGCTCTGATGGCAGACCATTGCTGGCTTTGCCATTCATGCCCCTACAGGGAACCAAAGCATAGCATTCCTTGTTACACACACAGGACCTTTGGCCCTACCTGGCCCCCAACAGTGATCAGTATTTTTTCAAAATCTGATCTTTAAGGAAGCATCCCTATTTTATTGGATTCTTTTGTTATGCCTTTTCTTGGAATTGTATTTCATAACAATTTTGCTGCTCTGTTACAAGCACAGGATAATTATGTAAATGACTTTTGATACTTTCTTAACATTTTTCCAAATATATAGTGATTTTTTTATGTGGCATTTACTGATTTTGTAAATTAAGCAGCAGGTATCAGGTAGTGATTATTTTATGTTTAAAATATAAATAATTTTAACATCTTGATTTAATACTTAAGTTATATTTTCATTTGGGAAATAAGTTTCTTGAATTAAATGAGTATGAACATTGCATCAAATATGGTAACAAAAGTATTTTAAATATTAAATAGTAATCTAGTCCTAACTGAATACTTAGACTAGTTCACTTGATAACTTACAGTTCTAAACTGAGTAGAAACACTTTTGTAAAGTGCTGTTGTGAAACTTGTAGCAAAGAATATAGGTAGTTAAGTATTATTCACTTTATTAAAATTGCTTTACATGGTGTTCTAGAATGCTTGGAAGTATAACAGTAGAAAATATTACTGTTCACCATTCCACTTCAGTAATACAAACAGTTGAACACACCACTTCTGTCATACCTTGTGAAATAATTCATGGGAATAAATACGTAGTTTGGAAAGTGGTCTTTAAGATGCATTGAAATGCTCCATTTTTTATGGCTGAAAATGCATCATTGAGAACTTTAAATGTACCAAAGTTCATCCTAGTTCTTTGGGATTCAGATAGGAGCAAGATAGGTAGTTTCTGCATTTCTCAGAATTTGACAAGAAACTGTGCTTTGAACAAAATCACATATAATTGTATGGATTTGTGAAAATTGCAGAGTACTATGAATATATGTATATTAAGAAAAATCCTAATTGGAGCAACCAGTGAGCTTGAAATTTTGCTTCTGAAAGATGTATGTGAATTAGCTGTGCAAAGGCGGTTGTCTATAAACGGTGGCAAACAGGAGATTTTGTGTCAAGGCTACAAAGGTTGGTGTAGCTTGAATCCAGCAATGTGTTAAAAGGCTTAAAAGCCTTAAATTTACATTTTAATTACTTCCTTTTGGGTCATTGCCATGGTTTGGATCTGGAATGCCCCCCAAAAGTTCCCACCCCATGGTGCTATTGGGTGGTGGCAAAACCTTTAAGAAGTAGGGCCTTATGGGAGATTTTTATTGAGGGCATGCCCTCAAAAGGAGTTCTGATACCTTGGTCCCTTTCTTGTCTTGGCTTTGAGGTAAACAGTTCTGCACTGCAATAGGCTTCTGCTGTGGTATGCCATTACAGGCCCAAAGCAACGGGGCACTTGGTCCTGTATGAAACTGTGAGCCGAATAGCTGTTTTCTCTGTGAAATTGCTTGTCTCAGGTGTTTGTAACAGTGAGGGAAAGCTAACAGTTATAGACAGACTGCAGTGACAGTCTGGGCAGGACTATTACAGCTAAGACTCATTGCCAGGCAGAGGGGAAAGAATGTGTAGATTCTAAAAATAATGCCAGAGGAGGCATCAATGGCTTGTTCCTTTGTCTGAGTTTTCTGCTTCTACTACTTTCAGGCTTATATTTATGTGGAACTTATGTTTTCTCCTCAGCCATTCTTCTTCATCTTTTCTTTTGAACTCTTATTAATAATTTACTGGTATTCTAGAAGGAATTATGAAGGGAATAGACACAGTGATAAAGTTAAGTAATCTGTCTGCTACGTTCTGTCTTTTTTTGTGTGTGCTGAATTTCATTTGGGTGCTTAATTTAAATATTGCTGTGACAAGACTGCACACTTTCTAGTGTTTTGTGGTTGACATCTCGGGAAACCTCATATATTTATGCTTCTAAAGATGTATTAGCTACTTTTCTGTTTTCTATTTCAGGTAAATTTTTTAAGTTAAAAATTCTATTGGATTTTTATGTTTCATTCTTAAAGAATTGGCATCTTTTTTATATTAGTGATTCTTACTATAGAAATTGTCCTCAATATATTTGAAATGACATATATAGTATAATTTTATGATTTAATCATTTTGAACATCTTATTTTACCTTTAAATGGCTGTTACTACTATTTAGGGAGAGTACTGATTTTCTCTGTTGATTTGATATATAGACACTCAGAAAATTTATAATGAAATAGCTATTTATTAGCATTTTTAATTGTGATGTAACTGATTTCCTGATTTCTATTTCTCCTTTTATTCATTCACCCTTTCCGCTTCTGATTTTCCATTTTTGTGACATTCAAAATGTTTTCATCATTTTTGTTTTCCTTTTCTTTCCTTCCCTCCCTCCCTCCTTTATCTAACTTATCCTTGTAGCTCATGGTGTGGTTTCCCTAGATCAGCAGTTCTCAGCCTGTAGTTTGGGAAAAACCCATAGTGGTTGTATATCAGATATCCTGCATATCAGACATTTACATTATGTTTCATAACAGTATCAAAATTGCAGCTATGAAGTAGCAACGAAAATAATGCTATGGTTGGGGTCACCACAACATGAGGAAATGTATTAAAGGGTCACAGCATTAGGAAGGTTAAGAACCACTGCTTAGAGGTTATGGGAAGAGTCTCTCTCTCTCTCTCTCTCTCTCTCTCTCTCTCTCTCTCTCTCTCTTTTCATTTTTTTGGACAGGGATTCTCTCTGTGCAACAACCCTAGCTGTCCCTCTGCCTCCCAAGTGCTGGGATTAAAGGCTTGCATGCACCACCACTGCCTAGCTGTTTTTCTTTTAAAGAACTTTTTGTTGTTGTTTTTCTTTTTAACATCTACTGATTATTTTTTTGCCCTCCCAGCCCTTCACCCGTTGGCCCTCCCTTCAGACCCCTTTGTCCCATTGAAGACTTACTTGATTCACAGTGGTTTTCTGTTTTCTCATATTTTCTGTCTCCTTCCCTCCACCCTCCCCTTCTTTTTTCTCCTCCCTCTTTTGGTAGGAATCAAACCCAGGCCATAAATGCCTCTAGACAAGCACTGTACTCCCGAGCTACATTTGCAACCCCTTTGCTCTTTTTAAGACTTTCCCTCAGCTTTATTTTGTTGTATTTTTTATTCGTGCCCCAGCTCCCTGTCTTTTTTCCATTTCCATTTCCTCCTCCGGCCACCCCTTCCCCACCCCATCTCAGTGGCTCTTTAGAGTTTAGAGCTTATGTTTGTTGAAAATGCCTCTTGTTCATCGATGTGGATTTCCTAAATGCTAGTTCTTGATTTGTTCATGTTTGAGACTGAAGGACTAGATTAAGTACTAACTTTTCTCTCATTCAGATAAAAGTTTCATTTTTCTACACCTGATTAAGAGATATCTCCTTCAGGAATTATGGAAGATTGGAATGTTCAGATAGCTTCTTCTGAACTCCGAGACTTTTCCTTTCTTCCTGGAATCTGAGTAAATCAGGGACACCTCCTTGCTTCGCTGGTGCCTGGCCCTCCCTCTGCCTGGCCCAACTTCTTAAGGCTCCCCCATAGCAGAGCTTATTTCATACAGGAAGCGCTTGCGTACACTAGAGTTCTCCTGTTAACTATGTCTGATTTAATTCATACTTTACTTTGGAGTGTTCTCTCTCTTCTGTTAGAGTTTGTTATGTTTTAAAACATGAAAGTACTTTATTGGAAGTTTGGGCATGAGAGGACTAAAACGATGAAAAAACAAAACCCACCCCTGTTTCTGTTCAAAACCATAAAATAGCACAAGACACATCTGTAAGAAACAGTTCAGATTCTGTTGTCTATAATATTGGAGAGAAAGAACAGAATCCCTTGTCAGTTGGGGTCAGTCCACTGTTACCTTTGTTAATTGTTCTCACACTTCCTCTTTATCTGTTTGTGTGTCTTTAGAATGTAGCTGAAAAGAGGTATGTATTACACTTCTATTAGAAATTCATCAAGTAGCTGGCCATGGTCACACACATACTTAATCCCAGTACTTGGGAGGCAGAAGCATGGGATCTCTGTGAGTTTGAGGCCAGTCTGGTCTACAGAGTGAGTTCCAGGACAGCCAGCGCTAAACAGAGAAACCATGTCTCATATTTTTTTTTAAAAAAATTAAATTATATCTATATCTTATATTTAAAAATTTCATCAAGTTAAAAGCTAAGCTGATGTCACAGATCTGTATTTCTGGGAGCAGAAACAAATCAAGACCATCCAGATCTGCATAGTGAGTTTAAGGCCAGTCAGTTCTACATAGTAAGACCTTGACTCAGAAAGAAAAGAAATGAGGAAAAGGGAGAGAAAAAAGAAAATACAGGATAAGTAAAAGTTAAGGATGATTAATAGCTTTTATACTATCAAGATGTAATTATGATCTCAAAAATAAAAGGAATAATAAATAAAAATAAATAAAATTTGAGCTTCCAAATTGAGGGGGGCTGGGATTCCCCCTTTAAAATCTGGGAGATTGGTACTTTTAGTAGTGTTCTAATTTGAGTATTCCTTTATTTATGTATTCACTAATTCTTATCTGGCTTTTATCTCATCAGAAATGCAGCAAGTTTTAGAAAACCTTACGGAGCTGCCCTCATCTACAGGAGCAGAAGAAATAGACCTGATTTTTCTCAAGGGGATTATGGAGAATCCTATTGTGAAATCACTTGCTAAGGTATACTAGTTTATTCATAAGATTACTGAAGGACTTTGAAAATTGTTTTTATGGAAGTCTTTTCAGTGATCACTGTTGTGGAATTTAGGTGGTACACCTTTCTGAATAACAAATAACACTTGTCACATAATGAAATATTAATGTATGCAAAGATAAGGTTTTCTTGCTTTTTTTTTATTCTGCCCTTAGAAAATAGGATGACTTTTAGCTTTTGATCCAGTACCTTAAAGCTAGACAATTCATAAGAGAAAAGATTTGAGCTGGAGCCTGTGAAAGGGATTTTGGTTCTGTCCTCACTCTCTACCAGCAAGGTGTTGACTTTTTTTCTTTTACATTGTAACTTATACCTGTTTATCATTGAAAATTTTAATCACTTTTATTTAGTTCTTTTTTTAATTTTAATTTTGAAAATTTAGATTTTTTTTCCCATAACCCTAATATTTTAGATGTGTTTTCTTAATCAACTCTGGAGCAAACTTTATTAGCTCATTTAATACACACCTTTTTTACAGCCATATTTGTAGTTCTGTTTTATTTTAATTGCAGTTTCTTAATAATGCTGGTTTTGAATATCAAGAAAGCTCAGTATATTTATTGCCTGTTTCACTCCCTGCTGGCTCTTACCTTAGAAGTTGTTCCAGGTGGTTTTGCTTTTGAAAAGCCCTTCTGATGGTCCCTCCAGCCTCTCTTTCATAGATCCACCCCCTCCCCCCTTTTTGTTTTGCATTGACTGCTAGAATGCTAATCTTACCTGTCTGGTGTTTTTTGTTTGTTTATTGTCTTTCGTTGTGTTCTAAGGCTTCAGAAAACCCTTTCACCTTTTCCATTAGTAAATATGAATTAATGTGGCTCATTCATCACAGTTACTCATGATGAGGTCATGTGGTAAAAATAGTTTTCATAACTTACATATTATTGCTGTATTTTCATAATATACAGGATATTATTTACCTTCCCATTCTGACTTCTTGTTCTGTACCTTAACAACTTACTGTGTGAGCCACAGCTTCAGGACCTGCTGAAGTCAACAGGAGCTATTTGAGGCCATACTAAAAGAGGTTTGCCGTGGTCTCTTATTGGTACAGTTGTTTTACTCTTCCCTTATCTTATACTGTTGATTGTCACTTTTTATTGTCTGTGAATCACTTTTGTCCCCGTTCTCATGTTTAATTTAAGGCTTTTATTGTAGATTTAGACATCTTAACAACATGTAAGGCATTTGCAGTATGCTTGTAGTTTCCTAAGGCCTTTGAAATACACTAGAGTAAATAGTAGGACTAAGGATTAGGACAGGTATTCTAACCTTGCCTTTTAAGTTATGTGCTCTGTTTATTTTAATGCAGAGTGATAGTATTTATGTTTATTTATTCCCAACAAGTCTGTGAGTGGAAAATGGATTGGTTTGTACCACCTATGATGGACCTTCAGAAAGTCACCAGATTACCATTCTTAGCAGTTGAAATGGTTGATTTACTTTGGAAAACATAAGGAGCAACTGTATTCTTTTTGATTAAAAATAAAGGCTGGGCAGATAATTCAGAGGGTAAAGTGCTGTGGAAGTGTGAATACCTGAATTCAAGTCTTCCAGACCCACCTAAAGCCTGGCAGCGGCGACAATGGCAGTGGCAGTGGCAGTGGCGGTGGTGGTGTGTGTTTAAGAAGCAACAAAAAAAAACCCCAGCAACTTTGTTTTAAATAAGGTGAAAGGCAGGACTAATACCCAAGTTGGTCTGTTGGCTTTCTCTGTGGAATAGTGGATGTACATACCTGTACTCACACTCACTGTGTGCTTGTTCTCTCTTGTCCGTCCTCCTCTAGTCTCTCTCTCTCTTACACATACAACATAGGTACACAAAAGATGAAAAAAGAACAGAATTGATCAATAATAACCAACATTCAAGCAGATTTTTAGTAAATAAAAGCAGTGGTAGTTAAATACTCACGCAGCATAAAGAATTTGCAGTGAGGGAGGAACATCTGCTTCTCAGTAAGTCACAACAATCCCCTTCTCTCATTGAAACAAGAAATTGAAGAGAAGCTAGACATGCTGAGAGGCGGGATTATGTGACTAATCAGCAGAAAAGCAGTGTGTTACCATGAATTATTCTTTTAGTAGAGTTTTTAAGTAAGGACTTGAACATTGCATTAGCCCATCTTAGTAAACAAGAGAAAAAGAGAAGACATGCAAAATACTGACATTAGAGAATGTGAATCTAATTGACATTTTAACACTGTGATACACTATCTGAAATTATCTCATTTGATAGGTTTAAGTATTGAAAACTAGAAAATAGATCAGCTGAAAAAAACCCAGTTGAAACTCATGGAAAGTCCAATCAAAATATAGAACAGTGAATGTTCTTGTGAGATGCACATCCAAGCTCTAACGTGTATATTTCCCATCCCAAAAAAGAACAAGGAGAGAAAGTAGAAATGGATTAAAATCAGAAAATAGATGAGTGTTCAGTCTCAGAGAATCTCTTGTTCCTCCTGGCTTTCTTAACCCAGGATGACTTGCCCAGGTAGCACCACTGAAGGTAGTAGTCTGATTCTCCCATATCAATCTATTAGTCAAGGATACCCCGAATGACTCC
>LOEQ01000740.1:440738-467435 GCA_001685075.1 Bramus lutescens | reverse complement strand
TTTTGTATGAAATAAAGGTAGATGTCCGTTTTGTATGAAATAAAGGTAGATGTCCATTTTGTATGAAATAAAGGTAGATGTCCGTTTTGTATGAAATAAAGGTAGATGTCGTTTTAGTTCTTTTTTGTTGCTGTGATAAAATACCCAACAAAAAGCAAATTAGTGGAAAAGAGGAGTTATTTCAACATACAGTTCCATCATTGTAGTGAAGTCGAGGCAGGAACTTTCAAACAGCCAGTCCCATCATATCTATAGTCAAGAGCAAAGATAAATTAATATATACATGCTGGCCTATGTCTTTGCTTGTGCTGAGCTTTTTTTCTTCATTACTGCACAGCCCAGGACCTCCTGCCTAGGGAATGTTGCCACCCACAGCCCTTAACTTAAGACAGCCCCTCAAATCATGTGTATAAGCCAATCAAGTATAGATAGTTTCTCATTGAGACTCATTTTTCCAGTTGATTGTAGATCATCAGTTAAAACTAACCGTATTACGTTACTTCATAAAGAAAAAAAAGACACTTGAACTTAGACTATCCCTGTTCTCAGACTGCTGTTTTCCCCCATTTGCATATTTCTATTTGTGACAAAATGAGACCAATTTGAACTTGAGTGTGTTGAAAGAATAAGACATAATTTAAAAAATAGCAAAATAATGATACATACCACAATATTAAAATAATTTAGATTGTTTAACAAAATAATTATTAAAATAATTTATTATATTACATATTAATTATAATGGGATGGTAATATTTTCCTCTGTGGTCCCAACCAGAAGTCTTATAATGAAATCATCAATATGTATTAGTTACTCTCTTATTCTGTAACAAATACTGAACAAAAGCAACTGAAGGAGGAAAGGGTTCGTTTTGGTTCAGTTTGACAGAACAGTTCATAATGCTGGGAAGATGATGGCAACAGGAGCTTAAGGTAGCTGAAGAGGTGTAGGATAAGGGGCAGGGTGAGAGGAGTGGAGAGGATCCACAGGTGCTGAGTGAGCCTGGAGGTCAACATGACTTTGGTATGCTAAAAGGCACCAGTCATAGCCATTTGTCCTGAGTTTCTTTTGGACCTGACGGCTTCAACATCAGAAGCAAAACTCTTACTTATCTAGTCTGCCTGACACCTCGAGATAATCAACTCTAGTCCCCCATGAGGTCTCATTTCCACCCAAGTAAAAGAGCACATCATAACCAAAGGAACTCACGATATCATACCCAATTGTGCATTAGTGAAAGAAGTGTCCTCAAATGATTCTGCTATAGCAAATACTAAAGTTCTAGTTTTCCTTAGAGACATTAGGAATAAGCTGTATCTGATGGTAAAGTTTAGATTGTTTGCAAACCAAGGAATAGCAATCCACTAACATACAGACATATCTGGCAACACACATACTTCACCATTCTCAGCCTCGCCGGGACAGAGCAGCTGACAGTAATGCCACCCAGGATCTTAACCCAGCTTGGCACTGACAAACTACAGGCCCTGGCAGATGATGATGGAAAAGCAGAACTTGCTGCTGGAGGAGGAGGGTGATCTTGTTTAGAATTTTGATGAGGCTTCAAACAATGAAGCCCACTGAACTGACTCAACTTCAAGAATAAAATAGCAATGATTTGACTGCTTTAAAAAACTTTCGTTTGGGATAGCATGAAACATAAATCCCTAATATCTTAAATTTCAAGATTCTTGGACACTGAAATTTTCAGTCAATTGTTGCTTACATTCAATTATTTGTTTGATATTGACTAATCCAGAAAGGCCAGAAAGTAAAGTCTAAAATAAAGATATATAAAACTTTTGCCTCAGTGGAGTTAAGAGAACAAAAAAAGAGAGAAAGAAAGAAAGGTGTCACTAGCATTACTTCTTGTCACTGTTTCCTTGAGGATTTGGTAAGCATGATATGACCAAAATATAGAGACAAAGGGACCACAAAGGAAGAAATAAAACTATAAGTTTACAATTAATATAATTTCATGCTTAGAACCCACCCCAAAACCACAAATCTAGAAATAATAGAGTTTAGCAAAGTATTAAAAAATCAGATTAGTATACAATAGTGGGTTTTTTATTTGTTTTATCATATTAAGCAACTAAAAACATAGCTAAGTCATGATTTACAGTAGAGTTACCCTAATGCCTAGGAAAAAATCTAACAAAATAGTTCAAGTCCTCCACATGAAAGAATTATGAATATGTTTTAAATAAATAGAATATTATGAAAATGTCCATTTTCTTCACTGATTCAAAAATAAATAGAATATTATGACAATGTCCATCTTCTCAAATTCAAAGATCTGTGAATCAAAAGTTCAAGAAGGTTTTTATGGTCTTGATGTGATTAATAGTCAGAACACTCTTGAGGCAGAAAAGGAGGGATAGGAGCATTTTAATTCTTTCCTTGTTGCTGTGATAAAATACCCTGACAAAGCAGCTTTAAAGAAGAAAGGGTTTTTTCTTTTTTTCTGTCTCCCAGTTAGAAGGTATAGTCCACCATAGTGTGGAAATCAAGCAGATCTTGGTCAGTAAACATTTGAACATTGAACATTGACACTAAAAATCATGGCGTAAGATCCTGTCTTATACAATTCAGAAGAATTTGTATGTGAATCTACAATATGTTACCTCAATTTCTGGTACAGTACAGTCGGCATAGCACATTGATGGGAAGGAAGTTTAGTAATGTCTCATAAAGTAAATGTTCATGTGTTCTAAAACTCGGTCACTTTCTAGAATAATTCTTACATATGTATAGTCACAAATTCATTAACGAGCATGTAAATCCTAAAATATTATGTGCATATATTATGGTACTTTTTTATTTTGAAATGACTATATAGTTCTTTAATTTATGTAGGTAGAATTAAAGCTGTATCCAGAAGGAAAAACAGAGAGTTGAATACAAAGATCTAAAGTAAAGGTTGTCTTGCTTGGGAAAGCCAGGATAATGGGTTGAAATGAAATGAGAGCAGGAAGACTGGGTTTCTTTCTAATTTATGTTTTGGGTGGCAAGCCCATGGTTCTTTATTATGTAATTGACTAAATAAATAGATGCAGCTTATGTAACTCAAGTGTAATTTTAAAAGGATAGTTTTATAAACGTGACTATTCCTGTGCACCTGTGACAGCATTAACACAATGGAGACAGTAAACTTACTTGTCACCTGAGTTCCATGTATCCCCCTCCTGCTTCCTGCCTCACTCCAGGCAACTGCTATCTGCACTTTGTCATTGTAACTTAGTTGTGAATCATCTCATACTACTTTGGATTTCAGCTTTTTAAAGTAGTTTTGTATTCATTGAGGATTTCATGTGTGCATATATTTTGATTATATTCACTCTTCCCAGAGCCACCTCCACTATCTCCTGATATATTGTTCTCCATTAATTCATGGTTGTGAGGCCTGGACTCTGCCTCCCTCAGAACCCTTCAGCTGTTGAAGGCTCCTCAGGCACAGCAGAGGCTCCTGAGGCCCTCCTCCTTCATACTGGACTGTTGGCTGTATTGCTCCTGGGCAGGTCTTGTCCAGGCAGGCACAGCTGCTGAGAGCTCCTGAGTGCAGCACCAGTCCTGTCCTGTTAGGAAGAGCTGGTTCACGCTGGTCCTCTCCGACCTCTGGCTCTCACAGTCTTTCTACCTCCCTCGTCCTTGGTGGTCCCTGAGCCTTGCAGGAAAAGGAGATAATAAAAATGTCCCATTTGTTGCTGGACACTCCATAAGCACTTAATCTTTGCTCTTTGACCAGTTGTGAGTTTTTTCTTTCACCACTGTGCACCACACAAACTTCTCTGATCAGTCTGAGAGCTGCACTAACCTGCAGAGATTTGGCTTTATTAGGCAGTTTGATACTATGTCCATTTAGCATATGAGCTCCCTGACATATAATCAGAGTCAGATTTTTTAGTTGTGTGTCTAATTTGAAGGTCCTGTAGAATCTAAGAAACTCGAAATGAATTTCAGTTTTTACCTGGATTCTTTCAGAATAAATTTGCATGATTTATCCACTTTGCTTACTTGTATTGATAGTTTACACCTTTTTATTGATCTAGTATTTCATTGTATGAATATACCAATTTGTTTATGTATAAATTGCCTGAAGAACATTTTTGTTACTACCAGTTTGGGCTATTACAAAACAACTAAGGACTATAAATACCGAGGGACTGAAAGAGTTGGTAATTTGGTAGTCATATGTAGAAATTTTAGAGAAAAAACTTCCCAGGAATGACTGTAACAGTTTACAGTCCCATCAGCATTGCACGAGTTTCTTTTACTCAGTGCCTTTGTTATATTTAATATGACCACTCTTTAGTTTTAGTCAGTGTTAGTAGGCATATAGCAGTAACTAATTGCAATTTTAATTTGTGTATCAGTACAGGTGAATAAGATTGACCATCTTATGTGCTTTTCTCCCATGCTTATATCCATTTTGGCGAAGTCTTGTCCTTGTCTATTTTATGTTGTTCTCTTGTTTGACTTTGGAATTCTTTTGTATTCTGGTGCTGGCTAGTTTTATGTTAACTTGGCACAGCTAAAGTCATCTAAAAGGAGGGAACCTCAATTGAGAAAAATGCCTCCAAATATCAGGCTATAGGCAAACCTGTATAGAACGTTTTCTTAATTAATGATTGATTTGGGGTAGGAGGCAGCCCATTGTAAGAGGGGTTACCCCTGAGCTGGTGGTCCTGGATTCTATAAGAAAGCAGGTAGAGCAAGCCAGTAAGCAGCACCCTTTGTGGCCTCTGCATCAGCTCCTGCCTCCAGGCTCCCACCTGGTATGAGTTTCTGCCTTGGATCCCTCAATGGACTATGATTCAGGGTATTTAAGCCATTTAATAAACCCTTTCTTCCCCAAGTTGCTTGGTTATAATGTTTATTCACAGCAATATTAACCCTAAAACACCTGCATACAAATGTTGCATCAAAATTGTAATTTGCAGAGATTTTCATACAGTTTTCAAACTTGTGATTATCCTTCCTTAGCCTCATGAGTTCTGGGATTACAGTCATGTACCATCATGCCCAGCTCTGGGTTCAAGTCCTGTTTATATGCTCTGTGGTCCACTAAACAATTTGAATTCTTCCTATAATCTCTTGAAAATAGGAATATACTATGTACAATTTATGTGTTTATTTTACTGGTCTTGTTGGAACAGGTTCTCACTCTCTAGCCCACGTTGGCCTTGAAGTCGTGGGTAATCTCTTGCTTTAACCTCCCAAATGTTAGGCTTAAGGCACAAATCAACACAATTGGTTGTACTAAGTACTGTTTGCTAATTGTTTCATATTTGCTATTTCTGGTTTTTTGTTTTGTTTTTGTTTTGTTTTGTTTTGGGTTTTTTCGGGGGGTTGACTTGGTTAGTTGATTTGTTCCATTTTTGCAGCACATTGTCATGTTGTCCAGGCTAGCCTCCTATTCACTGTGTAGTTAAGGATGACTTTAAACTAATCCTTTTGCTATTTCCCAAGTGTTAGGATTACAGTGTATACCACTACACCTGGGTGTTCTGGACTATTCTTAATTGACTTTTCTTCCTGTTCCGGGTTTTCTGCTCCTATTTTTTTTTTTGCATGCCTGCTCAGGTTTGCTTTGTTGTTGTTGTTAAATTTAAACTTTTAGAGGGTTTGAGAATTAATATATAAAAACTTTATTTTATATTATGTTTACCCTTCTTTGTTCACAGCAACCTCCTGTGTCCTTCTCTATACCCTCTTAAATATGTGACTTCCTCTTCCAAAACTATTATTGTTAAACAACACACACAACTTACTGAACCCATCTTGTATAGCTTTATGCACAAGTGTTCAGAGCTGACCATTTGGGACGCCATAGCACATCAGGGGCTCTTGTCCTTGGAGATGACTGCATGTCTTCCTCGCAGCAGCCATTGACTGCCTGGAGCTCTTTGTATAGAGGTGGAAACTTGAAATTTCCCCCTCATCATTGGCATGTGGGCTGGTATATTATCATCATGTAGGTCTTTTGGGGCCACTCATCATTGCCATAGAGTGCTCCTAATCTTTTGATATAATGAATAGTTCAGTAGTTACTAGTATTGTACATAAATTATTTCACATGTGTCTGATTAATATAATTGCTGAATCCATTCCCAGAAGTAGATTACTAGGTCAGAGGGTTTATGTCTTTGTAATCTTGGTTATTGCTGCCAAATTGTTCTTCCAAGAGGTTAGAACATTCTTCCACCAGCCTGTTAGGAAAATCCCTATTAGTCCATAGTTTTATCTGCAGAATGTCAAATATCTGAATTTTTTTCTAGTTGATAGGAAGAAAGTGTTGTCCTAATAGAATTTTAATTTTCATTTCTACTCTTAATAGTTTAAGAATCTTTGCTTCAAAGCTATTGGACTTCCTTTTCTCTAATGTCCATTTTAAATTGTTGGTCATTCAGGTTTTCCTTTGATGGTAAGAGTACAGAACTGAAATATTTTCTTCAGTGTTTAGTAACTTGAGAACGTTCAGTAGGCATTCAAAAACTATTAGTGCAGTTCATAGAATACAGTAAGTCAATATATTCTATTTATTGATTTTAACGATTTTATAAAACTCCTAGATTAAAGGCTAGGACAACTGATTTTTCAGATAAATTTTACCAAAATAAAACCAGATTAATCTGAGTTTTGGAGCTTGAGGGTAATCTTCTAAAAGCAGTTTAAATAAGCCAAAGAATTAATGCCTTTTGGTAATCTTTTTACATCTGAGTTGGATATTGGCCTCTCTGAACAGGGAAATAAATGTTTGAAATTTAGAAAATGCTTTTAACCTTGCAAAGTATTATCCCACAACCAAGAATGATAAACACTCTCACTTAGATGACTTGAGGTTTTCCATTTGGTGGGCTTTCTCCAGAAGTAAGAAATATACTGCTATTTTTATAACTTCTCTCTTGCAGTCCCTTCTCTGCCTCATGTCAAATGCCTGTAACTTTTTGCTTGTGTCATTAATACTTCTTTATAGGTATTATAACCTGTGGACAGTTAATTAGGGAGGCAGTGGCTTTACCAAATGAGTGATGTAATAAAATGAGCCAGTAGCTTATTTATATTTTAAGTTATAAGTTAAAAGTTTGTTTTCTTTATGCAATTGAAAAATATATTTTTAGAGTTACGCCAGTATGGAGAGGCATCCAGCCCACGTCCGTCAGGTATGATATCCTGTGAGAACGTTTTCTGGTATTCCTGTTGTTCTGTCTTAGCCGTCAACTAAATTTACCCCGATTAAACTTTGTCGTCTTGAATTGTTCATTGCCAGAGCCTTGAGCTGCATGCCAAACTTGTTAGCCACCTGTCACAGTTTAGCAGTCTTAATACTGTTTGCATGCTTGCTTCTTAGATACTTCTAAAATTTATCTTAGGAAAATATAGCTTCCTGGTTTGTTTAAGCATTGATTTTTTTTTTAGGCTTTGCAAAGTTGTTGAGTTGTTGCAGATGGTTTAGAGCTTTCTATCAAGATCACATATACCCAGAAGTTTAAAAATATCTTCCTATGCATCTTTCACATTTGGTAGTTTTTTGAGCATACTAATAATACAATATATGTACTTGTACTGTTTGAATATTTTGTTTGTTTCTAGTTGTAAACGTATGATATACATGAAAAGTAACATTGTTAGTTTGGCTATTTGTATGCATTTCTGCTTATTAGAATTTTTCTGCTGATTTAATGCTGAAATTTTTCTGTAAAAATTTGAATTTCTATAAATATGTATGAAGCATGTCTATTTTAAGAAAACAGTTGATTTAAACTTTTCATCACATATTAAAAATGATTAAATAGAATTCAAATTAAATAAGCAATATGTTGCAAGCTCTGGAGATCTTAAGTAACAGTGTAACTGGCATACTTTTATTAATAAAACAAATTTTAGAGAAATGTGGATGTTTGAATTTAAATTGGAAAATAGTT
The DNA here is from genome assembly GCA_001685075.1 of Bramus lutescens. NCBI lineage: Eukaryota > Metazoa > Chordata > Mammalia > Rodentia > Cricetidae > Bramus > Bramus lutescens. The sequence continues at coordinate 459,506 of LOEQ01000740.1, read as the reverse complement.
AAGACCTTTCTAGTATTTTATCTCTTAAGTAATTTAATGCTGATATAAATTTAAACATATAAATCATGGTAAGGAGATTTTAAGAAAGTATTTTTCTCATTAGTTTTGGCAAGTGTATTAATTTTTAAGGTTACTGAATATATTTCAGGTTTCACTTAAAGATGACCTTTGTTGTTTTATTTAGACTTCAAGGTGTCTGTGCACTCTCTGATAGGTCAGAAATCCATGTTTTAAACTAACTGCACCTACTGTTTCAGGCTTTTAATTGCAATGACATTTATTTAAATTAAAGATTATGCAGTGTTTGTTGGGAAATCAAGTGAAAAGACTGAAGAAGGTGGAATAGAGTGGTTGTCACACTTGTTGGTGTCAGTGTAGGTCTTAAGAGTGGTAGACCAGTCACAGAAAAGAAAAAGGAGCTTGCTTTTAAAATGCACAAAATTGTAATGTAGCATACATGTATAATTTTCAGTAATACCAAATCATTATATTAATATTCTGATAAATTGTTTTTTTTATTTAGGAGAATAAGTTTTTCATCTGAAATACTTAGTGTCTGTTACAATTAAACCACAGTGGTTTGGTTTCAACATCCAGTGCTTAATGTTACACATAAGGCTTTTTCACTGTGCTGTGTTTTAGGTATTTGTCAAGTGTCATTTTGATTATAATCCATTCAATGATAACCTGATACCTTGCAAAGAAGCGGGACTGAAGTTTTCGAAAGGAGAAATTCTTCAGATTGTAAACAGAGAAGACCCAAATTGGTGGCAGGTTGGTTTTATTCTCAAAAATCCCTTAACTACTTTTCGTGTTTTTAATCTTTAGTCTGGCCAGTATCTAAAAGTTTAGGAAGCATTTGTTCTCATGAGTTTTCCTCCATGAATAGCTCCTTTTTATGTTTGTTAACATTGTGGACAGAAGACCAAATTGAGAGAGAATTTGTGAGTAGCTGTTAATGAAAGCAGACATAACCTGCCTGTGGCACTGCCCTGGTCTAAGGTGAAGCAGCTCTCTCACATGGGCAGTCGCTTTCAAATATGTTGTACTCCAAGAAGAATCCACTTGGAGTCATTTTTGTCAATGTTTCCTAATCTGTTTTTGCAGTCGTTTATATCACTTGATAAACACAGTATTCAAAATTGAAGAAAGTGACAAATAGAAATTTAGAATCTTCCATTCTCAGAGCTGATTATGGCCTCAGGGTGAAAGAAGAAAAGGCTCCTGGACCCAGTACCAAATACAAAAGTAACAGTTGCTGGTAACGGGTTTTAGCAGTGGTGAATTAAATGACTTATGCAGAAGGATGGTCTGCAGGAAAAGAACAGCCTCAGTGCAATGTGCCCTGCATGTAAATGAAGACACTTTTAGTATTAAATGCACCATGGTGAGATGACTAAGAAATGGGTTCAGTAAACAAGAGTTTATGATTTCAAGAGGTCTTTACTGAAATACTTAGAAGCTTTCTCACTGTACTGCCTAAGGCTGATTGTTTCATGTCCCCACCCCTGGCCAGGTATCCCTGCTTTATTTTCTGTGCATGCTACCTCTTAGATCTCTAACCTCTCACCGTCATTTGAGTCTCTTTCTTCATTTTGACAGATTTATTCTAATTTCACTTTTCAAGGTTACTAAAAACTGAGAAATAGATTTTTCTGTCCCTTATAAGGAGAAACACACATAACACTGTGATGTGGGTAATTGCCGTTTAAAAATATTACTTGTTTTGGGGCTAGAGGGACGGCTTAGCTTGTTAAGAGTCCTTGCTGCTCCCAGGGAGTTCCCAGTACCCATGTTGGGTTACTCACAGCCTCCTGGAACTTCAGCTTCAGGAGCTCTGTGCACCTCTTCTAGCCTCTGGGTGCCTACACTCATGTAATCTTGCACACAGACACAAACACATAAATTAAATATTTTTATTTTATACATTTTGATGATAAGGTTTTTGTGCTATTAGATGTTTTACCTATTTTAAATTCATTACTTTGGTATATGCAGATTCTTATTAGGATGAATTAAAATTTACACTCTGTATTCCCAGTATCCTTTCTATTGATTTAGCATTGGGAAATAACAACATTCGAGGATTGAGGTTAGTAGTCAGTGGCTTGTAAAGGATACTGGATGAGACGCCCCCTTAACACTTCTATGTATAAAATAGCATTCTTGTTTCCTTTCTTTGACTTTGTCTCTGTTTCTCTTTCTCTCCCTCCCACATCTCTTCTCTCTTCTCTCTCTCTGCTTCTCTGTCTCTCTGTCACACACACACACACACACACACACACACAATCTATCTATCAATAAATGAAACATTTCATTTGAGGAGCCTGTGCATTATTGTTAATGAGAGTTTTAAAACATCACTACCAGTTACCATACATGTGGTTCCTAGTATGGCGGTGTTGAAATGCTTTAACATAGTTCTATGAATTGAAAGGTTATTTTTCATATCAAACTAAATTTAAGTAATCAGCAGTTGTCCTACTTACTAAACTATTGTCTAAAATTTTGGTCACTGAGATATTAATTTGATTCTAGGCTAACCATGTGAAAGAGGGCGGAAGTGCTGGTCTGATCCCAAGCCAGTTCCTGGAAGAGAAGAGAAAGGCATTTGTTCGCAGAGACTGGGACAATTCAGGTGAAGAGCTGAACTCAAGAAACAGGCAGGGGCTGGGCACACCTTTCTTTGCTTCTTTTTTCTGAATACACAAATCAATTTATTTGAACTTCACGGAGAATTAATCTTTCCTGTGCATCTGCTTTTTCCTCCCTATAGTAAGTTTTGATCTTTTTCTGCCACCTACTGGTAGAGTATCAAAATTCAGTGAAAAATTTACCCTTCCCTTAGGAGGTGATTCTCCTACCTCCTCATAAAACATAACTGGGCAATTTAAGCTCATATCTCGATGTATCTTCTAAATTATACTGGTCTTGTCATCCATCAGGACCCTTTTGTGGAACTATAAGCAACAAAAAAAAGAAGAAGATGATGTACCTCACAACTAGGAATGCAGGTGTGTTTAAAATCCCTTTGAAAGATCAAAATAAATAGCTTTATTATTAGTTAACGTGTTTTAATCGCTGAATATGTAATTTGAAATGAATGCAGTTTATATTAGTGCCATTTACTGGGTCTGGCATGTGAACACATGATGAAATGTAATAAAGAAATTGTTATTTAAGTCCTAACTTGAATATAATTTACAGCAGGATAAAGTTACTAGGATTTATGCTTGTATTAATGCAGGAGGAATGTTATTGTCAATACTTACATAGGGCATTTCGACATAGTAGTGTGTGTGACATTTCTAATGGACAGAGTGACTTTATGAAGGTATTAGAGTTAGGATTAAGGAGAACTATATGGTACCATAACATTGTCAAGTGCATATTTGCAAGGGACCAAATATCTAATCTAGTGAGAGTATTATAATAGTCTTTTTCAAATCTTTTAGGTTTTGAATTTTTTGAGAGAAGGAATTTCTATGTGTTTAGGCTGGCCTAGAATTCACTAGTTAGTATAGGCCAGCCTAGAGTAGTTATCCTATACTTTCATTAGATAGCTCAGGCTGCTCTCAAACTCTAAATCCTTCTGCCTTTCTCTAAATCTTTCATCTTTAAGAAAGGAATATTTTTTTTTACAGGAAATGTAATGGCAATCATGACAAGATTGTTTTACAGTTAAACATATCAAATCATCAAGATGTATACTTTAAGAATAACAATTCCTATTTCTCATTTATGCCTCAAAAACTGAAAAGGTTTTTTAAAAAATCCTCAAATCAAAGGCCTGGGGTGTAGTCATTCCTTAGCATGTACAGAGTGCTAGATTCAGTCCCCAGAACTAGAAAGGAAAATTTAAAAAAAGAAAAAAAAACACCATCAGACCAACTGGGTGCATTACAGATTCAAACAGGAAAAAAAACCTTCCGCACGCATCAAGAGACAAATGTAAATTAAAGCTACATTGAGATCATCCATACAGAATGCAGAATGGTATTCATTGAGAAAATTATATTCTGGCAGGGATATGGACAAAAAGGAGTGGTTCTGCACTAAAAGTAGGAATTCAACTAGTTCAGCCATTGTAGAAATCAGTATAGAATAGAATAGAATTGCCCACATTACACTATCTCCCCATTCCTGGATATTTATCTGAGGGACTCAGAATCACACCACAGAAATATTCTACGTCATTGTTCATTGCACCACGGTTCACAAGAATTAAGTTACGGAACTAGGCTAAGTGACCGTCCACAGGAGAAATTAAATGCAGTACATATACACTATAGCATGAAGTTTCTATTGCAGGAAAATAGATGACAGCTAAAGATAATCTTATTTAACAAGTTAAGTTGGTCTTAGAAACGCAAACAATATGTTTTTCTCCTACTTGTGGACCCTAGATTTTATATAGATACATAAAGTCATATATGTACAGTTGACATAAAGGAGAAGGGAAACTGTCTAGGGAAGTAAAAAGAGTGAGGGAAAGAATGAGAAAAGGAAAGGTAGCAGGCTGCAAGGAAGTGTGCTCAAAGTGTATGTCTTCCTGAAATTGGCTAAAATTGGAAGCTATCATATTTATTTTTCTTGACTTCAAAACCACCCCTATGCTAGTAATACACAGTATAAACAAAATCATACAGGAGGGAGAAATGGTGCTTTTACTTTCCGATATTGGTTTAGTTTACTATGAAGAAATTGTACAAAGAAGGAATTGTTAAGATAATAAAGTAGGGATGAAGTGTTACTACTGCAGGTAGAGTCAAGCAGTGTTGATGGGTGTCGTGATAGTTCAGAATCACTGTGGTTTTATTATTCATTAACTATATATCACTAAATTTTTTAGCAAAGTTTGTAACGTTTTCATTGACTTAGTTTATAGATTGGGGCAATAGTCTACTGAAAATGCTCTTTTCTCCAGCATTTTGTTATGTATAAATTCTAGGATCTTGGTGTTTAGATATGAGGGTGCTATCACTGGAGCTGGCTTACTCAGCCTGTACAAGTGAAGCAGCCAAGCAGGTGTCCTCTGTTCTCTCTACTTCACACACACTTTTTAATGTAAATTGCATAAGTGGTAATTTGATTGATGTTAAGGTAATCATTTCTACTGACAAATTGCCCATAAGAAGCCTTTAATGTGTAAAGTATTGATAAATACACATGAAACTCAAGAATTTTCTAGCATAGTAAATGAATGTCTAAGGGCAAATGAGTGGGTACAGACATTTAAATCAAGATATAAAATATTTTTTGTACCCTACTAAATTTGTGAAAACAAGCCTATGTCAGACATGCACAAATCAAGTGATAGTTAACTATCAGAACAAGAAGACCATTAGCATACAGAATACAGAGATATCTTTCTGTGTATATAAAGTATAACTGACTATAATGTCCCATTACTTTCACATTTAGAGTTTGATCGCCATGAAATTCAGATCTATGAGGAAGTAGCAAAAATGCCACCCTTCCAGCGAAAAACATTAGTGTTGATAGGAGCTCAAGGTGTGGGCAGAAGAAGCTTGAAAAATAGATTCATAGTGCTGAATCCTGCTAGATTTGGAACAACGGTGCCATGTAAGTCTTGTGTTTCCATTTGTTGGCCAGAAAAGGAGTTGGGTATATGGAGAAAAGGATTTTTATTAACTAACATTAATTGCAAGTAATATGTGGCTCTGCCAGTGAGCATGGAGAGTAGACAGTACTGAGAATCCACATGGCCCCATCACTGTCGTAGGTAGTGTGCTGGCTGCTGTTCCGCAGTAGGCACATCTGTACACTCTTCATTCCAGAAGCTAAAGGCAAATGCATGCATTTAAAAATTGTGGCAAATTACATGTATTTGGGTTTTCTTGTGTAACTATTATCCATCTATTTGTATTTTCACCCAGTATTAGTATATTTAAAAGGAAAAAGCCTACTAGGTACTTATATATTCAGTATGGCAGTAGCTTTGTGAATTTAGGTAGTGTGGTACAAATTGCAGCCCTTGGCCCTGCAGGTTCATAATAAACCTGATCCTTTGAAAGCAAGTCCTCTATAGGAGACAATATTTGTTAAACTTACTGAGACTATATGTAATAATGCTGATGAGAAATAGAACCATTTAGGATCAGACAAATTTTGTAATCTTCATTCCCCCAATTTTTTGCATGTATACATAGAAAATTTAGTGATGTCAGAAATGGCATAGGTGGAGAGTTCAGATAATCACTGATGTTATAATGCTCGCTGCACATTTGACAAGAAGCATGAGCAAATGGCCTGGTAGGAACAGCTTAATGGAAGAGAAAGATTTATTCTAGCTCAGTTTTCTGAAATTTTCCTTGACTCTTTTGCTGTTAGACTCATGGTAGGGTGGAACACCATGGTAGCAGGAGTATGTGGAAGAGGAGACGGCTCAAATCATGTTAAACAGGAAGCAGAGAATAAGGGAGTTACCCAGAACCAGGAATAACCTTCCAAGCCATGCCCCCAGTCATCAGCTTTCTTCTGTGGCCCAGTTCCGCCAATGGGGGATAGTTCATATTCCAGCCATAGAGCACGGTGGCCGCTTCACTCCCACAAAGTCCCATTCGCCTAAAGCTGATTTTAGTGTGCTAGGGCTTAGGGTTTGTTTGTATTAGTTTCATTTTCGCTTTTTTGAGATTTATTTTTGTATTATTGTTTATTAGGTGTGACTGTGTGTCTCCATTGGGTATACACATGTGAGTGTAGGTGCCACAGAGACAAGAGGCACAGAACACCCGCTCCTCCCAAGTTGGAGTTACAGACAGTTGTGAGCTGCCTGGCAGGGTGTTAGGAGCTCAACTCAGATCCTGTGGAAGAGCCTCAAGTACTCTTAACTTCTGAGCCATCTTTATGGTTCCTAGTTTTCATTTTAGTTTTAAAAATACTTTATTTTTTACTCAGTAACATCTTCCCTTTCAGTGTTTTCACATTTGTTTAGTTTGGGTTGCCTTCCCCTTGAGCTATCCCATCTCCCTGCTCGTCTTCTCCATCATACCCTCTGCCCCCAGGATTCTGTTTCCATTCTCTTACAGTATGTGTGTTGTTACCCTCCCCGTGTCCTTCCTTACATTTTTCTCCCCTTGTGTCCCTTTTCTAGTTTCATGATTTCTGCCCTTACACATTACCACAGAAAATACACACATGCACACATACAACCACACAACTAGGGTTGCAAATGAGGAACATGACGTGTTTATCTTTCTTAGCCTGAGATATCTCATTTTAATATCTTTTCCAATTCTATAAATTTTCTTGCATATGTCACTTTTCTTTATATCCAAATAAAATTCTAGTGGTGTGTGTATATACACAAACATTTTCATTATCCATTTGTTAGTTGATGGATATGTAGGTTGATTCCATTTCCTTGTAATTTTTTAATAGAGCAATAAGCATTGATAACAGAGTCCTTTGGATACATGCCTAGAAATGGTATACCTGTGCCATTTCTAGTTGTGTTTACGGTGGTGGTGTGTGCATGGATATATTATGCTTCATGTAGTTGTATGCACATGCAGATGTTGCACAAGAGTTGATGTTGCGTATCTTCTTCCTTTGCCCTCCTTCCCTCACTTTTGAGACATAGTCTATCACTGTACCTGGATCTCACTGTTTTGAATAGGCTGATCCAAGGATCCTTCTGGTTCTGCATCCCACTGCACGCCTGCCACCTCATCTCTCAGACAAGCCCCAGTATTTTTTTTCAAATGTGTATGGCTCTTTTCCCTCATGCATGTCTGTGCATCACAGGCTTGCCTGGTGCCCACAGAGGCCGGAAGAGAAGAGGATATCAGATCCCTGGAACTGGAATTACACCTGAATGGTTATGAGCCATGATGGGAATTGAACCCAGGTTCTTTTAAAGAGCAGCCAGTGCCCTTAACCACTGGGTCATTCTTTATGCTGGTGCCCAGCTTTTATGTCGTGCTAAGGAACCGAACTTGTCTGACGAGCACCTTACTGGCTGAACCATCTCCTTATCCCATTGTAAGTTTTTTGCAGCCCTCCACGCTGATTTCATAATGATTGCACCAGTTTGCACTCCCATCAACAGTGAGAAAGGATTCCCCCTCCAGATCCTTACCAGCATTGGCTACTATTGCTCTTGATGGTAACCATTCAGACCGGGGTGGAATAGATCTCAGAATAGTTCTAATTTGCATTATTCTGATGATTGAGACTATTGAACACTTGTTAATATATTTGTTGGTCATTTGTATTTTTTCTTTGGAAATTGTCTTGTATCTCATTAGTACATTTATTGTTAGTGGGGTTGTTGGTGGTTCATTTTCACAATTCTTCATATGTATAATCTGAAGTGTATCTGGCAAAGATTTTATCCTGTTCTTCTGATAGTTTCCTTTGTTATGCAAAAAATTAAAACCATTTGTAAATTCTTGGATTTATTTACTATTCTGTAGGGTTTTTCTCTTCTGAACATTCTGGATTGTTCCTGTATCTCAAAGTGCATTCACTGTGTTTTTCTCCCAGCAGTTCCACCATTTCAAGTTTTAAGTTAAGGTCTTTGATCCACTTTGAATTTCTTTTTTAGGATAAGAAATACTGATCTAATTTCATTCCTCTGCAGGTCGATATTCAGTTTTACAAGCATCCTTTACTATCTTTTTTCCACTCTGTGTTTTGATACCGTTATGAAAATTAGGTGTCTATAACTTTGGGTTATTTCCAGTACACTGGTATATTCCGTTAGTCTGTTTTTATGTCAGTACCATGCTATCTTTTTAACAGTGGCTCAGTAGTATAGTTGGAAGTCAAGTAATTGGATTCCTCCAGCTATGTTCATTCTGTTGGAGTTAGTTGTTTTGGTTATCCAGAGTCTTTTTCGTCTCTCTATTTGAGAATTTTGCTTTCTAGTTCTATGAGGCATATTACTGGAATTTTTATGGGGATACATTGAATCTGTGGATTATGTTTCTAGTATTTCTACAGTACTGCTTCTGCCTGTCCAGAAGCAGATCTTCCCATTGTCTAGCACTTTCTTCAATTAGTTTTTCATTTTGGTTTAATAGATTTCTTTTCTTTTGAATTATTCATCTTTTCTAAATTAATATATATCATATTAACAAAGCTGGTTCAATAATAATAATGTTCTCAGAAACCAGAATTGTGTTTGTATATTTTCATTTATGCAGTTATTCAAAGGTAGGAACCATTCCTTTATCTCCAGCCTTCTGCCCCACATCTTTATCTCCTTCCACTGTATTTAACTATTGCTATCCAGAGTTCTCAGTTTACTTCCTCCTCAGCACCTCCACTCACAAAATCTACATGCCGTCCTCTTCACACATCCCGTCATCGTGAGTGGTTTAACACGTTTCTGTTGTCACGTGATTTCTGCAGAGTTCTAGTAACATTTCCCTCTATCATCCTGAATTTAGTAAATTCTTCCTTAAATATTTGTCAATTTTGTTCTTTTTAGAAAATTTTTAAATGTTCTTAATTTTCTGTATTTTTCTTTCATGCATTTTATTAATTTCACTTTAGTCTTACTTCCTCTTTTCTACTTGCTCTCTGGGTTAGCTTCTTTTCCCAGTTATCTGAGGTAGGAAGTCAGCTTACTCACTAGAAACTTCCCTTTAACAGACAGATTTAGTTAGAAATTTCTCAGTAGACACTGCTTTATTTCATCGTGTAATTTTATTGTCCTTTAAGTTTTTATTGCATTCTTCTCATTCATTTATAGTTTTAGAAATAGATAAATGTATGAAACAGTTTTTCTCTTCACAGTGATCCTAGAGACTTAAAACATCGTCTGACAATTATGCAATGCAAATCAATTATGCAGCCTTCTTTCTTCCTGATCATACATGAAAACAGCCACTGATACGAGCTAGAAACTTTCCTTTTTGGTCAAAAGGAAAAGTAGCAGTCGCCTAGTTTTGGGTGCCTTCTCTCTGACACTCCTGTTCATTGTTAATAAGTCTGTCCATGTAAGCTATCAGTAGGCTTCAGTCAGCCATCTATGGATTCTTTACTCCTTGAAGCTAACCATAGAGCTGACAAAGGCATCCACAGCTATGATAGCTGAACCATATATACTTTTTCAGAGCAAAGACAAAGAATGTGCTCACCGGCAGCAAGCACCCAGGAGGACTATGCCTTTAAAGCAGCGCCATTTTCATCTCAAAGTATTTGCTAATCTTACTTGTGATTTCTCATTTTACCTATTTGAAGAATATCATTTAATTTCATACATTATTTTATTTTTCCAGATCTTACTGTTAGTGATGATAATTCCGTTCACTGTGTCCATAGAGCATGTGTGATTTTACTCCTCTTAAACTCATTGGAAATTGTTTTATGGTCTCAGATTTGTCTTGGAGAATGTTCCTTATTCTTGTACACTTGGGGAAATGCATTTTCCTATTGTTAACTGGAATGCTATGTAGATATTCTGTCTAGCTGGTCTGTAACGTTCAAGTTTTCATTTCCTTATGACATTCTGTTTGTTTTCTCCATCACTGGAAGCCTTGAGGTCTCCTGCTCTTTTGTTGACTTGTCTGTTTCTTCAGTTCTGTTTTGCTTCATGTTAGCAGACATCTTGCTGCTGGATGAATTGACCCTTTTGTCTTTGTAAAATATTTTTCTTTGTCTCTAACAATAAATTTTTGTCTCAGTGTTTGGATTGTTTGATGTGAGTGTATAGGTATCTCCGGGTACTGCTTGCATGTATGTCTTTAATTGCAACTTACTTGTGTCTTTAAGTATAAAATGTCTTTTGTAAACAGCATATAGTTTGATCAGTTTTTCCAATTTATTTTGCCAATCTTCCTTTTAGAGTTTTATTCATTTAATATAATTGCTAATACCATAAATGTCCCTCAGTGTGAATTTGCCAAATTGTTTTCTCCTGACTTCAGATATACATGAGGAGATTTGCATCTTGTCTTTTTGCCCCATTGTTGATGCTAATGTTGGTCATTGATTTAATTACTATGGCATTTGGTAGATTTTTCCACTGCAAATATGTAGTTTACAGTTAAGCAATCTGTTCAGAGATATTTTCAAATAGTGAAGCTGTTTTCCACAAACTTTCATTGAGCAGTTTAAGCTTCTGTCAGTAATAGAACAATATAAAAGCTTTGCCTAAGTTTGGAGGAGGAACATCTGTCTGTTCTCACCTCAAGTACGCAGATACACTTCATTTCCTAGTTTCCTGACCCATGTTATTTCTGTCAGCTAGTAAAAACTGCTTTGTTGAATGATTAAGCTCAGAAAGGAAAGAACTAGGCTTTTATCTAACCTCTGAGTGTCTGTATTCCTTTTCTTTTCTTCACCTTCAGGCCTCTAGAAGAGTCAATAACTTTCTGGTTACTTTCATTTTCATAATTGTGGCATTGTTAAACAAATCTCACTATTAGGCATTAAAAACAAAAACGCCTAGTCCCCATCAGAACTGAAGCCATGATTCCAGTTCACAATTCCTGCCTTCCTTACAGCTCTTCTTGATCTATAGCACAGTAGCTGTGTTAGGAAGGACAGGGTATGGCTTATTTTATTACTTGGTTTATGTTCTCCTCTGCTACTTCAGTTTCCTGTGAGCTATGTTGTAAGAAGTGAGTGCTAAAAGGAAAGAGAAAGTAGTGTTGCATAAGAGCTTGCTTGCTGGAGTTCTTTGTCTTTAATGCCTTTTTAGAGTCCTTTGGAGATTTCCATACTACAAATTTTCCTGGCCAAGAATATTAGATTTTCTAATTATTCCCTTGGAACTTTGCCCCAAGCTCTCATACCATAGCTTCTGCAATCATCTCTCTACCAGTTCCAGGATAACCATACTCAAGCCCCACTTCATTCCCCAAAATACTAAAATTCAGGAATACTTCAAGTTCCATAGAATTTTGCATATATTCCATGCAAAACTTATTGTGGGTGCTTAAAAATCATTTGAGTTATTTGTGATACCTATATATAATGTTAAGTGGTTAATAAAGAGCTGTTAAGCTATTATTGCTTAAGGAACAATGACAAGGGACAAAAATTTGTCCATGGTCAGTACAGGTTTGTTTGTTTCTGAATTTTTCCATCCTTGGTTAGCTGACTGTACAGGTACAGAGCTAAGAGATAGCAGAGGATTAGCTACTGTGTTTCCTCTTACTCTCTTTCTGTGGAGAGAGCCTTCAAGATAGTCCAGGAAAGTGGACTGTCTTTTGGACATGTATATACATGCATGCATTAGCCTAGGAAAGTCAGTTTTGTTTTACCATCAGTGAGATTACAAACCACCCCACTCCTATGGCATGCCAGAATAGGTCTTGAGCATTTTTCTGTGAAAATAATTTCACTGTGTAGGGAAAGAAAAGAAAACAATGCATTTCTCCCTGAAAATAAGACTCACAATTCACCAACTCCTTTTTGGATCTATATAAGATAGAAATATTTAGATAGATGACCCCAGGACCAAGATGACTATGTTTGTTTTGTTAAACTGCAAAAGATAAAGTACATCCTTAAAATATTAGCATCTGTTTAGTACTCAAATGAAGTCTGAGACTGAAGTTAAAATTCCCTTCAATGTTCTATTTACACCTTTTTTTGTTTGGTTGGTTGGTTGGTTTTTTGTTTAGTTTTGTTTTTCAAGACAGGATTTCTCTGTAGCTTTGGTTCTATTTATACTCTTAAGGAAAGCATTCAGAAGTTTCTAATAAGGATTTTGTGCTTACCCAGTCACCTTGTTCAGGTCAACTCTGTATTCCCCACTTTGTGTACAAGTCTTTTCTTCAAGCTCCTCCAGCTCATTATTCATACCTTTGGCTCATAACTTGAGTAGCTTCCTGGAGTACCCACTCTTTTGTAGTTTTACATGCTTAAAGTGTACTTTTATTCAAGGAAAACTGGCCATTCAGCTTACTGTAGCTTTTCCAGTTACCTAGTGGTTGTGGTACAGCACCTCAGTTCATATTAGTTGGTAAGTCACCTCTCTCCTTGTGTTTGTATGTGTGTCACAAGAAAACATCTTTTATCTTTTGTTATTCTTTTACTACCTAGAACTTGTTTCTGTAGTAACAGGATGCCCAATAAGTATTTGATGAATGAGTCACCAACATGTGCCTTTTCTGGCAGGTTATCAAAGTTTCTAGAAAAATAAACATAGTCTTTAAAAAAAGTAAATAAACTATCCTTTCTCATCCTCAGAGAAGGTAAGACTTTTCATGGGAAGTCACCAAAGTCTAGCACATTGCTTTAAGGTAGAACCAAGGCTCTTGCCACTGTATCTAGGCTAGCAAGGTATCCCTCCAAAGAGAATGAGCTCCAAAAAGCCAGTACAAGCAGTAGAGATAAATCCTGGTCTCATTGCAGGTGGCCCACAGTCTGCCTTAGCCATGTACTGTCACCCACATTCAGAGGGCCTAGTTTGGTCCTATGCTAGTTCCCCCACTGCCAGGAGGGAGTTGGTGAGCTCCCATTAGCTCAGGTAAGCTGTTTCAGTGGGTGTCCCCATCATGGTCTTGTCACTCCTCTCTCTTTTCGACTGGATTTTGGAGGCTCAGCCCAATGCTCGGCTGTGAATCTCTGCATGTTTCCATCAGTTACTGGATGAAGGTTCTATGGTAACATTTAAGATAGTCATCCATCTGACTACAGGGCAAGGCCAGTTCAGGCACCCTCCCCACAATTGCTTAGGGTCTTAGCTGGGGTCATCCTTGTGGATTCCTGGGAATTTTTCTAGTGCCAGGTTTCTTGCTAGCCCCATAGTGGCTCCCTCAATCAAGATACCTCTTTCCTTACTCTCCCTGTCCTTCCCCCATCTTGACCATTCTGTTCCCTCAAGTTCTCCTCCCCCTACCCTTTTCCTCTCTTCTTTCCCTTCTACCCTTCCTTCTCCCCCAGCTTCCAAACTCCCAGTTTTCAGGTGATCTTGTCTATTTCCTCTTCCCAGGGAAATCCATATAGTATCTCTTAAGGTTCTCCACAGTTAACCTAGCTTCTTTAGAATTGTGGATTATAGGCTGCTTATCCTTTGCTTTAAGTCTAATATCCACTTACGAGTGAGTACATACTGTGCTTGTCTTTCTGGGTCTGAATTTACTTCACTCAGGATGTTTTTTTTCTAGTTCCATCCATTTGCATGCAAATTTCAAGATGTCATTGTTTTACTGCTGAATAATACTCCATTGTGTAAATGTACCACATTTTCTTTATCCATTCTACTATTGAGGGGCATCTAGGTTGTTTTCAGGTTCTGGCTGTTATTAATAATGCTGCTTTGAACATAGTTGAACCCTTGTCCTTGAGCATCTTTTGGGTATATGCCCAAGAGTGGTATTGCAGGGTCTTGAGGTAAGTTGATTTCTCAGTTTTCTGAGAAACTGCCATACTGATTTCCAGAGTGGTTGTACAAGTTGGCATTCCCACCAGCAATGGAGGAGTATTCTCTTTTCTCTGCATCCTTCCCAGCATAAGCTATTTTTGGTGTTTTTGAGCTTAGCCATTCTGTAAGTGTAAGAAGGTATCTCAGAGTTGTTTTGATTTGCATTTCCCTGATGGCTAAGGATGTTGAACATTTCCTTAAGTGTCCTTCAGCCACTTGAGATTCTTCTGTTGAGAATTGTCTGTTTAGATCTGTACCCCATTTTTTAATTTGGATTGTTTGGTATTTTGATATCTAGTTTCTTGAGTTCTTTATACATTTTGGAGATCAGTCCTCAATCTGATGTGGGGGTTGGTTGGTGAAGATCTTTTCCAAATCAGTAGAGTAGGCTGCTTTTTTGTCTTACTATATCCTTTGCTTAACAGAAGTGTCTCAGTTTCAAGAGGTCCCATTTATTTATTGTTGCTCTCAGTGTCTATGCTACTGATACAATATTTAGGAACTGGTCTCCTGTGTCCATGCATTGAAGGCTACTTCCCACTTTCTCTTCTATCAGGTTCAATGTGACTAGATTTATATTGAGATCTTCCATCCATTTGGACTTGAGTTTTGTGCATGGGGATAGATATGGATCTATTTACATTATTTTACATGCTGACATCCAGTTATGCCAGCACCATTTGTTGAAGATGCTTTCTTTTTNATCCATTTGGACTTGAGTTTTGTGCATGGGGATAGATATGGATCTATTTACATTATTTTACATGCTGACATCCAGTTATGCCAGCACCATTTGTTGAAGATGCTTTCTTTTTTTCTATTTTAACTCCTTTGTCAAAAAATCAGGTATTCATAGGTGTGTGGATTAATATTCACGCCTTCAATTCACTACCATTGGTCAACCTATCTTTTTATGCCAGTACCAAGCTGTTTTCATTACTGTAGCTCTATAATAGAGTTTGATGTCAAGGATGATGATGCCTCTAGAAGTTCCTTCATTGTACAGGATTGTTTTGCTATCCTGTTTTGTTTTGTTTTGTTTTTCATGTGAATTTGAGTATTGTTCTTTAGAGGTCTGTAAAGAATTCTGTTGGGATTTTGATGGGGATTGCATTGAATCTATAGATTGCTTTTGATAGGAGTGCCATTTTTATTATGTTGATCCTCCCTATCCAAGAGCATGGGAGATCTCTTGGATACATACAGGTAAGGTATTTCACTTCTTTGGTTAGTGTTACCCCAAGATATTTTATGTTATTTGTGGCTATTGTAAATGGTGATGTTTCTCTGATTTCTTTCTCAGCCCTTTTATTATTTGTATATAGGAAGGCTACTTTTTTTTTTAGTTGCCCTTTTATCCTGCCACATTACTGAAGGTGTGTATCAGCTGTAGGAGTTCCCTGATAGAATTTTTGGGGTCATTTATATATATTGTCATATCTGCAAATAGTGAAAGTTTGACTTCTTCCTTTCCAATTTGTATCCCCTTGATCTCCTTTTGTTGTCTTATTGCTCTAGCTAGAACTTCGAGTACTATGTTGAGTAGATTAGGAGAGAGTGGACAGCCTTGTCTTGTTCCTGATTTTAGTGGAATAGCTTTGAATTTCTCTCCATTTAATTTGATGTTGGTGGTCAACTTGCTGTATATTGTTTTTATTATGTTTAGATTCATTCGTTGTATCCCTGCTGTCTTCAAGACCTTCATTAGGAAGGGGTGTGGGGTTTTGTCAAATGCTTTTTCAGCATCTAATGAGATGATCATATTTTTTTATTTCAGTTTATTTATATGGTGGATTTCACTGATAGATTTTCTTATGTTGAACCATCCCTGCATCTCTGGGATGGAAGCCAGCTTGATCATGGTGGATGATGATTTTGTTATGTTCTTGCATTCAGTTTGCCAGTATTTTATTGAGTATTTTTACATAAATGTTCCTGAGGGAGATCAGTCTGTAATGCTCTTTCTTGTTTGAGTCTCTTTGTGGTTAGGTTATTAGGGTAACTGTAGCCCCATAAAAACAGTGTGGCAGTGCTCCTTCTGTTTCTACTGTGTGGAACACTTAAGAGTATGAGTATTAGCTTTTCTTTGAAGTTCTGATAGAATTCTGCACTGAAACCATCGGGCCCTAGGCTTATTTTTGATTGGGAAACTTTTGATGACTGCTTCTATTTCTTAGGGGTTATAGGTCTATTTAAGCTGTTCATCTGGTCTTGATTTAATTTTGGTATGTGGTACCTATCCAGAAAATTACCATTTCTTTTAGATTTTCCAATTTTATAGAGTACAGGTTTTCGAAGTATGACCTAATGATTCTCTCTGTATTTCTTCAGTGTCTGTTGTTATGTCCCCCTTTTCATTTCTGATTTTGTTAATTTGGATGTTCCCTATCTGCCATTTGATTAGTTTGGATAAGGGTTTGTCTATCTTGTTGATTTTTCTCAAAGAACCAGATCTTTGTTTCATTGATTCCTTGTATTGTTTCGTTTCTATTTTATTGATTTCAGCCCTCAATTTGATTATCTCCTGTGATCTACCCCTGAATGAATCTGCTTCTTCTTGTTAGAGAGCTTTCGGATGAAGTGTTAAGTTGTTAGTGTGAGATTTATCCTCTTTCTTTATGTAGGCATTTGGTGCCATGAACTTACCTCTTAGCATTGCTTTCATAGTGTCCCATAGGTTTGGGTATGTTGCTTTTTCATTTTCGTTGAGTTCTACAAAGTCTTCAATTTCTTTATTTCTTGCTTGGCTAGGGGTGATTCAGTTGAGCACTGATCAATTTCTATGAGTTTGTAGGCTTTCTGCAATCAGTGTTGTTGAATTCTAGCTTGAAGCCATGATGATCCAATAAGATACAGGGTGTTATTCCAATTATTTTTTAATCTGTTGAAGTTTGCTTTGTTACTGAGTATGTGGTAAATTTTAGAGAAGGTTCCATGAGGTGATGAGAAGAAGGTATATTCTTTTGTGTTTGGGTGAAATGTTCTATAGATGCCTGTTAAGTCCATTTGAGTCATGACATCTGTTAGTTCTCTTATTTCTCTGTTAAGCTTCTGTCTGGTTGACCTGTCCATTAGCAAGAGTGGGGTGTTGAAGTCTCCTACGATTAGTGTGTGGGGTTTGATGTATGATTTAAGCTTTAGTGATGCTTCTTTTACATTTGTGGGTGCTCTTTTTTGTTTGTGTTACTTTTTGACTGCATTTCAATCTTCAAGTCTTGAACTGTTTTGAACTTTTTGCTTCACCTGTTTGATTGTTTTTTCTTGGCCTTCTTTAAGAGATTTATTGATTTCTTTCAATTTTTTGTTTGTCTTTTCCTCCATTTCTTTAAGGGAAGTTTTCATTTCCTCTTTAAGGCTCTCTATCATCTTCAGAAACATATTTAAGGACATTTTCTTTTGCTTCTAGGTTAGGATGTTCAGGTCTTCCTTTTGTAGGACCACTAGGTTCAGATGTGGCCATATTGCACTTTAGACTGTTGACTGTATTCTTGCATTGGCACCTACCCATCTCTTCTTCCAAGGGGTGCAGGTAGGACCTGTTCTTCAGGGAATCTTTCTTTCTCCAGGTGGTGCAGGTGGGTCCTGTGGCTTAGGTGGTCACTGTGCCACTGGTAGTCACCGATGTGGCTCTGGGGGTTTCTCTCCAGGTGCAGTTAGGACCAAAACTTCAGTGGCCATAGGTGCAGTGGGGGGAGTGGTTGCACGAATGGGGAGGCTACTCCAGGGTCTCTCTCCAGGGGCACCCAGCGTCAAGGTTCCAGTGGTCAGAGATGTGGTGGGAGATGGCTGCTGGATGAGGGTGAGGCACAGGATGTCCCTTCCGGGGCTAGGGTCCAGAGAGGTGGACCCTTAAGCCACAAACCCAGACACTCACCTCTCCACAGGCAGTCAGGGCGAAGACTCCAGTGGTCAGAAATGTGGTAGGGACAGCTGCGGGTCAAACATACTCTTACAATTAAACAAAAATCCTGATTCAAAAATGGATGAAGGACTTCAATAGACTTTCAGAATTACAAATAAGCACATGAGCACATGCTCATTATCATTTACTCATTGGGTAAACTTAAAGACCATGATGTACCACTTCATAACCATTCAGATGCTGGGGTGAGTGATGAATTACCATAATGGGGAAGGGTAAGTTATTTAAGGAGTACAGAGTTTGGAATGCTGAGAAAAATCTGAAAGTAGATAGTATTCATTTATTAGTTGCACAGCAGTTTAAATGTACTTCATGCTGTGTTACATGAGGGCCTGCTTGTTGGGGTTTACTGTCCTGCCTGGTTCCCACAGCTGTTTAGTCCCAAAGAAAATCACACAGAAATCTCTATAAGTTATAAAGCTGATTGGCCCATTAGGTCAGACTACTTATTAGCTCTTGTAACTTATATTAACCCATTATTCTGATCTATGTTAGC
>LOEQ01000740.1:410047-438604 GCA_001685075.1 Bramus lutescens | reverse complement strand
ATACATATAACAAAATTGACCTTAAATTTCTATCAATAAGGCAAACTTTATGCCAATGCAAATTATTCATATCTATATGTTTTTGACTGTGGAAAACCACACTCATCTTGAAGATACTTTAATTAGTTAAAACAGCACAAGACAGCTATACATACAGTCTCATGATGAATTAGACCTTTAACTTTACCCCTTGAGTTTAAAGTTTTTTGTTTTCTCTCAAAAGTTTTCTTGGTGTCTTTTTTTTTTTGCGGGGGGTATAAGTTAAAAGTCTGTCAACTTTTTGTTTATATCACGTATTTTAATTTTACATACTTAATGATTTTTCTCAGATATTCTCCATTTACTTAACAAAAGTAGAGTCTAGTCAAGCTTAGATTCAGACTGATGCTGAAATAATACAAAAATGTTTTCTCTTCTTCAAAGCTACTGTTAATCTTTGCAGAGATGTGAAAGGTGGTAATAACTCATTTCTAGCGTACACCAAATTGCTATAACATTACTTGCCCGAAAGTGTGCATGGATCCAAATACTACACGAAAGGGTCCCCTGCACCTGGAATTTGGAATTGATATATTCACTCTGGTTTGGAAATCATAGGTCAGAATAGAGGGGCGAATAGACATAACGATAATGGTGTATAAAATCAAGTACTTAATATTTGGTAATATCAGAAAGCAGGAGAATAAAAGTAAAGAATAGATGTCCTAATTTGTGGATAGAATTGCAATTCAGAAAATAGTTATTAGCAGGTAAGAGTGGGAGAACTTTGCTCACCTTTGGGCAGTCAATTAAGAAATGTTTAACTGGAACGGGATCTATAATCGAATCTTCAAGAAAAAGCAGAGCACCATTCATAAGGAAAGGGTATTTATTCACTGGCACCAGGCCTAAGACTCCTGAATAAGTATGTTTTAAGTTTCAAGCTGAATTCAAAATCATATTTTTGATACAGATTTTATATTGAGAACCATTCCTTTAACATTCTTTTAAATTAGAGATCAGCAAGCATTCCTGTTCAAAGGCCATACGGTCTGTATCATAGCTACTGTTTTAATGGAAAAGAAAATGTAGACAATGGGTAAACAAATATGCATGGGTCTGGCCTGAAACTTTGTTTCCAAAACCAGGATTTAGCTAAATCCACGTACTAAGTGAAGCCTCCAAAGATACCAGTATGTATTTTAGTCTGTATTTCACAATCTACAAGTTCTCAACATTATTTTATTCTAGTTACTTCACGGAAGCCAAGAGAAGATGAAAAGGATGGACAGGCATATAAATTTGTGTCCCGATCAGAAATGGAAGCAGATATTAAAGCTGGAAAGTATTTGGAGCATGGGGAATATGAAGGAAACCTCTATGGAACTAAGATTGACTCTATCCTTGAAGTTGTACAAACTGGACGTACTTGCATTTTAGACGTCAACCCACAAGTGAGTTGCATGAATTCCAAAGCTGTTGGGGAGATTTTGACTGGCTATGTTGGGTATGGGGAGTGTGTTTTATCAAGGTGGAGTTGTTGTTCTTTCAACTTTATTATGAGTCCATAACTAGATATATAAAGGTCAGACAGCCAAGAGGAACAAAGATTAATAAATAACACTTGGTTTTTCAACAAAGTAAATGGCTTTGTATTTTAGGAAAGTACTATATAGAGTTAAGACAGGGCATAGGCAGTAAATTATTTCCTTAATCTTAGGAAAGAGACCAATAAACTTCTACTGTACTAACGGCCAGCACACTTCAAGTTCTAACATTATATATATTGACTTGTAATTACTTTTTGAACAGGCATTGAAAGTGTTGAGGACATCTGAGTTCATGCCTTATGTGGTATTTATTGCTGCTCCAGAGCTAGAGACCCTGCGTGCCATGCACAAGGCTGTGGTGGATGCAGGAATCACCACCAAGCTATTGACGGTAGGGGCTCTTTTCAAGTTAACACTTCTATTTTCCCTTTTCTTCTGAGTATGTTTAATTCCATCTGATTATACTTAGGAAGTTACTGCACTATGTAAAATGCTACAGAGTGAAAATTGATTTACTAGATATAATTAGGATTTGAAACAATATTGCTTTTATGTGACAGTCCTTCACTTTAAAACAGAACTTGGGTTTTATAAAATGAAAAAGATTATTATTGGAATGTATACATTGTAGTCTTTCAATCTACAGCCCTATGTAATCCTGGAATCTTCTTGCTTCCTTGGATATTAGCCTAACTGTCATCACTTTGTCTAAATGTAGATCTTCTAAAAGTCTTTGTGTAACTGTATTTTCTTCTAAAGTACATACAAGTTGCAAGTTTTCTATTTGTCCTTCATTTGCCTTTTTTATCAAAAAGCAGGATCCCTTTCTATTTCACTTTTATCTACTGATTCTGAGACTCAGCAAACATTAATAGGATCCCAGTTCATACTTGTAGAATTACATGTGAAGGTACAGTGGAGGTATATGGAAAGCTCTGCTTTCTCATGCACAACCCATCACTTAGGTATGTACTCCACTCCCTGTGTTGTTCCAAACCATCTAGGAGTACTGATGGAGTGCAAACAACACTCGAAGAAATAAAGCTAAAGTCTATGGGTGTGTGTTTTGGCACAGCTTAGTCTTCAAAACACACCTTTAAGAGTCTCTGCCTTTCTAAGTGACAGGACACAAATGAACTTTGAGTTGAACAGCCACTGCAAGCTGGCTTTACACAGGCCATAAGATAATACCCTTTTAGAAAGGATTGTATAGAAGTCAGCTGGAAGTCAACCACTGGTAGTAATTCTTGCATTATCTTGGACAAACCCTAATAATTTTAGGGATTTCATTCTAATCCAACAGAGCAGAAGATATAGAATACTCATAAATCATGAAAGTAGATGGAAAGAGTGCAACATGAACAGATATCTAGTAATAGCTTCTTCAGCACTGTAAAGGGTAGATTTTGAGAATTGGTATCCAAATTCCAACAAATATCCAACCCCCTCATTTCTTACTCATGTTAGTTCTGAACAAGTCAGTACATATTACAATACAAACTTTTTTTTAACATTCACAGGACTCTGATTTGAAGAAAACAGTGGATGAAAGCGCACGAATTCAGAGAGCATACAACCACTACTTTGATTTGATCATCGTAAATGACAATCTAGACAAAGCCTTTGAGAAACTACAAACTGCCATTGAGAAACTAAGAATGGAACCACAGTGGGTCCCTATTAGCTGGGTGTACTGATAATTCAATAAGGCTATCATCAGTTAAATAAAACTTATAAAAAGTGACTCAACAAGTAAGCCTTCTACTGGGAGAACACATGCAGAGGTAGAAGGCACCTGCCACATCTAGGCATTTTTATTGTGTAAATTGAAATAACAGTGCACTAGGTGGAATTTTTATATAATTGTGGTTGGGAATGTGTACTAATATATAATTTCTCTTAATTTTTCTAACTTTTTATGGATAACCTTTCTATTCATATCACATAAAGAAATGCGTTCAAGCATTTTGTAGGTTTTGATTTAGTACCCTTACCTTTTTCATCAAAGGAATTTTCAGATCATTCTCTCCAACATTGGTCTCACATTTTCACTGTGATAAAGAATACTTGAAATAGTTTTGTAAAGCTATCATTCTCTTAAGTGTTTAGTGAAGGATCAATTATTCTCATTAGAAAAAAATTAGTAGTTACCGACCTTAATCAGACTTGTTACAGAAGCAGAATCTGAGTATCAGTGCTACAGCTAGTCCACTTCTATCTTAATCTGACATCAAGTCTTTTCAGTGCCACCTCATACTCTAGAGCACAGCTGTTCTTTCTTATTTGCAGAGAGATCAGCTCCCCGCCCCCTCTAGTGAATACAGTGAAGAGCAATAGCTTGCACTCTCTGTGAGCTTATCTTTTCATTTGTCGCAGTGATTTGTGATGCTGACTAATATTGCTTACTAGTACCTTGTAAGCTCAGGATGGAAGCAAGGTCCTGCAGACAGAGAGTGCCTTATCCTGCAAAACTTCATTCACCGTTTATTTATTTTCAAATATAAAGTTTCAAACCTATTACTTCAGTTTTTTAAGGATATAGTAAGGAAAAATATGCCTCTGCAAATGTTTGTGATATTTAAAGATGTCTCTAAGCTGCAAGCTGTTTGTTAATCACCAAATGTCATTTCTGAAATGGGAAGTGATTTGTTAGGGTATTTGTTCCGTTTTGTCTAAAACCAAATCTTTTGAACAGTTTACAAAATTTGGAAATAATTGCCAGCTATTTATATATACACACATAACATATAAACTAAATAATGCCCTATACTCTTGATTTCTGTTCAGAAATACACCTTTTTCTGTTATTTAACCAAATCCTTTAGCTGCATTACCACCGTGTACAGATTTCCACATTCGCCTTGGTTGATATTCCCCTCTAGGATTCTTAAATGGTACATATTCTTTCTTAAACATGCTTTTAGTGATGCAGCTAATCACTGAACTAAGCTAACCTTATTTTATATTGCTGCTAGCTTTTCAATTAGGAATAGTCACATTTAAAGGATTTGATGCTTAAATATTGATGAGTATCTTCAGTGACAGCCTCCAGATACATAAATTCTGACTTTGCTTTTCCCCTCATCAAAGTTATATACCCATCTATATAAAGATACTGATATCAATTTACACATACATGCATACGTATGTATATATGGTAGTAAGCAATGTTCACGCAATATTTTTTATTATTTTCATAGTAAAACACCTAAGTTACCATATTGTTAATAAAAGAAATCTACAGGCTTTTAAATCTTAATTCTAGAATTTCATAGCCAAAATATTATTTTTCATTTTTCTGGGACAGGAAATTGTTAACATAGTAGATCATACACTCTTAATAACTTTTTAAACCACATGTATTTGCTGAGATTCTTGTATTCTCAAAGCAACATAAGTCAAAGCACAGTGTTTACATGGCACCTTGTGACTTAATGTTTCAACACACTGTAATGTAAGCTTGGAAAGAAACATCAGTTCTGCTCTCAGGAAATGTACTGTATTCCCCAGTGTACCTTCATGCTTATTTCATGAGGCCTTTCTAAGCAGCTTTGGAAAAATTATATCAGCACAGCAGTCTATCCACAAATATCTGAACCATCTTGAAAAACAGAAACAATAGTTGCATATGTATTTATATCCTTTTATGTGATACAAAATATATATTGTCTGGCATATCATATCTATTTAACATTGTTTCTATTATAAATGGAACTCATGATTAATGACAAAATTAATCACAGATTTCTCCTACTGAAACGATACAGTTGAGTTCACTATCCTATACATGCCAGTATTAAGAAAGTACAACTGTTTCTCACTGAAAAATCACTGAACTGGTAACTCAAGTCCCCACCTGAGTCTGTAGGAACCATCAAGCCCTGCACCATAATTCTTCCTAAGTACTGCCATCAAGAAAACTCATACTTCTCTCCTGGGAAGGGTCTAACATAACTAACTTGTTTATAATAAACTGAAGATGATGGGGCTTACAATGGCGTTCAATAATTGGCAATAGATAAAATATACACACACATGCATGTTCTTTGGGAAAACATTTGTATGTGTCTTCCTAAATGCACTGTAGGATGAGTTCCACATTCAGCATTCAGGACATTGTCATTTCTTTACAACTAATGGTTATATGTATTTTTTCATTTCTAAATGTACCAATACCTGTATAAACAATGTCTCGGAACAAGTCATTTAACCTTTGCTAATGGAATATATTCAATGCCCTACAGTAGAATTTACACCTTTGTTACTGCTGTGCTTTTATTATTCATTTTCCATAATTTTTGTGTTTTTAGACAATATCAGGTGTCAGATACATCAGGAGTGTCTGTTTTGGCTGACTTGACACAATTGCTCACCATAGCTTTCTAAAATAGAAATTATTATAAACCGAATAGAACAAAATCCTAGATTCTAGAGTCTAATAATATTATTTATAAGAAACTGTAAAAAAAATCCTTTAAAATGCCAAATTTGGTATTAAAAATGTATTTAGAAAATAGCTCAAGGTAGCAGTATAATTTAATAGCAAGACATTGATTATGGCAATAATGGCCAAAAATGATCATTTTGCCAGGCTTAGTAATACAAGCACTCAGGAGGCTGAAGCAGGAGGATTGTAAATGGGAGGCTAGCCTGCATGGTGTAACAGGCTCAAAAACAAAAAAACAGGGCCCAGGGCTATAACTTTGATGAAGTATGTGCCTAACTAAGATGTGTGAGATGAGATCCTGGGCTTAATCCCCAGCAAGACATAATCCTACTTAAAAATTAGTTAAAATGATAATTATTTTTATGTATAGCAAGTATCATAACTCAGTGATTCAAGTTGATTGCCAAGGCCACCAAATTAGTTATAATTATTTTAAATGGGTAAGTTCAAAAAAGTTTGAAAATGGTAAAAAAAAAAAATGTACTTACCTTTATTTCTACTGAAACAGTCCTTCATTATACAGAATTAGACTGGAGGACCCTACCTCCACATTAACTAATCTTCACACTAAATAAGAAAAAGACAGTCCTGAAGTTTTGTGTGCATAAACAGTTCATTTTTCAAAAACATGTACATATATATATACACAGCTATGTGTATAATATGTAACTATCTCCCAAACTTTATGAATAATTAAGCTAAATATATCTGCCCACGTGTTACAGCTAGTGTTCTAAGGTTTTTAATTAATTTCAAATTCCTAGACATTCTGATCTATTTTAGATTCTTTTAAGAGGCTTTGTTTCCACCTTGAAGCCAACACTGATCTCCTTTCTGAAGATTTTCTTAGAGAAACTAAGCTCAGAAAACTGTTTTTCATTATTAAAGTTTAATTTACTTAAGAAAAAATATCTCTGGATAGAAGCCTCTTGGGGAATATTTACTTAAACTTTGAAGTGAAATTGTACTATAAGTTAGACTTAAAGATTACAGTGCCTGCCCTCCTGTTCAAAGGATTTGCTGTGAGAGTGATTATAGCATCTGTACTGTATTTAAAGTTCTTGGGAGAAATTCAGTATTTTAAATAATGAGATTATTGTATATAACTGAATATTATTTACAGATTTTTAAGAGTACATTTGATGAATAATTCAGCATCATATTGGTCTTTTTGTAAGTGTATGTGATACACTTGAAGAAGATGACAATTCTATAGTTTTTTAAGTTAAGGTTAATTCTAAAATATATTTTGTTTTAGCTTTTAAAGTTATATTCTTTTAAAAATATTTCTCTTATTTCATCTTGTTACTTTTTATCCTGGAGTGACTTTTGAAAAATGCACAGAATCACACGTCCTTAGTGAACTAAAAAGTGAGAGAATGATGCTCTCTTTTATAAGGTGAGCACGATTTGTACCACTTGGACAAAACACTACAAGGTTGTCTTGAAAAAATAATCTCTTGTGATAAAAGCAAAAATAGTCGTACTACTTCTACTGACTAAAATCCTGCTTTTGCCCATGTGCTTTTTATAGCGTTTAATCTCCCCTTTCTTCCATGTGTCACATAGGACTAAGTTAATACTTATCTTCCTCTTAAACTTTAAGGAGTAACTTGTGATTGTGATGTGGTAAGCCTTTGAGACTACTTATTAAATGTATTCTCTTACCCAAGGTTGCTTCTCTGTTAGTCCCTGTACAGTCACCTCATTCTGAGGTGAAGTAGCAGATGGTGAGCTGCTGAGGAACCCGTCCCTGGAATTAAGAGAGCTCCTTGATGGAGCTGCAGTCTGGAAGACAATATGGCCTGCCTTTTGGTGGTCCTAATCTAGGAGTCCCCTTAGAGTCCCATTCCAAGTCCCTAACTGCTAAGCAGGCCATTCACTAATCAAACAAAACTGAAATCCTCTGACATGTTTACATCAGAGCAGACTGATCTTAGCACTCTGAAGCTGCCCTTCCTTTTCCTTGTGCCTAAAATTTATATTGCAGCCTGGTTTTTATCCATATTGTGAAGCTTTATGGGCACCTTTATATTTATTAGAGAGCAGTACTCAAAGTTAGATCCAATTAGTGAGCTCCCAAATCCAGAAAATACCTTTCTTTTTCTAATTGTTTATTGTCTTGTGACTGGTAACACAGTAGTGTGATAACTGACAACTTCAGGACACAGGTCAGAATGGCCATTTTTATTTTTTTATTCTTTATTGCTTTTTAATTACTCCCACAAACTGAATTAACACATCAATAGTTAAGGTACATGCCACTTTTAACTTGGAACTTGACCATTTCTTAAATGTAAAACTGCTGCTCTTTTAGTCTAATGAAATAAATAATTGTTACTAATACAGAGCAGAGATGTCCTGGGACATAAGCCCAGGGCTTTGCATATGCTGAGTGTGCTCCACTACTGAGCAGTAGTCCCAGCCTTCATTTCAAAAGCCAGGAATAGTTGTCTTTATTGCAGTTGAGCCAAAAGCAAACCCATGAATTGGCAATGTATACGTAAATGAGTTAGACCATTCCTCAAATCTGACTTCCCTCATCTAGTCAAGGTTTGCAAATGGATTCTTTTCTCTATCTCGTCCCATCCCACTGAACCCGTTTCTCTCCACCTGTCTGTCCCCATAGCTGCTTATAAGATAACCACTCAGAGGCTTAATAATAATTATAATTGCTTGGCCAGTGGCTTAGGCACATTACTGACTAGCTTTCACAATTAATTTAACCTGTTTCTACTAATCTGTGTATGCCCTGGTATATTACTTCTTTGGTGGCTACATAGCATCTCCCTGACTCCTCCTTCTTTCTCTCCATATCTTTGTTTGGATTTTCCACCTGGCTCTATTCTGCCTGGCCACTAGCCAAAAGAGAAACACGTATTCACAGCATATAGAAGGACATCCTACATCATCTCCTCCTTTCTGTGTAATTAAAAAGGAAGGTTTTAGCTTTAATATTGTAAAATTATATACAATAAAAACAGTGATCAAGTAAGAATCAGTTACAATAATATCCAGTCTGTTTTTATTTGACTAAAGAAAACATTTTATCATCTATTTTTCTGACTCTAAAATTTTATTTCTGATTAGCTTTTATAATAATTAAGGAAAGCTATAACTATCTAGTCTTCATCTGCATCATGGACTCCAGAAAGATATACTATTACCTCTGTAACTGGGGAGTGCATTGTAAACAACTTTTAAAACTCTAGAAATGACAGAGATATTTGGCTGCCTGGACAGTCACCCAAAGTTTTTCTGTAACGTTGGGGCATCCATCTTCAGCCTATAAGCCTAGAGTGTCTGACAGACCTCTCAGTGAAGCAGGAAATTTGAAAACTGTTTCACCTATATTGGCAGTTTGTCAGTCATTTTTCTCTGTGTCCTACAGAATGTCTGTCAGACTCTTCCATGAAGCAGGAATCCTGAAGGACTTTCCCATCTTTAAGTTCAGTAGTCATTTTCCTGTGGGTTCTGCATGTCCACTTAATATAGCATACAGTCAAGCAGTCCAGACAGGAGCAGTTTCCTGCTAAAATGACATTGCCATGCTGAAAGCAAACTCCATAATGAGTTTCTTAGATGGCCATCCTCTTCTTTGAAGTAATAGGTGTTGCCAGGAACAGATGTCTTATGTCCAAAGAATTTTAAGTTATTAAAGATTCTAAATGACATTCTGTAGGTCTTTAAGTTTTTGAAGATTATCCATCCGAAATATATCTCTGCATATCTAGAAAACCTAACTAACGTGTCTATAAGTTTAACTATTATAGATGACTATTACATTTTTAAATGAGCAGAATAAACATAATACCTTAAACAAGAGTAGAAACATACATAATAATATAAAAAATTGGCCTTAAATTTGTATCAATATCCAAAAGTCCTTTAAATAATAGAAACATATATAGTGTAAGAAAATTAACTTTAAATTTGTATCATTATACCAAAATCTTTGACAATGTAAAACATCTGTAATTAATAGTTATATTTTTGTCCTATATTTTTATGTTTCCCTAAATATAACAAACATCCATAACCTACCAAATAACCAAAGGCCATCCACACCCCACCCCAACTCTTGGGAATGTGGATGTCATTTTCTTGAAACTACTTCTGCTGTCTATGGACTAAGTATCTTTAGGGTTCACAGAGACTTTTCAGGGCGTCTTGTTTGCAAACTATATTATCCTGGAAGGAATCCACAGGTTTTTATCTTCTGTGAAAACAAAAGTAGAACCTCTTTTTCCAAAGCAACATATCCTTAGACTTAAATTTGAAGTCAAGATACTTTTAAAATATATGTTGTTTTAACTCAGTAGCCCCCACCAAGCAAAGCAGTTAGCTCATTAATAGTCAAAAAATTTAAAGAAAACACAACAATATATATAATCCAGATTCTGTATATTTTCCATCTTTACATGGATATATATTTATATTCCTTTTTAAGGATTTTTTTAAGTCATTATTTTAATCTATGTCTGTTTCTACTCTTTTCTCTTTCCCAAACATGTGCACATTTATCAATCACACTGTGACCTGTTCAGAGGTCTTTTATGTCTGAATTTGTCATTATTATGTATCTATAATCCTTTTTTTGACCAAGAGAGTTTTTAAAATGATAAGCAGGCTTAGCTAGGACCAAGGCAACAGCCCTGGATGCTGGTACTACCCCATTCTGCTTTCCAGCATGGTGGAGGTATGTTCACTGCCAGCTCTGGGAAGCAGCAGGTCCATGACACCAGCAAGCTGCTTGTAGCATACTACCCACAAATTTTTTTACTTTTTTAATTTTTTTTTATTTATTTTTTTGCTCTGAGAAAAAAAATCTACCATGCATCATGCTGTCTAGCTTGGAGACATCTCTGTACCACGGCAGGAAGGTACCATGCTGTGCTCAAGCCTGAATTCCATGACATCTCAGCACCATGGCCTGCATGAGAGACACATCCAGTAAGCTGTCCTCAGCTTAGTTTAAGCTTTCTCAGGTCTATGTAGATGTACTTGCCCCACATTGGGTACCAAATGTAGGAAGATGTATGTGAATCCACGAGAACCCAAATAAAAGTATACCAAAGATTTATTAGGTAACATGAATTACAAAAAAAGAGTGCTGCCACAGTCTTCCATTCTGCCTTGGGGTGAATGAAAGCAGCAGTCTCTGAGCACCACCCAAGAGAGTGAGCAAGACCCCTAACTAGTCAAGAGGAAAGAAAGATCACAACATTAAAAACTGTTCACCTGAAAAGGGTGGGCGCTTAGGGGTGGAGTGCTTTGCAACCTTAGTGTACACATGACCCTAGGCACACGCCAACACCCCAGAAAGAAACGAAACCCCTTCTGAGCTATAAGTTATTTTAAGCTAGAAGCCTTTAGCAGTTAAGACATGATTACATCTTATGTCAGAGAGCTTGTTAGTAAGCATAGTCCAAGTGAGAAATACTTAGCCTTTGCATGAAGAGCCAGTTAAGTGCTGTACTGTTGTAGAATGAGCATGCCTTTGCAATGAGCAGTCACTCTGAGCACATATAAATTAATAGAGGAAAAATCCTCTAATAATAGCATGTGCCTAGTTCTGGCCAATGCACATAGGGAAGCAGCCTCAAACAGAAAATTGTACCAGTTTATACACTTATATAGGCATTGGGCTTATACATTCCATATATGCTACCATCCTCTAATCTCTTTCAGGTCTTGACCCAGATTACACTTGAACAATTTAAAGAGGTAAGAAGAGTCTGCAAGTCTGGCCAGGTGGGCAGTTGGGAGATTTACACAGCAAAGACACACCACCAGTGTTGTTTGGGTTGCTTGCTGTCCAGGGCCATCTTTCCCATTTGACAGAACTATGATAAAAGAACAGAGGCCTAATGGCGGATCAGGACTTGATGAGAGCTGTCACCATGCGCCACTCCCTGGAGTGTATTCTGATATGGGAATGGGCCTCATGGCTGGTCATTCTTGGTAAACAATCTCAGGAGTCCTAAACTCCAGTTATTTTGGAGGAACAAAATTTTCTTCCTGCCATTTTCTGACAAGCCTGATTGGTACATTGCTTATTTCCAAGTTCCTGTGGAGGTGGCACTCCCTTAGCCAAGACCTGCTTTGTAACTTAGTGTCTCCTGGTTTATAACATTACTGTTGTTCATGTTTCCCTAAATCAGTAGCTCATGTGTATCAGAATGTAAAATGAAAAGTAGATGTTTGTTTTCCCTGTATGTCATCTAATAAGAACTGATTCTGGTTCCTGTTTCTTCTGTGACACTGGGTTTTGTTGTTGATTGTGGTGGGGTGTGTTTTGTTGTTGTTGTTGTTTGTATTTTTTTTAAATGATGCCCTGCAGAAGAATGAGCAATAGTGTTGTCTTAGGGTTACTATTGCTGTGATGAAACACCATGACCAAAGCAACTTGGGGAGGAAAGGGCTTAATTTGGTTTACACTTCCATATCACTGTTCATCATTGAAGGAAGTCAGGACAGGCATGCAAGCAGGGCGGGGACCTAGAGGCAGGAGCTGATGCAGAGGCCATGGCTTTACCAGCTTGCTCCTTGAGGCTTGTTCAGCCTACTTTCTTATAGAACCTAGTACCACCAGCCCAAGGGTGGTACTATCCACAGTGATCTGGGTCCCCCATCAATCACTAATTAAGAAAATATTCTACAGGCTTGTTTGCACCTTGATCTTATGGAGGCATTTTCTCAGTTGGGGTTCCCTCCTCTCAGATGACTATCCTGTATCAAGTTGACATAAAATTAGCCAGCACAAGTGTTCAGCAGCAAATGAAATTTTCTGCAAGCTGTTTTGAATTGTCAGAACCTACAAAGACCATTTGATGTGAATGACTTTGAAATTTTTTTGTCTCCCGCCCCCCAGTTCATGTTTATATAACTTTGCTCCTAATACAAGCACTTGCTCTTTATAGCCCTACCCTCTTTAGTGACTGTAGGAGTTTTCAGTAGAAGACAACATGCTTATAAAAGTCAAAGCTTGCCAAATTGCTTAAGGAACTTTCTGATGAAAAGGTTTAAAAATAAAAGTTAAGCAGCCCTGCTTTCCAGATGTCTGCATTACTAGATTCTGCAGAAAGGAACATCACTGCTGTCCTTATTATTTCCTATAATACAGTAAGTACTGATTTTTCAGAAACTCACTATAAATCTTTCAGCAGATTTCCATATACAGTTAAAAATTAGAGATTGCATATTCCTGTTAAATATTTTTTGTGCATATAAAGAAATGCTTGCTTTTGGAAAGATGAGTATTTTGTTAATAGGTAGAGCTAAGAGATAAAACTACAGGATAGCACATTAGCTTTTATTTTGATGGGTTTTTTTTTAAGTCCTTGGTGTAAATTTTTCTGTCTAAATAAATTTCCACCTGCCTCTACTTTTAAGCCAGGATTCCCTATGCTGTTGTTTCTGTTCTGGCTGATGAATGGTAGTGGCTTTCATAGAAAAGGATTTCAGAGTTGGAGAAGATTAAAATACAGGATGAAGACACAGAAACTGCTTAGACAGCATGAGTCACTTTAGCCACTTCCCATCTGCCCAGGAAAGAGTCACCATGTGTTTCAGCAAGCAACCCTGGTGTGGGTTACAGCTTAATACTAGGCCTGCATGAAAAGGGTAGGGACCCATCAAAACACAAAGCAGTGAGGCTTTGTGCAGCAGGCAGTCTTTGAGAAGTGCCCTTTGGAGAACTCTCCCATGCAGGGTAAGGGTCTTTCTGATGTCTCCAGAAAAATGGTTCTGGTTTTGTTTTTTTTCCCCATTCTTTGTGTATGCGAATGTTCACATGTCACAGAGGCTAAAGATATCTTCATCTGCTGCTCTCCATATTTGGGGTTTGTTTTGCCCAGACAGGTTCTCTGACTAAAACTGAAGCCCTCTAGTTGGCTACTCTGGCAAGCAAGCCCAGACTGCCTTCCAATGCTGGTATTACAGGTGTTATCACAATGTCTGGCATTCTACATGCGTGCCAGAGAGACAACTCAGATTTCCATGCTTGTACATCACTTACTACTGAACTGTCTCCATTCCCTTTTATATTTCCTATTTTATACGAACCATCATTCCGGGTTTTTTTCTTATTTAGAATAATACAAAATTCCAACCAGACTATAAAGGTGAGGAAATAACTTTTTTTTTTTTGCTTTTTGTCCTAGTCAAAAAGTCCCTGAATTGCAATATACCACTTCCAGGGTTCTCCTGAACTTTAGACATGCATTCCCATGCACATACATGTGTGTTTTCCACCTGTAGGTTCATATATGTTCTGTCCATAGAATGCTTTTTATGTCTTATGTCAGAAATCGATGAGACACAGCACCAACTCTGCACAACTACATACATTTGCATTTCCTTCCTAACTTGTGATCAGTTTATTTCTGAGCAGTGCCACTGGTATAGCCCTGTAAAAGACAGCTGAATAAGGTGGAGTCTATGTTTATTTTATTTCAGTTTTATTACTCTTCCTCATAATGTGAAGGGGCCATGTGGGTGAAGTGGAGATGAAAACTGCATCTCCCGGCTGCTTCAGTCCGGAGGCATTGGGTCTGGTCTATAATAACAGATACTCAGTGGAATCTGGAGGCTTGGGGAAACTCTCCAAGCCAGCTGAAGCAGAAGGCCGTCAAAACAGAATAAATAGCAAACTATACATAGTTCAGAATTTCTTTTGATAGAAATGGCAGCATGTGACAAATTCCCAGAATCCACTGGAATTGCTCCAGACATAGTATGTTCATCAAAGCATAACAGAGCCAAATCAAAGGAATATATCTAAGTCCCCATGTTGAGGTGGGTGAGATACAATTTTGTTTCATATGCTCAAGTAGCATCACAGTCTCCCAGTCACTGTGTTACAGATAGCACATCGGAAAGAAGTGAGGAGAAATTGCTTTCCTACAGTTTTCACAGCCTGAGATGAATTTTGAAGTCTCAGACTTTTCTGTTTTTGTATAACAGCAGTGAGTGTAAAATAAGGTGACAGGTGGGTAAAGTACAAAGCCCTTGACTCTTCCCTCAAGTAACTCAAATGTTAGGATCTACCATGGTTCCCGGGGTCTCTGTCTGTTGGCACAGTAGGCCTCTGAGAATAAACCGTTCACAGTGCTTGCAGGTATTTAGTGTGGAAAGTCACCACTTACTGTGCTTTGGAATTCACTGACCAACTCTAACATGCTTGGGCCCAAATCCCAAAGTATTTTCTCAATTCTGAAAAGTACTCAGCCTTGGTCAGTAGCACGTAGTTCTGACAAAGACATTACTCATGGTCTTTACTTAGAGTGCAAAGCCCACTTAGAGTGATATGAAGAATTAGTGGGAAAATGCAAGAGTCCTTCAGGATGGTGGCTTTCACAGACAGCTGCATCCTCTCCAGGGCAATGTCAGCAGATGCAAACAAACGCTGCACAATCTCAAACCTCTCAGTATCTCTCAGAGGAGCCAAGGTGGGGTCTTCAAAATCACATAACCTATCACCAGAGAGAGCATGGAGCTGAAATGACAAATTTAAACAAATTTAAACCAAAAAAAAGTCCCAGAAAATCCAAGTTAAATACATTTCTTAAAAACTCCCAAATAGGACAGGAAAACCATTGACCATAATAAGATACATGTTTCTTCATGCTAAGACCTTAGGCCTCTCTTCCTTGCCTGTATTCCTGTCTGAATCCCCACTCTGTTACACCTTCTAAACTGATTAGCCCAGTAGGTTAGAAAACCAGCATGTACCTTTTGTATGTCACATATAAGGATTCATCTTGGCTTTACTGATAAATATGTACATTTTATGGGATATATTAGGGTAATTCAATACATATATAGAATCAGTAATAAAAATAAGACAATAAGAACTTTTGTCTCCACACACCATTTTGTGTTGAATTTTTCATACACTTGTAATTATTGTGAAATAGGTGGTTTATCTATTACCTACCATGTTAAAGAAGATCCAGAAGTGTCCCACCTGTCCACGGTTTCAAAGTCCTTAGAATTTCAGCTGTCCTCTCCACTGCTTGTCTGAGTCTAGTAGTTGGTCATGATTCTAATCTGTTCTTCCAAGAGTTTGACTTAGTATTTCCACAAATGCATGAGAGTGTATGTCCTGTGTCTGGCCTGTTTCATTTAACAATGATCTCCAGTTTCTGCCATGTTGCTACCAATAAATAACATGTTTTCATTTATTATAAGGGAATACTATTCGACTGTGCATTTATCTGTGTGTTCTTTGGCCTTCATCTGTTGAGGAGCATCTGGGTCATTTTCACATTTTAGCTATGTGAACAGGCTCAACGTACCTGGGAGTACACATCTATTGATACTTTATCTTCAGATAGACATGGTAGCACTCATTGGTTTCAGCACTCTGGCCCTCCATTGTATTTTCTAGAATGGCTGTACTAAGTACACCCTTTCCAATAGTATATAAGAGTTTTCCTTTCTCTACATCCTCTCTAGCATTTCTTACATCTTTTTGATGATAGTTATTTTCATGAGGATGATATTCTACTACATTGCAATTTTGTGTTTCCATGGTGATCAGAGAGATAGTAGTGGGTTTTTTTTTCCATGTACTTGCAGTTTGTATATCTTTTGAGAAGTATCCATTTAGGTTTTTAGCTCACTTTTTAATTGGATTGTTTTCATGGTATATGGCCTTTTGAGTTTCTAGTATTATCCAGAGAAGTCCCTTGTCAGAAGATTGTAAATACTTTTCTCATGGTATGTTGTGTTTTGCGATGCTATTGAGTTCAGTTGGTACTACTTTATTGAGAATATTTGTACATGAGTCTGTGGTTGTCTCGTCTCCTCTGGGTATCCAGATAATGCATTTGATAGAGTTCCTCCGAGTTCACCTTCAAATAATGGAAGCAGCATTGGAATTAGCTCTTCAAGTCCTAGACTGTCTTTAG
Source organism: Bramus lutescens (assembly GCA_001685075.1). NCBI lineage: Eukaryota > Metazoa > Chordata > Mammalia > Rodentia > Cricetidae > Bramus > Bramus lutescens. The sequence continues at coordinate 421,712 of LOEQ01000740.1, read as the reverse complement.
GAAATTTCAGTTACTGTTTCCCTCTCATTGTTGGCCTGTTTAGAGTTGCTATTTCTCTTGACTCAGCTAGCTGCGATACACACATCTGCATAGGTTTCCGGTTTTGCAGCACTGCAGTTGCTGCAGTTGTTCCCTGTGATCCTCTGCTTCTGTTGTGTGTAATGTCTTCTTCCATCTCAGAGTGTGCCCAACTGCTACCAGTGCACACACCTAATTTGTTTTGACAATTTTGCTTTCCTTCCAAAACACCGGATTGTTTTCTTGATTTCTGTGGGGGTTTTTTGTTTTGTTTTGTTGATAAAGGGTCTCAGTATGTATCCCTGGCTGTCTTGTAACTCACTGTATAGATAAGGCTGGCCTGGAAAGCACAACGATCCTCCTGCCTCGTCTGCCGACACCTAGCTTTTCTGTGTTTCTAAGTTTTGATTTTCTGCTGTGCTTTGGGTTTTGGTTTATCCTTGTTTTCCCTATGTCCTTGGGTTGCAGCAGTCAGTTGCTTACAATCTTAAGATCTTTCTGTTTTCTGATATATGCGTTATTGTTCAAAACTTCCCTTTCACTGCTATGTTTGCTGTGGATCATGGATTTTGTTGTGTTCCTTGCATTTGTTTCTAGAATTTCTCCATTTATCTATTAGTCACTAGGAACATGTATTTTTATAATTTCTGTTGTTTTTTTATTTTATTCCCTTGTAATCACCAAAGATAGTTAATATTCATAGTTCCTATACTAAAAATGGACTTTGGGGTTGAAATACAATGAGATCATAAGTTAACTGGTAAAGTAACAAGGTTAGAATGTGTGTAGATAGTTGGATTTAGCAAAGAGGAGATGAACATGATTTTACATTTATCTTTATTTATTTATTTTTAAAAGAAGAGAGATTCCTAAAACGTGTCTTTGGGAATAGTGATGGTTTCCAAAGAGTATTTTTTTATAATGAACAAAATAAGCATGAATGAATCCTTAAACAGAAGCTATACAATAATAGCTGGAATTATAGTGTCACTAGCTAACATCTCCATCAGTTTTAAGGGTTTTAAAAGACAAAAAAAATCTTTTCCAGGCTAAACTGCTATGAAAAAAAAAGACTCAGATTAGATACACCAATTTCTTCGGTTAAAAAAAAATCTAAGTATTTTGGTCCTTTGATTTAATGTAGTGCAAAACTTCAGTGTACAAAAAGATTTAGTTACCAGTATATTGTATCTAATGATTCATTGATTGCCATTGACTCTAACTAAGGCAGCGGTTCTCAACCTGTGGATGCATATCAAATATTTACATTATGATTCATAGTAGTAGTAAAATTAGTTATGAAGAAACAATGAAATAATTTTATGACTGGGGTCACTACAACATGTATTAAAGGGTTGTAAGCATTAGGAAAGCTGAGAACCACTACTAAGGCCTTTATTCAGAAACTAGCCCATGGGGGCCAGAGATGTAGCTGAGCAGTTAAGCATGCTTTGTTCTTAAAGAGGACTATTGGTTCCCAGTGCCCACATGGTGGCGGCTTCTGATCCAAAGGATCTGACTCCCTTCCCTGACCCTTGAGGGGATCATACAGACAACACACTCATCACGTAAATAATACAAAAAAAAAAAAACTAGCAGAAAGATTCATGCTGGATTATGTCTTGGGAAAGGGGTGTGAACACTGACACAGGCTTTAGAACACTAAAGTTCTACTGAATTCAAAACTGAGCAGATGGGTGATGCAGCATGTGGCTACCATGCAGATAGTAAGGCTGTTGAAGGGTAGAGTGCCAAGGGCAAAAGAGTACATGCTATGTATCAGCAGACTGGCTTTAGCTTAGAGGAGGGTGGGTTGGTGAGAGTGGGTATGAACTAGTGGGACCTTGATAGAAAACCTACAAACTTCTTCCTCTTCAAGATGGTTGTTCCTAAAAGTTCACCCACAAAGAACATTGTATTTACCAGACAGTGGTGGTGCACTTCTTTAACCCTAGCACTTGAGAGGCAGAAGCAGGCGAATCTCTTGAGTTTGAGGCCAGCCTGATATACAGAGCTAGTTCCAGGGCAACCAAAACTGTTATATAGAATAACCTTGTCTCCGAAAACAAACGAAGAACATTGTATTTGTCTCTCAAAATCATTTGGCTAGTTACACCCCAATGTCTGGCAGCCCCATGGAGCCTGACAGTACCTTGGTATCATCAAATCATTTGTACTACTACAAGAACCCTGAGCACTCTTTCACTGAGTTTGAGTCACAGCCTCTATGTAGTCTGTCTTGTGCCCTTTCTTATTCCTGATATAATAGGGTTTAATGTGTTTTAGCTGTCATAGGTAGAATATGGACAACTAGTTATTCTTGATTTCTTTTACAATAAACCAACTCTTACACTCTTCATATTAAAAAATGCACAGACTTATTTGTGACCTAACATGTTCTAGTCTTGAGTAGTACATATTTCTAGTAAGAATGAGTTTGCTGCTACTGATGCTGGTTAAGATGCCCTGTAACTGGTAACACTCATGTGTTTAGACTGAGGTGTTTCTTTCATTTTGTGTCTAAATGTGCTGCCCAAAATGGAAAAAGAAGGGAAGTCCCTGACTATACCTGTATTCATCTCCCTTCTTGCACATCTACAGTTGTTCTGGCTATTGGATTGGTAATGTTGGACCCATATGTATTTGCCCTTCTGTATTTGGTTGCTGATCTATTTATGAATATATAGTGATTGCGTTCTCTCTCTGGTTGTTTAAAGACCACTTTACCCTATGAGGTTATGAGTGTAACTTCAGCTTACTTTTGATTTCTATTTAGTTGCTTTCTTTTTCCAGTCCCTTTTAATACACTGTCTTAGCTAGGATTTCTGTTGTGAAGAGACATCATGACCATGGCAGCTCTTAAAAGAAAAACATTTAATTGGGGCTGGCTTACAGTTTCAGAGGTTTAGTTCATTATCATCATGGTGGAACATGGCAGTATGCAGGCAGACATGGTCCTGAAGAAGGGTGGTGTGCAGGCAAACATGGTGATAAAGAACGGAGAGTTCTACATTTTGATCCAAAGGAAGCAGAATCGACTGTGTACCACACTAGGCATAGCTTGAGCATATAAGACCTCAAAGCCCACCCCCACAGTGACACACTTCCTCCAGCAAGGCCCCACCTCCTAATAGTGCCATTTCCTATGGGCTAAGTATTCAAACACATGAGTCAGTCTTATGGGAAGCATATCTATTCAAACCACCACATACGCATACATCAGTGAATGGATTTCTTGTGGTTTGGTTTTCTTTGAGACAGGGTTTCTCTGTGGCTTTGGAGCCTGGAACCAACTCCTGTAGACCAGGTTGACCTCAACTCAAACTCATAGAGATACCCCGTCTCTGTCTCCCAAGTGCTGGGATTAAAGTCATGTACCACTACCACCCAGCTGAAACTAGTTTTTAAATGCCCCTTTTCTTCCCCATCTGGAATCCCCACAGTGCAAATATTTTCACCTATTTCTGTCCTAGATACCTTGTAGCTTTTCTCAATTACCCACACCAGCCCCCTTGTCTTACTGAAGGAATTGGAAGGATTACCCTTAGGTTCTGCAGTGTTTCCTTGTGCCACTTCCTGACTGTTGTCAGAGCTTTGTGTGTCTTATTGCACTGATTGGATATATTGGCTCCAGAATTAATAGTCTTTGGTATTTTTTTAACTAAGATTTCTAACTCTTAATTTCTCATTTATATCCCAAATTGCTTTTTGCTTCTTTGTGTTACTTTGTTTATATTCACTTGGAGCTCATTAATGTTTCCTTGGGATCATTACTGTAAACTCTTCAGACTTCTCAGAGATTATTTTCAGAGAACAGCTATTCTCTCTGTGGCTGGCTTGTTCTCTGTATCCTGTATATTTGTGAAACATCCAATATTTTGAGGCATTTTCTGCAGGAATTTTTGTTCATTTAAATGTCAGCTGGATAGGTTCCCAGGCTTCAGTTACACATGAACTCAAACGTGTAGCTGCTGTGCGGTGCCTCATTTGGTTCCTGTCATTAGGGCCAAGGGGTACAGCAACAATCCTGATCACAGTAGGGCTTTGCCATAAACACAGGCTTCCAAGAGTGTATTCAGCCATTATGGACTCATTAGTATGAGATTCAGAAAGGGCTATCCCAAGGTCTGTCCAGGTGAATATAGAACACATCACAAGTTGTAGAAGATACTTGAGTCTGTAGCACCAACACCCACAATCCTAGAGCCACAGGATGGAACCAGCCCCTTTTTCCATGTCTTACCAGGTAAGTATCTCCAGTAACCATGGGATTTAAGGTTTTGAAACATAAAGGAGTTCTTCCCTAGTCCTTTGGGGGTGGTTAAAGACTCTGGGGCTTAATGGCAACTTTTGTGTATGTGTGGGATTGAGACTGTAGCTCATCCAGGACCAAGATGATAAGCACAAGTTTTACTCAGTACCAGCAACCCTAATCCAAAGTCAATGGACTATGGAAGTTAAGTTCCTTGGGTCTTCCCAATAGTTCTGGCTTCCATGCTTGGAGGTGCAGGACTTGGGGGAGAATTCCCCTGTGTGCCACGGCTTAATATGAGTGGTACGCAAGCCTGTTGTTTGGTGTCTGTGGCCGCAAGGCCAGGGTGGAAACATATCTAGATCATGCAAAGAGTAAGCAGTGGAGTGGCCAACTTGTGGCATTGTTTGCCATGAAGCTGAAGATGTGATTCCAGCCACAAGCCTGAGTAGTGCTGAGGCTTTTTGCACCAGCAGCTACATTTCCAAAGCTGTAGGCACAAAAAATTCCCACTGTCATTGAGTGCAAGTATCACTGACAGTTAGGGACCTGGTTGCTGGATTCCTGGAGCTGTAGACCTACCTGGAAACTTGGCCAATTTGTGATAGACAGGTGCAAGTGAGGGTAGGCCTTCATAGGCATCTATAGCCCCACAACCTCAAGGCTGTAGGGTGAGGAGGAGATGGCCCCCCATGCATATGACTCAAGTAGCAAAATGCTGTCAGCACTGCCTTCCACCCAGTGTGGGTACAGGACAAAAGGTCCTTAACAAGGTAAGAACCTTGCTGATTATGGGAGGCCCAACTAAGGTGATCGCCTTCTTTGGAGCCCTGTTTAAACAAGCCCGTTTCTCAGAGTGGACATTAAGCTGTATGTCCTCTGGCTTGGGCAGTTGGAGAATGATAAGGCCTACAGCCATTTTCCATTCTTTCCCCAGACAGCATCAGGTTTAGTGAAGGGCAGGGTATGTCCAACAGGTACTCCCTACATCGTTTACTGTTCCAGTCACTTTTTTGCTGACAGTTTTTTCTTTGCTCTGGGGCAGGTACACACTCACCACTGCCACCACTTGGTCATTGGTTGTTTTGTTTATTAATGTAAATGGCAATATTAGAATTTCTCAGGTATTGGGTGAACTCAGGTATAGGGTACTGTCATTTGTTAATTGTTTTCTGCTTCAAGAACATTTGCCCTGGCTACTCTGTATCCTTTGGTAATATTTTCTAGATTTCTCTACTGATTTAAATCTACCCTCTTACCAGTCCACAGCATGTGGATAGTGTATCTGACAGTTTGTCTAAAACCTTAAAGAAGACTCAGCATCACTTGGACCTTCAAACAGGAGTGTGGGTAGATTGACTTTTCTAGGTAAGTCACTTTAAGAAGTACACAATACTCCAGTCTTGAAGTGGGAAATCTACAGAGATTACTTGAGGACACCTAGGACGATCTTCCTTTTAAGAAACCTGTTTTGTCTGCTGAGCAGCTCCAAATGCAGGCAAGTGCATCAGCAGGCAACAGGAGTCCATCCATTTTTGGAACTGGTTCCTGGCTGATCCTGGAACATCAGCCAAAGTCAGAGCCAGAGCTCACTGCAAAGAGTGCTAAGTGAGTTCATTAGGGCCTGGCTCCCGTAGCACGAGTTTCTTCTCTGTGTACTTCCTGAATGGCTTCAATTAGTCCCTAAATACTCATGAAACAGACTTTGGAAATGCTGAACACTCACTGCTGCAAGAGGGAACAGAGCTGTTTTGCTCATCATCTCCTACAATTAGTACAATTATATCATTTCTATAATCAAACTACACAAGCAGCCATCACCCTCAGCTGGTCTGAGATATGGTGGCATGTTTCCAAGTAGTTGAGTATCCCCTGGGGCACGGACTCTGGTCAGTTCTGATGGCACCAGCCCAGCTATATGATAAGATACCTAGTGATCCTGGCTTCTGACACATCCTACATACAGAACATCTAAGGCCACCTACATGCTTTGGTATTCCCAGAGGACATGCAAAACGTAAGTAGGCCTATCTGGGCAGTCTGCATTGCCAGCTTTGCTCTGTGGGGTAACATGGGGGCTTGGCACCATACCAGACTTTAAAACAAGTGATCCAGGGCCTACCAGCACAGGCTGTGTGAAAGAAGCTGCCTCTGGACAATCTGGGGCAGCCTGTTACTACTGGTCTCTGCTAACTGCCCTCTCTGGAACTTGAGAACTTCACTCCACTCTGGGGTTAGACTCATTACTGATCTCCTGCTCTTGCAGTGGTACTGATATTGTAAGAGGATGGGAGAAGCTATGTCTCCTCCAGAGAGCAGCCCTGAGTGCTTTCTGGCAAATGTAACACAAAGCAGCTTCAAACCATGCCACACATTTCAGTGACCAACAGAAGTGTGTTTGGCCTCTCAGTACCAAGTTATGGCCAAAAGTCTCCAAACTGAGAAAAGAACAGTATTTGGAGTTGGAATACTAGGCTGCTTTGCTAGCCAGTTCTTTGACACTTCGCTCTGTACCTCAGACATCCCCCAGCACCCATGTTAATGGTATGCGCTTACACTCAAGCTGAGAAACTAGGTGTTATACCAGCTGCATAGCATCTATTCCCTCATCATCCCTAGTCTTTTCCACCCCCACTGTCCCAGCTGAAGGTTCCTTACCAGGTGGCACAGCGTCCAAATAATGTGAAGTTTACAGCAAGTCCCCAGGAGAACTGTGGCATTATCTGGCATTTCTGTAGAAGACATGCATCGTGGTCATGGTCATTGTCAAAAACAAGTTTGTGGAAGCCAAGCATGGTGATGCATGTTGTAATGTCATCATTCGAGAGGTTAGGCAGAAGAATCACAAGCCTGAGATACAGTGAGCCCTTAGATTAAAAAGAACAGTTCAGCCATCCCTAGGTGGTGTCCAACTTATAGTTCATTACCTTGCTACTACCAGTTAAAGTAAATGTGTGACTGGGCTAGGAGTGGTGGCATACTCTTAATCCCAGCACTTGGGAGGCAGAATCTCTGGGTTCTACACAGACTGTCAGGAACAAGAGTGTGGTCATATTTGAAGGCAGTGCTGGTGATCTGTGGGATCTCCCTGGGAATCTAGTCACCAGAGGATGCTCTTTGACATCAAATTTGCTAGTTAGCAAGAAGGGCATGGACTCTGGGAAAGGATAGTTGGCTCAAAAAAAGCAGTGCTTGAATGGTTAGAACCATTCCAGATAACTAGGCTGGAGCTTCTGTCAGGAAGCTTTGTTTTGTTTCTGCTTTTCTAAGACATATTCTTGCTATGTAACCCAGAATAGCCTTGAATTTGCAATAACCCTGCCTCTTCCAAGCACTGGGATTTACAGGCATGAGAATATGTAACATGTAAACATTCAAGACCATAGCGTGGGGTATTCTCTAGGAGCCTGTCAACTTTACACACTAGAAGGTTTTAGGAATACATGTCAGTACACCACACAAACATGAAGGGCTCCATCATGCCACCAGTCCCTTTGGGAAAGGAAGCTCCAACAGGGCTAATCAGTGACACAACAAAGTTGGGACAGAATTGTGAGAGGCTGGGGCTACACCGAAGGGCCCTGCCAAAGGGAATTCAAATCAGTGCCATTCGTGCATCTATACAATACTTCCCATACAAAATAAGAGCTCCTGAGATGAACCTAATCCTCAGTGCATCACCTTGGAGCTGCTAAGTCACCTGGTATAGTGACCACTCATGAAGTTCATGACCACCTACATCTGTTAGCTGTATTAAAGATGATATGTCACTGAGGCTGTGACCCAGAGAGGACAAAAGGGCAAGGCTGCTGAAGAAGGCGCAGCCCTATTAGGTGGTCCCACCAGAGAAACCCAACACAACCTTCCAGTATGGTCATGCCCCTGCCTCTGAGGAAGCTCACAGTTTTCCTATGTCCCCAAGGAGGCCCTCACTTCACTTCAAGAAGAGGCTAGAAGGCGCAGGGCTGAGAAGGGCATGTAGTGTCAACCAAGCACTGACACACATTTCAACCCCTTCACCTTCCAGAATGCCTCTTGCCTCATGAAATCACTACTGCATCCCTCATCCCTAGAGGTGCTTAACAGAGCTGTGAGCACATCACAAAGGGCTCTCACCCTGGTGCATGTCCTAGGCCAGGCATGCTCTGTCCTCCCCTAACTACCTGGAAGACGGTAGGTATACAGTTGCCCAGGAAGTCAGGGAAAAAAGCTATTCAGTTACAAATAAGGTTCTGTGGTATTGAGATCTTAGATTTGCTCATGGTCAAAGGAAGCTTTCTGGGAGACAGGCAGTGCTGGAAGCAGCTAAGCCAAATAAACACTGTCAGGGCCCAAGAGAACTTTCTATTCCAGCACTATCCCCTGATCTTAGGACGCCATGCTGTCTGGAATAGTTGGCCAAGAAGGGTCCAGGGTTAACTAGGATACTACCAAAATAGCTTTAAATCAGCCAACCTTTTGTGGCTGCTGTTATAACATCAGTGGAAAGGGCAGGGTTGATGTAGATGCTGGCTACACATAAAACTTCCCCTGCATCCAGCTTCCAAATGAGAATAAGTTTTGTGTTACAGCCGCTTGTATGGTCAGCAACAGAGCTATATCTAGGCCAGGGAGAATGTGACTATGGTATAGTCAGTGTCAGCCATGGGCTATTCTACACAGAAACACTTAAGTAGTATAGGATATATAAGAAGCCTTCTCACAAGCTGACAGAAAGTCTATACTCACGCATGTTCACTGTTAACATGGGTCTAGCTCTAGGTGGAGTTTCACAGAGCCTATGTCTCATATCTGGTCTCAGTCAGCCACTCAAAGACTTTCTCTGTGATTTAGAACACGACACAGGGTTTATCCATCAGCACATCAAGCTGGAACATTCTTTCTGATTCATTTTTTAAACACTGAAGATTCCCTGGGCCTTTCCCTCTGTAGTACTGGGGGGAAAGCCCCTGTATCAGGACCCCAGTGCCTATTAGCATTCATTGGAGGGAAGTTGGGCCTCCGAGAATGGGATATAGCTACAGCTGCTTCACAGAGGGTACCACCAGACCTTCCTGCATGGTGGGCTCTGCTTGACAGTAACTAAAATCCACTCCCGCTTTGAAACCATTTTAAGACCTATGCAGAAACAGCCATAGCCTGCCTCCTCACCTTGTGCATAACACACCACTACGCTGAACCCTGAGAGTACCTTGAAGGGGACCACAAGGGTGCAAGGAGGAAGGAAAGGATCAGGACAAACACCTCCAAAGGAAGGTGCCTGACACACAGCACTGTCTGGACCCTGACGTGGATCACAGGCTGCATTCTGAAAAGGAATTCAGTGAGGAAACCAGAAGGTAGTCCTCCCTGAGTAAGACAGTCATACCCTCGGAGTGTGGCAGGGTTCTCCCTGGCTTTCCACCTCTTATCTTCAGGACTGAAAGGAGACAACTGTACCAAAGCATCCTTGGTCATCATCGCTTCTATGTCCCTGGCACATACAGAAAGCAACACCATTTCCCAGTCATGGCAGACACTACCCTGTTCTTTTTTTGTCTCAGTTTCCATACCTGCTAGTGCACTGACCAGGAAGTAGGCTGTTGCAAAGAGCTTCTGGTTGCTGACCTCATCCCTTGGGCCAGGACGCTCACCCTGTACCCTGCACCCCACCAGCTGCAGGAAGGTTGTGAGGTCCTGCTGCTGACTGACTGTCAGTTCCTCCATTGCCAAGACAGCCTGTGAGGACCAGAGGCCGCCAGCCATATCATCACACTACAATGCAGAAAGGGAAGACAGACTACGGTGAAGCTAGAACCCGTTGAAGTGCAGCTCAACTGAGCCTTGGCCCTACTCCCACCTTCCCAATACCCCATGCACCACCTCCAGTTAAAGCAAGCACTGGGCCCTTTCCTATACTTTGATGCTATCCATGGGCCTAAATTTCCTCCTAAGGACACACTAAAGTGAGCCTTGCCCAAGTGCTGTCCTTCCCCAAGGAAAGGAAAAGAGTCATGCAGGAAATGTTGGGCAGAAAGAACCTTTCAGACCAAGACAGGCTATGGAGTTTTACCAAACAGGGACAAGTGGCTACATACCAAACTGATGAATGGAACATAAAAGCAACATCCCTTCCTGGATCTCACACTCTTAGAAACAGACCTCTAAACCTAGTGTGTCCCCAGCCTGCCTGGCAACTTTGTCCCTCCTCACAGGGCTGCTCTGGAGTGGGATGGCACTGCCCATGAGCTTGTTCTGACCCCCTGAGCTAGCTGTACTCCATATGTATGCTATGCCCCCTCTGCACCCACCAGCAAGCTGATGCTCTGCCAGCATCAGACAGGGCAGATGCTACTCTCTCCACAAGGGACCAGCCTGACATTTTCTCCTAGGAAGGAGCTATTTTATGGAGTAAATGTCATGGGACTGGAACATTTGTGTCCTTCCTGAAGGCAAACTGGACCGTTTGGACAACTGCAATTCTGCCCTCTGGTTACCAAGCTCTCCAACACAATCTCAGATCAAGAGGGAAGATAATATATGAGTGGCTCTCTGGACGCCTAAATCATTTGAGCAGTATAGGAAAAGAAGGACGAAAAACATCACAATGAAAAGAAAATTTCCAAAACTTCAGCCTCATTAAGAACAAAAAGTCTGAGCTGATGGAGGGTGAGCAGCTGGCATCTCCCTCAAAATATGGCTGTTGCAAAAGAGCAATAAATACCTACTTATCTGTTCTAAGTGGGACCGGCTGAGAGCTCTACCACATAGCCTCTTCCCTGTGAGCTGAATGAGTGTCCCCCTGCAGTCTCAGAAGGGGGCCTGTTTGGAATGAGTCTTTGCAGGCATCAATAAGGTGAGGGTCTCAAAGCAAGAGCACCCTGTACCTAGTAATGGGGATCCTTAACGAGTGTTGTGTCTGGCGAAGACCCCAACAAACAAGGGAGGACAGGACAGAGTAAGAGTGGAGCAGCTACAAGCCAAAGAATGACAGGAGCCACCAGAAACTGCAGGGAACAAGGATTCTTCCCGAGATCCTTCAGAGGGGTATGGGCCTGCTGCCACTGTCAATTCTGGACTCTGCCCTCCAGTTCTGGAAGAGAGTAATTTCTCATATTTTAAAGCCCCAAGCCTGTGGTCATGTGTTATAGCTCTAAGAAAGTCACTTATTCCTCTCTGCCTGATGTCAGCTACAAGTTTTAGGGCTAAAAGGAGATGGTGAAACTTAATTTCAAATTATCCCAAAGCCATCCTAAGGAGTCTAGCCTGTGCACATTCTAAGAGCAACCAGGTGCAGCTCCAAACTCAACACCCTTCCCCGCCTCTCACCCCCACCCCCTCTCTGCCTGATGTCAGCTACAGGTTTTAGGGCTAAAAGGAGATGGTGAAACTTAATTTCAAATTATCCCAAAGCCA
>LOEQ01000740.1:393615-410013 GCA_001685075.1 Bramus lutescens | reverse complement strand
ACCCCCACCCCCACCCCCTGCTGCCTCACCACTTGCTCCAGAGCCTTGAGGAGTTCCTCGTCGAACAAGACTGTCTGCAGGAGGCAGAACAGTGCCATCTGCTGCTGGGCAGGTAACTCTGCAAAGGGACGGAAGCTTCTCTCCAGGTGTGCAGCCGCTGTGGAAGCAGAGCAGATGCAGGGTCAGGCCTAGCTCCCAACCTGTCTCTCAGTCCTTCCAAAGGACTCCAGGTTCAGAGTCAGCTGTGGGGCTCGGAGGTAGTACCCTGTGTGGCTCTCAAGAATCCGGCTGTGGGGCTCAGAGGTAGTACCCTGTGTGGCTCTCAAGAATCCAGGAAGCTACAAGAAAGGAAACAGAGACAGGGAAGCCCACTGTAATACCCCAGGCCTCACCTGTCTCTGCCTATGTAATGCTATGCTTGACCAGGTAGCTCCTGGAAGACACTTATGCTCTTCTTTGGCATGGTAACTATAGGAATACGTCAAGACTGAATCACAAGGCATGAGCCACACTGGTCCCCAAACACATCCTTCCTGGCACTGTCTAGAGATGCACTGCTGCTTGGCATGCTTTTCAGTGCATGGTGAAAGGGTCAGCACTCAATATGCATGGCAAACATGGCTTCCACTTCCCTCCCTGTGCCTTCCACTCCTGCTCAAGATGAGCACAGAGTGCACTCTGCTACGCCACTTACACCCTCCACAGGAGGCCGAGGAGCCTGTGCCCTATAATCCTCTTTCCTTTCCTGAGGACGGTCAAAAGTTCCTAGTAAACTAAGCCAAAAAAGATGGACTGGGATGATGCTTTCCTACCGAGGGCCGCAAGCTGATACAGAAATGCATGGCCTTGCTGGTGGAAGTCAAGGAAGCAATTGACAAAGAACTCCTGAGCCACATCTTCAAACTCTCCCCTGGAACACAATTCAGTCTTCTTCAGACTCTGCCTAAAAAGAAGGACTGTCCTGGTTAACCTAGAATCTGAGGGCTCAAATACCAGGCCAGAGGTCCAGCTACACCTGCCACCATCCCCAGGTTCCTAGGGTACCCAGCCAATAGGATGGGCAGTTCAGCTTGGAGCAGAGGAAGGGAGTTCCTGCCTCACTGGCTTCTGCAGGACAACTCCAGCTCAGTCACAACTACATCTTGTAAGTAGACACCTCACGTTTAGTCAACTCTTGTCCCAGGAAAGAGCTACCTTAAACCCAGGTCTCCATCATCCTGTCCTCTGACACTGACATTTTGTGACAGGAACAGCATCCTCTGGTTAGGGACTCACTGAAGCCCCAGGGAGGAAGTTCTTTTCTTGCAATGCAAGGCAGAACATATTCTGAGCCAGCCTTGGCTTCTCCTAAGCTCTGACCTCATCTCATTTCTCCTTTTCCTCACCCAGTTCCCCCTACTGCACACTGCTCTCCTGCACTCAGCAAAGCAAACCAGTTCCGAAGCAACAAGCTGTGTGGAGCAAAGAGAATTGCTATGGCCAGTTCAGGGGTACAGACCCTCTGCCATGTGGGTGAGACACTTCCATGGCATTCACCATGCTGACAAAGAGCAGCTGCCATGCACTAAAGCCCAGGATGTGGCAGAAGTGACAGAGACCCTGGGGTCTCCAACTCTGCTCATTATTGCCATTCTCAGTAGTCAGGTTCTGTGGTCCAGGGGAAGAAAACTGCCAGGCGCCTGGACAGCACACTCCTTGGCCTCCCACACTGACCCACCTAGGGTCTCTCTCCATTTTTCAAAACAGTAACTAAGAACTGGCCCTCCTTAAGATCCAAGGGGATCTTGAAGATAACATCACCTCTAGGGAGAGAGGGTCCACTTCTCTATCTGTCCATAACTATGCTGTAAGCCATACCTTGTTTTAAAACATGTAGTGGCCCATCCTGGGGAGAGGTCCCTTGACCCCCATCCGGCATGTCCAGGAATGCAAATTCTCTGTAGGCCAGGGGATCCAAGTAAACAGAGTCAACTTTCTTCTCATGCTCAAAGCCACCATGCTTCCCTTGGAGGAGACAGAATTCTGTAGTGGGGAGAAAAGCCCACACCAGACATGGGTCAGCACAGCTCACCCACATCTCGTCACCTTTCCATAGCTCAGGCTGTGCTAAAAGACTACAGACTTTTGTTTCTTTGCTTCGGCTTTTTGAGACAGTCTGGGTGAATGAGAAGTATCTCCCATAGGCTCATCATTTGTGCATTTGGTCCCCAGTTGGTGGCATTGTTTGAGAGGTGCAGCCTTGCTGTAGAAAGTGTCACCCGGGGTGGGCTCTGAGAGTTACAGCCTTGAGCTATGATCATCCAGTGTGATCTCAGCCTCTGCCCCTTCATGACAGACTCTTCTTTACCTGGGACTGGAAGCCAAATGACACTCTCCCTCAAAAGTTGTTTTTGGCCACCATGTTTGTCACAGCAACAGAAAAAGAACTAGTAAAGAGGTTTGCTATATAGCCCAGCCTGACCTCTAACCCCAGATCCTCCTGCCTCAGCCTCCCAAGTGCTGGGATTACAGACATATGCTACCATGTCTGCTCTCCTGAGGATTTTCACTCTAGGTCTGATGAAGCATCGCGTGGCGGACATAATAGCCCTGCCTGCACTACAGCAAGCTTAGGAGTACCCAAAGGCTCCTTCTGTGTCCTTGTCCTCTGAGATGAGGAGGGACTTTCATCTCCTGGATGGTGTGCCACCACTTCAGAGAAGGCTCTGAAAACCCGAGGTTCTGTTCTCCACCACATTCACATCCCTTCACTGTAAACACCTTTGGGTTCCACATCCTAACGATATCATGGCAAAGGGGGACCAGAGAAGGGCTCCTGGCTAAAGCAGAACCCAAGCAGCCACCTTCCAGCAGTTCTCTGGGCCAGGATCTAGATACCCTAGACAAGAAGAGCACTGGGCCACAGGGTTCAGGAGTGGCAGGGTGTTTCCAGACAAGGATTAACTTTGGGGAGACCAGGCAACAGTGATGTAGGTGATAAGAGATCAAGCTGGGGATACTTGTGTGGCAAAGTTCATGCTGGGAACAGAGGCACCGCAGACAGTGTTGGGGCAGGTGAATGGAATGCTCTGATTATGGTTTCAAATCCTCACTACTAACTACACTGCAAGACAGAAGAAGACATAGGACATGCTGGGTGAGAAGAAAGGAGTTGCTTCAGTCATACCACAGCCCCAGACAGAAGCTTGGGATTGGAAGGCAGGGTGAGGACAGTGTCACTGCTGGGGCATCAGATAGCTGGAGGATTCACACTGCAGGATGAGCACATGGCTGCTGCCCAAGAGCAAGCCCAACTCCAGAATGATGAATGGTGCCTCTGATTAGACCCGTGAGAGGTGTGTAAGGAGGGTTTCATGGCAGCTGAGAACACAAGGGTGGAGGAGGGTTCACAGTGACTTACAAGATGACCAGGGTAATGTTGCCATAGGCAGGAAGCTTGAATGGGCATCTCCTTTCAGCTCCCACAGGCAAGAAGCATGGACAGGCATCTCCTTCCAGCTCCTATAGGACAGCTAGGGAAGCCATCCACAGTAACCCTGCCAGAGGCAGGAAGTGTGGGCAGGCATCTCCTTCCAGTTCCCACAGGTCTGTTGATGAGACTACATCAGAATGTTCCATGTGGAGTGATAGGAAATGCAGATGGGTAGCAAAGGGGAAAAGCAGAATTATTTAGTGGTTGTGGACCCAGTCACTACATGCAAAGGTTTGGCGCTGCCTCCAAGGCCAGGGCATGGGAAATGAGCCAAAGACAGGGATGGGGATTGAGGGGGGCAGCAGAAATCAGAAAGCACGAAAAGAGAAGCCCCTGGGAAAAACAGGCCACCCCAAATGAGCTATAGGCAGCTTGACAGGAAAGAGCTTCTTGCCTGGTCTCTAGCCACCAAGGATCCTCCCAGAGTTCATAGCCATCCCCTCACATGAGCCACATGTTCAAGGACCTTAGAGAAACGACACATTCATAGTAGCTAAATAAAAAACTAAAATGTACTAGAACTGAATTGATAAAAAACAATTGCAGTTACATGCACACCATGGAATAGTACTCATTCACGAAAAGGAGACCCATGCAGAGATCTGAAGAGGGTTAATCCCCAGACACAAGAAGACAGACGCTTCATATGTAGACTCTAGAACAGTGAAACTCACAAAGCAGAGGAAGATAGTGATCGTCAGGGTCTATGAAGTAGAGGAAATAGAAACACACTGCCTAAATGACCCAAAGTTCCAGCTATGAGAGAAGGGCTGTCATCAAATATACAAAATTGTAACAAGCATTAGTATTGCTGTTACCACGGAAACGAAAGTGTTGGTTAAAATTAATGCTAGGGTTAAAAGAGTGGAGATGGGAGTCCAGGGAATGAGAAATAAAAGGGCTGCAGCCCAGCAGTCAGGAGCACTGGCTGCACTTCCAGAGAACCTGGGTTTGATTCCCAGTACCCATGTGGTGGTCCCTAACTCTAGTTCCAGGGGTTCTGGGACCTCCTCCAGGCATACATATGGTGAATATACATTCATGTAGGTCAAATACTCATACACATAAAATAATCTAAAAGCAAAAGCAGCAACAACAAAATAAACCAAGACGTTCACAGCATTAACTTACGTGCTCAGCAACAGACGGACAGAACACAGCAAATTTACAAAAAGGGTTATTACTTAGCCATTGAACCAACAAAATTCTATCGTGTATGACAACATGGACGAACCCAGGAAATAGTGTGGAGGGAACATGAGTCAGACACAGAAAGGTAAACACCATGTTCCCTCGCTCACGCCAAGTCTAAAGGATGCTGCTCTTCCAGAAGGAAAGCTGAGCAGCGCTTCCCTGAGACTGAGAAAGGGACGAGCTGGGCGGACAGGGAGCACAGCCTCCACTGGGTGGAGGAAGTGAACTTGGCTGTGGTTAACAGAGCAGTGCAGATTGCAAAAGCCTGTGATGTTATTGAACGTTCTTATCGAAAATGATAAATGTGCAGCAGCAGGGTGGCTCTGTGGGTAAAGGTGACTGCCACCAAGCGTGACAACCTGAGTTGTGTCCCCAGGACCCAAATGGTGGAAGGAGAAAACTGACTCCTTCAGGTTGCCTTCTGACCTCCACAGGCAGGCCATGGCATGCATACACTCACATAACGCAGAAACACAAATAAATAAATGTGATCATTTACAAAGGTCCCAACTAAAACTAATATAACCTAAATGCAGGCACATACACACCCCCCCCAATTATGTGACGCGCTGGCTGAGTAAATCAGTGTGGTTGGGGTAATTATTGTGGATATGCTATCATAGTATTGTACTCTTAGATACTTACAGTGTTTCCCAACAGCCTCAAGAAAACGGGAAAGTAACACAGTGATCCATCAGTCAAATCTACCTTCGAAGCCCCCAGAGCAAACCATTCACATCCAACTGGACCGTACAAGTACTCACCGACACAGCTTAGCACATGCTGGTACTGGGAACGATCAGGTCACCTTCAGGTGTGTTTGAGTGCAAACAAGCAGAGCGAGGATGGGGGTAAGAAGGAGAAATTAGAAAAGGAAGGAAAAGAAGCAGGGGGGAGGAAAAGAAAAGGAGAAGATGAAAGAAGTAGTGTGTGGGTGTTGGGGGGCATCTGAGGGTGGTAACATAAGTCTGTGATCCCATATTTGGAGGTGGAGGCAGGGGGGATAAGGAGTTAGTTCAAAGCCATCCTCAGCAGCATAGCCAGTCCAAAGCCAGGATGGGCTACATAAGACTACTCAACTTTTTTTTTTTAATGTTTTGAACTAGATGCAGTGAACTTCCCTTACCTAACATTCTTGATTGGTTTCTTAAAACTGTCACTTTCTCTCTGTCATCTCAGGCCATTCATTTCCACTCCCCAAAGCACAGGCTTCTCTTTGGCTGGATGAGCAAGCCAGTGCGGGGGTGGGGGGGGCAGTGTCAGTGTTTTGTCCCATGCCTGTTCAGACCCTCGAATGTACACCAGTTAGATGACGTTAGTGATCTACTTCCCACCTGCGCAGCAAAGCGGGGCAGCGTGTCTCTTGAGAGTTAGCACAGTCTCACAGAGGCCGACTCCCCTTACCCACTTCACCAAAGACAGGCAGGAGAGCGGCAGACAGGCACACGCGTAGTCTGTTCTCGAGAGCAGAGGTCACACTTAACAAGCATGCGCAGTTACAATGACCATAGCTGCTTATCGGCGAGACTCAGCGACTGTCGCCCTCAGTTGCCGGCTGCGTCCTTTACCTCTACCCCCAGCACACACGCTCCCCTATGCCATTTTGGAAGCAAACCACAGACAGACAATTCAACTGGGACATTTCAGAAGAACCTTCCAGCAGACAAAACCATAATATCACTATCCTA
Source organism: Bramus lutescens (assembly GCA_001685075.1). NCBI lineage: Eukaryota > Metazoa > Chordata > Mammalia > Rodentia > Cricetidae > Bramus > Bramus lutescens. The sequence continues at coordinate 403,659 of LOEQ01000740.1, read as the reverse complement.
CCCAGAAAGGTTAATAACGGTTTGTGATGTTACATTTCCCCGGGGATTCTTGCTCCCAACAAAGCCATCAGGTAGCAGTCTCACTGGGAAGAGGGAAGGGGCCTTGAGCCTCTAGCACAGTGGTTCTCAGCTTTCCTAATGCTAGGACCCTTTAATTCAGTTCCTCATGCTCTGGCGACCCCAACCATAACATTGTTTTCCCTGCTACTTTATGACTGGAAGCTGGCTACTGTTGTGAGTTGTAATGTAAATATCTATTTTCCAATGGTTTTAGGCAACTCCTGTGAAAGGGTCCTTCAACCCCCAAAGGGGTCGCAACCCCCAGGTTGAGAAGCACTGATCTAGAGTAAGCAGAACGTTCTAAGAAAGGACAGCCCTCATTTTCTTCTACCAATAATAATGACATGTGATGCCAGAGCAAAGTCAGATAGCAGTATGGGCTCCGTGATGGGAGGGAGCGTGGAGCCCCAGTGAGGACGATGTTAACAGAGAAGTCAGGGTGGTTGCTGAGTTACCACTGTCCTGGGTACTTCCCAGACCTCAACTAGCTTAGCTTCACCCAGGGCCACCAGGGACGCTCATTCCCTTCTGAGTAGGTGGCCTGTAGAGGTTTAAATGAGAAATGTCCCCCACAATCTTGGGCATTTGAACATTTGGTCCTTAGCTGGTGGCACTGTTTGGGGAAGTTTGAGGGCTGTGGCCTTGGAGGAAATGTGTCGCTGGGAGTGGGATGTGAGAGTTTAGGGTCTCACACCACTTCCAGTTCCCTCTGCTTCATGCTTGCAGTAAAGGATGCGAGCTCTCAGCATCCTGTTCCTGCTGTCGTGTCTGCTGCTTCCCCAGCAAGATGGCCTTTCATCCCTCTTGACCTGTAAGCCTAGACAAACCCTTTCTTCTGAGACCTGTTCAGCCATGGTGCTTTGTCTTGGCAACCGAAATGTAACTCTGCGGGGCCTTAACCTGGGGAAGACTCAACAGCTTCACAGGAGATCTGGCTGGCTCCAGAGCCCATGTTCCTCCCCCAGCCACAGTGACACCTGAGGAGCGGGAGGTGCGTGCAGCCAACTCCTCAGTGCCCCCAGATTCTATGACATTCTCACAGTCCTCGGCTACCTGCCTCTTCTCTCTTGCTACCAGGGCATATACCTCATGAGGACTCACCAAACTGGCCATCCTGTTTCACATACAGCTCGATGATGCCACAGGCAATGGTGGTGGCGGCAGGGATCTCCAGCACCACATTGGAGTCCTTGATGACAGTCCCATCCTCCATCACTGACACCTGTGGGCAAAACCATGCACCCCTTGTATATTCAAGAAGTACTCTTGGCTTCTTCCTGTCACCCCTAGGCCCAGCCTTCTAAGAATTCTGGGGAAATAGCCACAGAGTTAAGAAAAGAGAAGGAGATAGCCAGTACTGGTACCTGGTGGCATGGGTAAGATGCCAGACCATGGTGTAGAAAGCCACGACACAGGACACGTTTTGACAATATACCAATTACTATACCACTGTGGTCCCACACTAAGGTGATTAATGGAACCTAAAAGTTTCTGTCTCCTAGTGCCGTCATGAGCACTGTACAACACCACTGCAGAGCGCATCACTCTTCTCTGTGGCGATGCTGGTAACAGCTCCCCTGGGCACCTATAGTCACTGTCAACACGGAACACATGGTAAGGATAAATGACTACACTCCTGGCTCATGCACACTAGACTAGATCTTTAAACATTTTACAGTATTTGAAGAGTATATTCCTTAAGGAAGGAAGGAGAAAGGAAAGAAAGAAGGGAGGGAGAAAGGGAGGAAGGAAACTATAAACTGTGTGCTGAGTTAGGCTGGTAGCAACCTCATGCATCTTAGGTTCACTGCATCCCTCAGGTCCACCATGAACCCCTGCAGACATCTAGGCCTGTATAAGATACTCCATGGTGTGACATCACCACCAACAAATTACCTGGTGATGTGTAACTCAGAGCATAGCTAAGGGATATATGACCGCAGATAAATAAGATCAGTTTCCAATTCCCTTTGCAGGCTTTGAGAAACAATTTTAAAATCCCAGAGAAAATCCCAACAGGATAAAGCTGGGCTGGCTGGGAAACGCTCATTGAGCTGTTCACACATCTATGGATAATGCTCTGTGCACAGACAAACCTGGGACAGCAGAGATGTAGGAGAGGCTGAAAGAAAACCCGGAGATAGGAGGAAGATGGATGGGCAGTGCTGGAGTATCGGGCAGGAACGAACCCTTCCTGCAGTACACCCAGGAACAGGAAGCCAGAGATCAATTTGTTGGCCACACATTGGAGACAGACAACCCAGCTTAGTCATCTGCCCCCGGTATGAGGATTTGCTTCAAATCGAGAAGCAACAGCAGCAGTGGGGCGACCAACTCCCAGGACCAGAGCTTCAGTAGGTAGTGACCATAGGCAGAAGTGTCAGCAGGGGAGCTGAAGCCACCTCTAGTCAGGTCCTCCTTTCTCCCTCCGTGGTCCAGCTGCTCACCTGCCTACCCAGCAGTCCCAGATCTAGACTTAGACTACACATCCGCCCTGCCAAATACAGTCTTCTGGGTCTCCTAGAAAAAGCCAGCTCTCCCCAGAAGGAAACTGTTATGAGAATAGGCCCTGCAATCAGCTGTAGGAAGACGGTTCAGGGCTAATGAATCAGCTCCAGGGTCAGCTTGGAATCTGGGAGAAACAGGAAATGATAGACAAACAGCTCCTCTTGTTCCTGGCCCACCTAGTGCCTGGCTAAACAAAAAGCACTCTACCTCCATAAGGGGCTGTGCCTGGTCCAGGCCCAGATAGCCACTGGAGCAGTGGTTCTCAGCTTTCCTAATGCTGTGACCCATCAATGCAGTTCCCCATGTTGCAGTGACCCCCCCCCCAACATAGAATTATTTCCCTTGCTACTTTATAACTGTAATTTTGTTACGGTTATGAATCGTAATGTAAATACTTTTGGAGACTGAGATTTTTTGGGTGAGGGGTCCTGACCCATAGGTTGAGAACCCTGCATTAGCATTCTCTTGTCCCTGCTTGAGAAATGGATATAACCCACAAGCTCTAGTGAGGTCCAGCCTTGGAGCACTCTTTCCTTGCACTGAGACAAATCTGAAGAAAGCCTCAAGCCACCAGCTCCATGAGGAAGAAGACTCCACTTTCTGGGAAGGACTGAGGCTCAAAACACTCTCAGGTCCTGGGTCCCATGGTAACTGAGGCCAGAGGCCTCAAAGAGCTCAGTTGCCTGAGTCAGGGAGGTCTCATTTACTAGAGCCAGCTTGAGTCCCTGCAGGACAAGTTCTAGCTGAGGACGTCTCCAGGTGGGACACAGCACCTGCACAATCTTGGTCTGGATCCCCACCATGCCTCCGCACTTCTCCTCCATCTGCACATGCTCAGATATCACGCACTTCTGCGTGGTCACAATCTTCTGCGTCAGCACACACAGGACCTCGTTTCGCCTCTCTAGCACCTGCTGGAGCACCGGGTTTTCCAGATTAACCGTTCTGAAAAAGAAAAATGGTCGTGAGTAGCCCCATAGCTCCAAGAGACTGACTGAGGTGGGGACCAGAATCTCCTCCTCTGGCTGGAAGAGAGAACAGAGAACAACAGGCTTCATTCATTTCCTGGTGATGAGCGAGGAGGCAGGTTACCTAAGAATGGGCTTAGCCAAGCTCTCCCGCAGCCATTCAGACCAGCTGAGGGACAGGCTGGACACTGGAAGAGTACCAAAGAATTATATACTCGTATTAACTAAGTCCCCAGCAGCCACACTGATTTCAGTGAGGAACAATGGAAACCCATCCTCCTGGGTAGGCCGGGGTGGGCAGAAGGGTAGCACACATTATAGCTGGGCTTCCTCCCTTAAGCACAGGGTCCTTATGTAGCACAGTGTCTTCTCACAGGGGAGAGGTGGGGCAAGGGCTGTTAATGTGCAAACGGTAGTGGGAGATCAGACTGGGGCTGAGAAGGGACTGTGGGAAGTATGCATAACCCCTCTGTGGGGTTTCTATCACAGAGACTGGAAGCCATTTGGTATGCGCTGCCTCAGGCCACCAGCATGGTTCCCTCATCCTGAGCCACTTAAAATTATGTAGAATTTCAAGGCCAGGCCTCACTTCCAGCTATAACCTGATGTTTAAAAGCCAATGATGAGACAGGCTCCTTGGAGAACCCAGTTAACACCATGGCTGTGGAAGGGCAGGAAGAACACCAGATCCTAGGTGTGGTCAGCATGGGAAGAAGAGGCTCACCCTAGGCTAATAGGACAGTTGAGGTTAATCACCTGCAAGCTCAGCACCCGTGTCTGGCCACTAAGGGGCCTCTGGTTCGTCCTAGGTACACTTAGGGTTCCAGGTTTTTGGAACTGTCCCTGAAGTGGACAACCCAGATGATCCAGGCATTAACCAGCCCATGATCCACATATGAACAGAGACACAGAGTGGCTCATTACACACCATGGGCCTAGTCAGCTATGGGAAGGAGTCAGCTCCAACACATGCGACAATGCAAAGGAATTTATCCTCATGCTAAACAATGCAGCCTCCATAAAAGGACAAATATTGTAAGAGTCCATATCTAGGAATGATCCGGAATAGACAAATTCACAATGATCATGGAGACTGGAGCACTGAGGCTGGAAGGTGGGGTAATCAGGGAAAAGTCATTGCTTAATGGCTATAGAATTCTGGCTTGAGGTGGTGGGAAATTCCAGAGCTGGATAGCGGTAGTGGCTACACCACGGAAAGAATGTCCTTAGTGGCAATGAGTTATACACTTAATGACAGACCTGCATGTTTTATAATTTTCCCTGACAAAAAGAAAGACATTCAGAACACTGGTCAGTCTTCCACTAGCTAGGGCAATGCAAAAGTACCGCACTATACGTGTGAAACAAAGCAGGCTCTTAACAAAGCCGCTGGCCCAGGCACTGGGGGACGGCTCCACAATTCAGCATGACTGAACTGGCTCCCCAGCGCCCATGTAAAATGCCCTCAGTGGTGCCTGCATTGATGTAATCCCAGCTCTGGGGAAGCAGAGACAAGAGGATCCCTAGAGTTTGCTGGCTAACCCGTTTAGTCAAATCAGTGAGCTCCAGGTTCACTGAGAGACTGTCTCCAAAAATGAAGTGATTGAGGAAGATGTCTAATGCCAACCTTGGATTCCCCACCTACATGCACACCCACATTGTATGTGTACTGTGCACACACACGTATGCATAAATAGACATGTATACACATACCATGATGGAAACACAAAAGTAGATTGATAGACTGATTAATTGTCAGGCAAGGCCTCAATTCCAAGAAGAAAGATGGACAGGGAGCTGGGTGCTGTCCACCTCTTGATGATCTGGAGTGAATTATGTCACCCTCATGTGGTGGCTTTTTCATGGATAGCTGTTGTTAACAATGCCCTCAACATGGCTTGTTTAAGGGTGCACTGAGCAGCCAGCTTATGCCATAGCAGGTGTGTGCCACACAAACTTTCCAGCCAGCTTCCCAGTGAGGTCCACAGAACATAGCCGCAATATGTGCAGTTCCTGGGCACTGTGGGCCTTTAACTGGGTCGGGGATAAATTCCTGTAAAATTCACTTGCTTAAAATCCTTCAAGGCTTCTCACCTGCTCACCCAGGTTCTACAGCTCCATGATCATGTCCCTGTCTCCTATTCTGTCAACTTCACCTTTGAGCCTTTCTGCTATGCCTTCAAGAGGCCAGCCGCATGCCCAGTCAAAGCCCTAGAGGCCATATCTCAGACACATTTGCCACCTCCTCAGCAAACTTAGCTCCATGTGAGTGGCACTTCTGTCACAATGGCACAATTAAGATGGAGAGCACATGTCCACACAGCTCTTTCTCTAGCTCGTTCTTTTCTTTGTTCATTGCCTGCACCTTCAGTCTAGAGTAGAAACTCCATGGAGTGGGGACTGTGTCTATTATGTTCCGCTTATCTCAGGACTGGACCAGCACTCAGTGCCCAGACCGGGCTCAGAAAACATCCTGGAAATAAATGAATAGGTAAATGTCTGTTTCTTCCTTACCTAATTCCTTTAATGTGTGCGCATGTGTGCATATAAGTCAGAGAAAGAGGAATAGAGGAATAGAGGAAGGGAGGGAAAAGGGAGGGAGAGAGGAAGGGTAGGAAAGAAGGGAGAGGGCGGGAAGAAAACAGGTTGAAGATGGAGAAGGATTCTGATGTTTGAGTTGGGGAATGGTGAACAGGTGACTCTCCCCTTTTGCAGATAGTGGGTGGTCAACAGGCACTATAGCCAACGCAAGAGTACAAATCCAGCGGAACTGCCATTGCCCGGCTGTCTCTACAAAAGTGACTTCAACAGCCCTTGTGCAAAGAGAAACTCTCCACAGACGGGGTGTAGACTTGGGCACACCTCAAGACAGTAAGAGCAGCAAGTGAACAGCCCACAGCCAAATCAATCACAGTGCCTAGGGAGAAGCTGCCTGTGTTTTCTCTGAGATCAGGTATAAGACAAGGGTGCCCATGCCACTAGCACCTTAGGAGGAGCAACTGGGCAAGGGAGAGAGGACAGTTAAATTAGGAGCATGCAGATGGTGTGATTTTATGTGGAGGGAAACCTAATTGCTGTCAGATGAAGCCCGTCACATTGTGTGTTAAACTAAAAACATCGATTTTAAAAAAGCTGTTAGAACTTACAAACAAATCCAGTAAAGTGACAAGGCAGTCAGTATACAAACCTAGCACCATTTTCATACCACAATAATGAATGTTCCGGAACAGAACTAAGAAAGCAGCCCTTGCCAGCCAGAAGTGATGGCTCACACCCGTGTACTACCAGCCCTGGCAAAGTTGGAAGAGAAGGAAGGAATGCCACAAGCTCAAGGTCAACCTGGGCTACACAGTGAGTCCCAAGTCAACGGATGCAGGGTGAGGCCTTCTGGCCGATAGAGAGAGGGAAGAAGCAAACAAACGAACACTGAATTGTGTTCGTCCCAGGGCAACCAAAGCAATCTTGAAGAAAACGCCTCACTCCGAATCACACTCTCCAGAGCTGGCGGTGTATACGCTTGCAGGGTCGCCCCTTGGGAAGCTGAGGTGGGGGGCTGTGAGTGTGAGGCCCACCTGGGCCTCACAGTGCATCTCAAGCTCGCCTGGCCTGTGAGACTAGGATAGACGGGTACAGGAACTAGCTGTCTAACTCAATGTAAAGCTATAGTGAGTCTAACAGCATGATTAGAGTTAGCTGAAAACCCAACACAAAGGCCCACGAAAGAGAACAGAGAGCCCAGAAATTAATCTATGACCAAACAGCCACCTGAGTTTTGACAAAGGTGCCAAGAATCTATGATGGAGAGAAGACAGTGTCTTTGATAAACTGCTGTCATAGTTGGTTATACATATGCAAAGGACCCCCTTCCCTCCCCTGCTTAGGTCATCTGAAAATGGATGAAGTCCTGAGGGTCAGCCTGGAACTATGACAACGAGAAGACAGGAAAGGCCTCAAGACATTAGTCAGCAAAAGCAATGGCTGCCTTCGACAGAACTCCAAACGCTCAGGCAGGAAAAAAACGGACATGTGGGACTCTGTCAGATGAAGAGATGTCTATAAAGCCAAGGTGACAACCAACAGAGTTGACAGCCTGGAGAGTGAGGAGTGCTTGTCAGCTGTTCTTCCAGCGGGGGCCACATCCAGCATACAAAGGAGCCCAGAAAGCTGAATACCACAAAAGCAATGTAACTAAAAAAATGGGCTGTAGAACCAAGGTGGAGAACAGAGAGACAGTCAACAAACACACACACATACATATGTGTGTTTATATATATTTATGTATAATTTATATGTGTGCACATATATATATATAATTAGGGAAACACAAGTCAAAGCTCCATGAGATATTGTTTCACCCCCAGCAATGGCCATTGTCAGACAAAAGAATAGCCAATGATGTTGAGATGTGGAGAGAAGGGAACTCGTGCACAGCTGAGGAGATATAAGCTATCACGGCCATTGTGGGAAACTAGAAATCAAACTACCATAGTATCCAACAGCCCTGCTGGAATCCGAGACAGATGACGCTGGTATCCAAGGGAGGTGGAAGATACCTGCACTCTGTGCTTCTTACAGTGATGAACGCAAAGCCAGCCCAGATTACCATTAGCAGAGGAAGGATTAAAAGCATATGAGATAGATATGTGTATATACACATGGAATACTATTTGGTTATAAAAATGAAACCATGTCATTTGTAGCAGCATAGATATTAACTAGAGGGCAATGAGTTAAGTAAACATGGAAAGATAAACACAACGTGTTCTCATTCATCTGTGTGGCATCTAAATCACTCTCCCCGGAAGAGCAGTCACCGAGGGCTGAGACGGGAGTGTGGGATAGAAAGAAATCCAAGGGCTGGAGCGCTGGCTTGGCAGTAGTGGGTGCATTGTGCCATGGCAGAGGATCTGGATTTTGCTCCAGCATTTATGTTGGGCACTCAAACTGCCTGCAACTCAGGCTTCAGGGAATCCAACAACCTCTCCTGGACTTCAGGGGTACTCACACGTGGCACAGACACGCACGCACGCGCGCGCGCACACACACACACACACACAAAGAGGAATTACGTCCAGACCTTCTTTAACATATGGCCGATTTTGAGAGCACGGTGGTCCATGGCATACTTAGAAATGATTGCGAGAGTGTGCAATAATTAATGTTGGAAGAAACAGTTGTGTGTGTCCCTGATTTCCCTGTCATCCATTAGTTACGTGTACTGAATAACTTCAATGTTCCTTGTAAAGATGTATAGATACTATGTCTAAATTTTTAAACCTGTGTGTTAACAGCATGGCATCCTCATATGAGTCTCCCTAGGCCACTGTGCTTTAGACCCATAGACCGAGTCTGCAGTTAAGCGCCCGCAGGCCCACCTGTCAGGATCCCCATTAACCCAGCTGTCCCTAACATTCTCCTCTAGCTGCTACCTCCCGTCAGGTCATTGGAAATGAGTTCGGTCTGGGACGGTTAACGTGTGCACTCCCTTGACTGCACACGTAAGAACAGTACTGTGGGTCACCACCAGTAACTAAGACAGAGGAACCTGCTGAGGGACCTACCAGGAGTCTAGCATGACTATGACGATTGGCAAACACTACTTCATTACACTACAATGTCTCCCAAACAAAGCCCACTAAACACCAAAGCTGTTCTAAGCTAAAGTTGTTTTAAAAGGAAAATCTCAGCCAGACCATCATAAGATTGCTTAAAGGCCCCACGTCCACCTTGAACCCCAAAGACATAAGTATTTGTGGCAGAAATGGAGCCCCTTGCTTCTGGTGACAAGTCTCCAAGGCTTGCTGAGCCCAGCAAGGTCTTTAGGGACAGCCATAGCTTCGGGAAGAGAACACAAGCTTATCCACACACACAGGCCCATGGCCAAGACTGAGGCTAACATGGAGCTGTCTTACAGCCCTGAGTTAGGAGACACACCATGTCTCCCTGATCAAGCTACAGGGGCAGGGCCAGGCCAGGTGGCCTTCACCTCACCTCTGTCCCTCCTGTGAAGAGATCACCTTACTGCTTTCCAAGATAGTGCTGCATCTTTTGGAGGCCAAACACTGGGCAAATGTAATAATCTTCAGTTCAGAGGGCCCTGCTAGGGACAGAGGGCAATAAGAGAAAATAGATATCCATTTGACCCTGTGCAAAATAATCTCGAATGGGATCCTTGCCCATCTCCTCTTCCTGCTAACACTGCATGACCCAAAGCAGCAGGAGAGGCTCCAAGGCCCCTTGGGGGAACTGTCCTCAAGCACAGACCCAAAATAGCTTGGAGCTGTGCCCATTGCTCTAACGTCAACCCTCTCAGACCTTGGCAAGGATTACCATGTAACAGAGATCCCCCAGTACCAGAAAGTGGAAAACCATAGGCCAAAGAACTTGTTCAGTTTCCAATCTTATATTCCTGTATGCACTAAAAGTTCCAAAACCAAAAGCCATTTAAAATCCTGGTTAGGGGCTGGAGAGATGGCTCAGAGGTTAAGAGCATTGCCTGCTCTTCCAA
>LOEQ01000740.1:361751-373853 GCA_001685075.1 Bramus lutescens | reverse complement strand
TCTCTCTCTCTCTCTCTCACACACACACACACACACATCACAATTTTTCCATTATGTGAAGTTTAAAAAAGACCATGATCTAAGTATTAATGGATATTGACATATGATGCTACATTATGAAGCTTTTTTCCTTTCATCTCTTTGTATACTTTATAAACATAGCCACGTTTATAAAGGGTCAAGTTGTCAGAGAAGCATCCTTAGGTGATTTCATCTTTGTTGAGACATCGTAGAGTGCTCTAATTAAGAGAGTGCAGAGATCACTAGCTGGGGTAATCTTAAGGAATCCCAGCATAAACACAGTCTATAATTGACTAAAGGTTACGTGGCATGGACTAGACGAGGGTGCCGCGGACAATCCTCTGTGCTCTCTGTCTACTGCCAGCTCTCCAGCTTGCCATCAGTCCTGCTTCCTTCTCTGTTGCATAGCTGACAAACTGATTAGAGGACCAGGTGGGGCTGAAGAGACGGCTCAGCTACCCAAACACAAGGGCCTGAGATCAATTCTCCGGAACCTATAAACCTATACATAGTGTGCCTGCAGTGAGCTGGGAACCAGAGAGTGAATCCCCAGGAGCTCTTGGGCCACACACCACATCAGATTGGTGTACACTGGTGTACACGGTTGCAGAATGGCTGGTCTCAAACAAGGTGGATAAGGACTGATACCCAAGATTGTCCTCTGACCTCCGCTGGTCACATTGACCCTAAATCTGTCAGTCTGTCTACCTCTCCCTCGCCCTCCCCACATGGCAGGGGGGCAGTACCAGCCCAGGTGCCCCTTCCCTTGGTGACACTGAAATGTAAACCACAGAGTCTCAATTAGTAGGCAGGGGACTTCACCAGCTGTCACAATAAATGCTGAGCCAATCTCTTTAGCAGGCTCTCTCTAGCCACTTTTGGACCAGAGTGGGAGACTGCCCTGCTCACCTCAGAAATCGTTATGCAAGAAACAGAACTTTTCATGCCCCTTTGATAGGTCAACAGCATATTGTCTCGACACTAACCCTAATTTCATATAGGGGAGCCATCCCACTTATGCCGAGTGGCTCTAACATTTATAATGGGCACAAGGAACTTTTATACCCAAACTGACTATCACTTTTACAACACTAAGGCATAACATTTCATTTTGGGTGTGCATAATTATGCTCAGTAAGAAATAATGTCCTTTTATATCAGAGAGCCAAGGAAAATGAAGAACCCAGTATAAGGTGCCACATCCATTCCAGACACCTAGAGGAGCCCTTCCTGTTTGAGGACTAGACGCTGAAAGGAATCATACCTGGATTGAGACATTGCCCCTCTGTGAGAATATCTCCCAGGGTGACAGACAAAAACTGGTACTTGGGTCTCTGCCAGCACCAGTACCTCTTCTTCTTGGTCACCAGACTCAGGGGCTGCAGCTTGTCAGAGTCATTCAAGTGTGAGACTGAGATCAGATCTCCTCCATCATCAACTTCTTTAAGGAAATTCCGAGTCGCTTTGGCGAACATTCTGTCCGGTTCAGGTTACCTAAAAAATATGTTAGCATAGAGTCAAATATGGAGTTATTTTGTGTCATTTTTTTATAAAATTACATTTCTCTATAGCTATTATAGCCAGTATGAAAGAGTGTAACCTCTCTGAGAAACTATCAATTGTGAGTTCAGTTGAGGATAATGAAATCAAATTGAAAAGGGGGAAAAGCTCGGAAATATTGGAAAATAATATGTTTTAGTCAGGATAGGCTAGGTTATACTTCCAAAAACAAGCAACCCTGAAACTGCCGTGGCTTACAGCCCTGGGGGATGCGATCCCTTTGGGGTCGAATGACCCTTTCACTGGGGTCATTGAAGACCATCAGCAAACATGGGCATTTACATGATAATTTATAGTAGCAAAATTGTAGTTATGAAATAGCAATGAAAATAGCTTCATGGCTGGGGGTCACAACACGAGGAGCTGTATTAAAGGGTCATAGCACTAAAAAGGTTGAGAACCAACAGCTTACAGCTAGCTATAAAAGTTTATTTGTTAAGCTGGGCTTGATGGTACACATCTGTAATCCTATGGGGCAGAGGCAGGAGAGTTAAGACAAGCTCAAGGGCAGCTTTGTCCGTATAGTGGGTTCCAGGTCTAGACCCCATCCCAGACAGAAATTATTTGTTGCTTATACTGCAGGTTAATAAAGATGGAACAGGAAAGGTCTAGGTTTTTCTTTTTGGAGTGGGTTTTTTTGTTTGGGGTGTGTGTGTGTGTGTGTGTGTGTGTGTGTGTGTGTGTGNNTGTGTGTGTGTGTGTGTGTGTGTGTGTGTGTGTGTGTGTGTGTGTGTGAGACAGGGTCACTTTTTTTTAGCTTATGATGGCCTAGAACTCATTATGTAGCACAGGCTGGCCTTGAACTCTAAACAATCTTCCTGCCTCGGCCTCCCAAACACTGATGTTACAGGAGTAAGTCACCCTGCACCTGACTGAGAGTTTTCTTTGTTTTGGATAGAGGATTAAAGGAGAAACCATCATCCTGAACATTATAAACCATTATACAAGATAAAAGAGAGTTCTAGAAGGCCTCACATTAGCAATTAAAACCCTGGCACAAAAGGTACCCATGGCTTGTTTGCTTAGAATGTGTCAAAATGCAGCTTTAACCAACCTTGAGAGTTCAGAATACAACCCTACCAAGAACCTGGAAGGCACAGACCTAGGAATGTTTATTGACATAATGACTTCCAAATATTGAATCAACAACAGATTGGAGATATTAAAAAATAATTGCATTGTATTGAACATGTGCAGACTTCCCCTTCAAACAATGCTGTGAATAAGCAAAAGACCAATTGTATAAACAATATACAGGTGACTTAACCATACCAGATGCCGTGTGTGGGATGTATGCAAACTACACCGTTTTGTAGGAGGAGGGTTGGCTAAGGAAGGTGGTCCCACATTGCCAAGTCTGGCACGGCTTGGTCCTGGAAATCTGCCTCAGTCATTAAAGAAATGGACAGACACACAGACACATGTACAGAAAATCTGGGATCAGGTGGGCTCTGCTCTCTGGTGGAGCAACGCCTTCTATAAGAGCAATTTGGAAACTCTGAATGGTTATTTTATATATCTGAAATTCAAATCGAAGGGGTTGCTGCATTGTTTACAGCTGAATAAGAAGATAGGTTTAGGCAGTCTTGGGCAGGAGGGCTCAGGAGGGAAGCAGTCTCAGGCTGTGGTCAACTGGGAGGAGGAAGCTGTGGTTGCTAGCCTTTGCACACACTGCCTGCTTTTGCACTTGGCAGAAGAGGGCTTTGCCATTTCCCCCTGAGCTTCAGAGGCTTTCCCCTCCTCATAGGTCTGAGGCATCGGGGTCCTTGATGTGGTTGTGCCCAAGAAAACAATACACATGCACTCAGAACGCACCCTCTCCTTACACATTCGTTTAGGGCTTCTTCCACTTCCCTTCAGTGGTACCTAGGGGCCACCGCAGTTCTGCAAAAAGTCAAAGACAGATTTTTCTCTACCTTGTGTGATCTTCCCGGCTCAGAAATGAATACTAGCTAGCTATAAATTTTTAACCCAGAAGTAAAAGTATCGTCACACTTCAGCTAGAGGGGGAAAGGAACCCCAGGATATAAAGAGGAAGTAGCATGTTTGGTGGAGTATAGGCTAGTGAGCGGACTGACTTTCTGGAAGAATGCCCTCAGTTACTCCAACCTCACACCAACACCTGAGAAAATTAGTAGTAAAGCTGGGTTTCTTTGCAGAAAATAAAACCATAAAAATGGTAGGAGGTGCAGAGAAATATTTTTGTGATGATAGGATAAAAGGACATTTATAAAGGCAAAATGCAATCTGAGTGTTTGCATTGTTTATGACAAGAATATTATTTAAAACAACTCTTAGAACAAGATCTCCTGAATAAGTTGGGAGCGTGGGGACCTTGGGGGAGGGCAGGAGAGGGGAGAGGGGAGAGGCAGGGAGGAGCAGCAGAGAAAAACGTAAAGCTCAATAAAAATTAATTTAAAAAAAGAAAAGAAAATCAACTCTTAGAGGCCAGAGAGATGGCTCATTGTTTAAAAGCGCCCCTTGGAGGTTTCTAGCACCCCTTGGAGGCTTACTGTTGTCAGGAAATTCTAGTTCAAAGGGGCCTGATAGCCTCTGTGACCTCCTTACACACTGCATATACCTGACCCACAGACATACTGTGCAAACTCAACATCCCTATATAAAATAAAAATAAATACACACTAAAAATAAACTTTTAAAAATCAAGTACTTGAGTTATAACACATAAATTGAACATATATATGTACAGATTTCAAGTCCCATATTTAATATTTAATACCACACAAAACAAATTGAAATAACACTTTTATTTACTTGATAATTTTATTTTTGTTTCTTTGATTTTATTTGGGCTCTTTTGAAGTTGAGCATGTAACATCCTAGGATAGCCTCAAACTCATAATCCTGCTGACTCATCCTCCCTAGTACTGTGATTCCCACTGTGTGCCATCATGACCAGCTGAAATGGCATCTTAAGACTAACTACAAACAAGAATAAATATCGAATGGGCAAGAGCTAGTGTCTGTATTCTTGCCCTGGAACTTGGCCAATCAATCACTCGGTCCCACAGCACTCCTGGAGTTTAAGAGCTGGGTGTGGTCCCGGACTTTACCCTGTGTGACTCACTTTCTTCAGCACGCATCTCCTCTGGGGTTTCAGAAACATCTCCCTCCCTACTTGTTCTCCACAGCACCTTCTCCTTGGTTCCTATGAAGCAGTGGCTGCTTCTGCCTGTTCTTGTATATCAGAGTAAAAATAAACATTCAAAGAGAAGCAAAGATCCTGTCTGAAGAACGGGCTGTGAACGCTGTGACTAAGGAGCTTGCCTTCAATGGAGCATTCATTTATTCATTTGTTATTCAATAAATTCAAGCTGTTAATTGAGGCATTCATTAAGAATTTTTGCATACACACTAGGTTCTGGGTTGAAGCACTCAAAAAGCCATTAGGTTGATGCTGGGTTTGGTGACTCATGCCTATAATCCAAGCACTCAAGTAAGCCAGGGAGACAGTTGTGGGTTCTAGACCAGTAGGCTAGCGAGACCACACACACACACACACACACACACACACACACTCACACACCACTTTATGGTAACTGTTGGCAGATCATGGCAGAGAATGAGCAACAAAAAGTCCTGTCCTTTCGATCTAATGGCATCTAGGTTGCACTTTGTAGCCAAGGAGAATCCGTGAGAATAAGAAGCATTTACAGAGCAGAGGGTAAGGGAGACCAGGAAAGCAAGGCAGGCTATCAGCTTGTGTCTGGTGTCTATGCCGATGCTCTGCAGCCACCTCACTGAAGAACTGAGGATGCTTACTAAGCTTTGGGATTGACCAGCGTTGCAAGACAGGGTTCCAGAATGGGAAATGACAGGAGCAGCCTGACAAGGCCCCTGGACCAGAGACTGAAGGTCCATACACCACTGCAGGAGTGTCTGATGAGCAAGAGCTATGAAAGGGCGTGGCCAGAGAGCAAAGGTGATCAGCACAGCCATTTAGATCTCCTACAAAAACCAAGTGAGGCAGGAGCAGGTAAAGGTGCTTGCTGCCAAATCCAATGACCTGAGTTCGATCCCAAGATCCACAGAGGGGAAGGAGGGAACTGACACCTGCGTGTTCTCTTCTTGCCCCCACAGCTGCACGTGCACACATGCACACACACCATAAACAAATACATAAATGTAAGCAGGGAGTGGGGGAGTGGGTAGGAGAGAAAAAGGCTAGAAACAGAGGCAAGTCTATGACACCCTAAACTCAGTATCCTCCAGCAGAAAGATGCAGGTTTGGTGGATTCCCTTGAACTCTGGTTGGCTGCCCAGTGATGATGGAAGATAGGAGACCCACTAGGATGCCCTCCAGACGGTCCAGGCAGGTGGCGGGTGATGAAATAGCTCAGCCAGTTACCAAGAGATGGATTCAGGAAATTGAGGGCAGCAACTGCCACAACTGTCTGAGGGACAAGGTGCAGGATTTGTAACTTTGAACAAAACTGGGTCTCCCTTTTGGCACGTGAAGACTCATCAGGATGGTAGACCCAGGCTGTTTAAGTTCGCCCTTGCTGTTGGGATCATACTTTTTATAGGCTCTAGATTCTTTTCTGAAACAAGCAGAATGGGAGTTCACATCAAAAGGGTTTCTGTGGCCATGATGTCAAGCTTGCTGTTAAAACAACTACAATAACAACAGCAACAATAACAACAACAAAATGGAATCCAGCGGCTGTGCCCCGGAGGTACCAGAGGGTGAAGAAAGGGTGCTTTAAATTCATTTTTAGAGGGACTTTTTCATTTCATCGAACACCAAACCTGGCCAGTTGCCTTCTTGAGAGAGCAAGTTGCTTAGGGAGATACTGGGAGCCGGCTGCTCTGAGAGCTTCTATTAGATTCAGGCTTGGCCACTCACAGGACTTCATGAAGATGGTCTCCTGGGAAAGCTAAGGCTAACACTTTCTTTTCTGTTACGTGTGGGTATAATTTACAAGGCACCAAAATCTACACTCCCAAAAATGCTGAACACTCTGAATCATGCTAAACATTCCTGACCATGATCTCATCTTTATAGCATGAGGGGGCCGGCTTGTTGGGGTTTCTGTCCCGCCTAGTACCCCCACAGCCAGCGTGCCCCAAAGAAAGTCACACAGAGATCTCCATAAGTTATAAAATTGATTGGCCCATTAGCTCAGTCTTCTTATTAGCTCTTGTAGCTTATATTAACCCNGAATGGGCTTCCTCCTTTCCAGCATTCTCCTGTTCTCATCTCCCTGCCTCTACTTCCTGCCTGGTTGACCCGCCTATACTTCCTGCCTGGCCAATCAGCGTTTTATTAAAATACATGATTGACAGAATACAGACAATTCTCCCACAACACATCTTATTTGCCCTTTATGCCCCTTTGACTACCATTATCTCTGTGTTTCCTTATAGAAATACAAATTTAAAAGTCTGTGGACCCCTCTGCACGCATTCTTCTTATATAATGATATAATCTATAGACTGTGTCACATGAGCACCTTCTGACTTACAATTGCTTACCACTCCTTTCCTGAGTGTATTGCGGCTTATAGGCCCTGTCGTATATGGTTCATCAGTTGTATTTTTTCCAATTTCTGCTATTTTAAAATTACTGCTACCCAGATATGGTGGCTCAATACTGCAATCCCTGTACTAAGAAGGCTAAAATGGGAAGATTGTCATGGGTTTGAGGTTAGCTCTGGCTAATAGTGAGTTCCAGGCCAGTCTTGACTATCGAGAAACTGTATCAAAAAGCAAATAACCAAACAAAATACTACTAAATATTTCTTCATAGACAGACGACTGGATTGGGAGGTGAGAGACCTAGGAAAGAGATTGCTCGTCAATAAGTTGGTACCCTTGTGACTCTGGACCTTCTTTTCTTCTGCAGTCCAAGTAACAATGTACCTGCTTTTACAGATGCCTGCTAAAATGTTACTGAGTCTTTTTAGCAATGATAGCCTCAAACTTTAGAATCTTTGACTGTCTCGGAGGTGAGAAATTGAGTCTCAGTATAGATATAGGTTGCATTATCTCAATACAAAGAAAAGCAAACATCTGTTATTTTGTTACAAGCCTTTAAAATTTTTCTCTCTTTTATAAAAAATGCTGTTGGCTTTTTTATTGTTTGCTTTTTAGTTTATGTGTATGGGTGTTTTCCCTGCATGAATGTGCACCATGTTTGTACCCAGCAAGGCTAGAAGATGGCATTGGGTCCCCTAGAACTGTAGTTACCAAAGGTTTGGAGCAGCTATGTGGGTACTAGGGCTGGAACCCAGGTCCTTTAGAAGAGCAGCCAGTGTTCTTATCCCCTGAGCTACCTTTCTATCTATATAGAATGTTTCTATATGTTTTCTTTATATCTAGGATTTTTTGTTTGCTTTCATTGTTGTAGTTTTAAAATAATATTTTATTTTTAAACGAGATGTGTTTGCATGTGCTTATATGTACACCACGTGAGTACAGAAGGCTTTGGAAGCTGTGACAAGCCTTCAGCTTCCCTGGAGCGGGAGCCTCAGGCAGCTATGAGTCAGCTGATGTGGGGCCTCAGAACCAGCCCAGGTCTTATGGAAGAACCCTGGGCACTCTTAACCACTGAGCCATCTTTCTAGCTTGCTGTGAAACAGGGTCTCACACTGAAACCCAACTTAGCTTGTAACATGTCTCAAACTCACAGCAATCCTCTTGCCTCTACCCCCCTCCCCAAGCTGACATCACCAGCAGGAGCTACCACAGTTATGGGAGTTTTGTTTTTGTTCTTAATGATTTTGAAACAGGGTCTCAATATGTTCAGCATACTGGCCCCAAATTCACCCTCCTTGTGGCTGAGACTCCCAAATGTTGAGGTTACAGGTATGTGTCATCATGTCTAGCCTGAAAACTTTTGCTATAAATGAGAGGAATCGGCCAAAATACAGACTAGAAATTTTAACATGCTCAAGTTTATGTCATGCCATTAGGTGGTACCACATTGCCACCATCATCTCAATCACCCGAGGTAACTGACTAGTCAACAAAGATCTAACATGCCCAGGTGTTCATCAGCAAAGGAACCTATGGGTCTCGGCCACTTTGTGGGCTGCATATCAGGTAGTTACATTATGATTCATAAGAGTAGCAAAATTAGAGTTATGAAGTAGTGACAAAAATAATTTTACGGTTGGTGGTCACCACAACACGAGGAACTGTGTTAAAGGGTCCCAGCATTAGGAAGTTTTTATCTTGAAATTCGCTAAGAAAAATAGTTCTACTGTTTTGGCTGAATTTAAGCAAGCTTTTATTAAAACTTTAAATACCGACCAAGATGGAACTTGGTCAGGACCATCACCTGGAAATGTTCCAGGTAAGTGGCTCCAAGACACATGTTGGCAGAGCTTATATTGTCAAAACCCATTGGCCGCTGTCCTTTCCCATGAGGCTTTGATGTTATTTTCTAAAAACTCCAATTCCCAGAATCCCAGAAAGTCACCTGATCCTTGGGCAGCTGGGGCTTACAGGTTAACTTCAGGTCTAACAGAAGTTTGAGAACCACTGATCTAGAATGCGATACAAGGACCCCATATTGCCCAATGCACAGAAACACAGTCAAATCTCAACTAAAGTCAGACTTTAAATTCAATTTCCCGCAATGCTCCACCTTGGAAGTCCATGACAGTAGACTCAGGGCCATGCAAATAAAAAGCACTGAGCTTCACAGGTGTGGCAGCTCCTGCACACTGACCTGGAGCTTAAGAATGATAGTAGCAAATTTTTCTTCACCTGCCTGTCTGGCTGGCTTCCCAGCCAAGGCAGATTAGAGCGTAGGCACTCCGTGCGGATGTGGTTAAGGACAGAGCAGGACTCCTTGGAAAAGAAAGCAAGACAACATTCAGAGTTAGCAGAGAATTTGGCCACCTGAGGCCACTGACTCTTGGGAACCAGGAACCTTGAAAGGTGGCAATGGTTGCACGAGGAACCACCACACCACACCACACCACACCAGTGGGTATGATCCAGTCTTGGGCACACTTGGTCTTGTGTTTTGGGGGACCCTATTCTTTTTCACTTCCTACTTAAGCTTCTTTTTCCTTCTCCTCTTCTGTTTCTTGCTTTGTTTTGAGAGAAAACGTTTGAGGCTGGCCTTGCACTCTATGGTCTCCTGTCTCTGATTCCCAAAGGTGGGAAGACGGTTCTTCTTCTGGTCTTTCCACAGCAGGCCTGGAGGTCTTGGGAAGAGACCACAGAGACCACAGCATCAAATGCAGCAAATGAAGAGCAGGGTCAACACGTGTTGGGTTCCTGATCTCTGCTAGGTGCTGAGCAGGATGCTTTTTGTTTCCTCATTTACTCTCCAAAACAAACTCCCCAAAGCAAGCATTTTATACATACTGCAGATGTGGAGACTGAAGTTCACAAACGTTAAGTAATGTTCTGAAGATCTTGACAGACAGACACATGTAAAGCAAGCCCGGTACTACAGCACAGAACTACTAAGAGCTGGGCTTGCATTCCCCCGCTGGTCGTGAACAGGGTCATGGGGGATCTGTATGAACTGAGGCTACTGTGATCACAAGTTACGGCAAAAAAAAACATGAACCCTATGGCGCTATATTCAACTATAGACCAAGCACAAATGCTCTCCCAGCCACGAAAGGGCCAATACCACCTTCCTCCCCATTATGCCTGTGACAGAGGATACTTCTCCACCAGCCCCAACTGTGGCCTAGGTCAGGCAGGCTCTCCATTTAGCAGTGATTGGTGAAGAGACACAATCAGAATTGTTTCCCACTTCCAGTCAGCCTTTCCTCCAGAGCAGACTTCCCTCTGAGAACCCTGGCAAGCCACTTTCCCCCTTGTAGCAAAGAGCAATGAAACCCAGCAGGTCCAAATCCCAGTAGCTTAGCCCAGGCAACCTTGAATGTCTGCCCAGAGAATTCGTACTGAGCCAAGATCTCTTGAGTCCAGAGCAGGTGCTTCTGACCACTCTGCCCTGCTGATCCCTGGTCAGCTTTTTTAATTTAGCTGTATATGGTTCGTTTGGTAAAGACAGCGTTCGTGGAAAGGCCAACGTCAGTTATGGTGGAGACAAAGCTACTGCCTTGAAATAAAAAGTGTGTGAACTAAACGGTGGTCAGAGGACAGGCATGAGCCTGAAAGGCAGCAAAGGCTCCAGGACAAAGTGGAGGAACATGAAAGACTGTTAGGGACAGAGGGACACGGGTGTGGTGTCCAGCCTGTATTCTTTGTACTCAGAACTAGAAAGGCTGAGACAGGAGTCCACCCTGGGCTTCATAGGGAGATGATAGCTTTTTTTTTTTTAAAGTGTTAATTAATTTTCAAAGTAAAAGCAGATGTGGTTGGCTGCACACACCTGTAATGCCACCACTCCGCTAAGGGAGAGGCAGCAGGATCACAGTGTTCAAGAGCAGATCAGGTTGCCAGGACTCATAAAGAGGGGACTTCTGGAGCAAGCGTCCTGAGTTCGAAAAGAACGAGAATGTCCTGTGGAGAGCATAGAGCGTCCTCTCTGAGCAGGCCAGCCTGGAGTCCAGGGACCTGGGCAGGCCACCTGGGTCATTTTTTCTCTCGGATCTAATCAGAGTCTGGCCCCAGCAGCTCCCAGAAGCTTTTCTTTGTAAGAAGTACTTGTGGGTGGCAGGTGTTGAAGACGATTCGTTTTATTGTACATCTAGATGCTGTTCCTCTAACCTTTCAGCCCTTTTCCTCCTACTCCCGACTGTGCCTGGGGCGTGACAGCTCAGGCCCAGCTGTCGCAACACATCCTTCCCCACTTCTCTCCAGGTCCCATTCAGACTCCCAGTGACTGGGTAGCTGGCTGACTGGCTGCTTTTTGTTCTGGCTCCAGCAAAGCCCTGGAGCTGCTCCAGTTCTTTCCCTGACTGCTGCAGATGGGAAGGACCCCTCCCCAAACCCCCATTCCTGGTTGAGATAAAAGGGTCTCAATGGGGAGGTTGGATTCAGTTACCCAAGGCCAGGCCTTACCCAAGCCTGCCTCTGCCTGCCTTTGGCTTTTCCTCCCATACATGCACACGCCTGAATCCTTCCAGACACCAGAGATCAGAAGACAAAGGATGGATACGTGGGGATGCAGTAGGGACATGATGAGGTGGGGGTGCCAGAAAGCACCAGCTGCACTTGCCACCTTCCAGGTCTACCTGAGTGGCCAGGAGCTTGCTGGGAGGAGGCAAGGATGGGACGGAGACCAGGGCTGAATCGGACCAGGGCAGGACAGAGCAGTTGCCGCCCTTGGAAAGAAAAGGGGACGACTATCCCCCAGTCGCCGACTTCGGTAGGAAACAAGGGAGTCCCCAAGGAAAGGGGGCGCTGACAGTTTGGACAGTTTGCCCCAGACCTGGACGCCACGAAGAGGGGGGAGCACAGGCGGAGCCCGCAGCTCGTACCCGCAGTCACTTACCCGCACGCGCGCTGCCGCTCGGTCCTGCACTCGGTTCCGGCAGGCGCGTTCCAGGGACACACAGGGAGAGGAGTAGGGCAGGCCTGGACCTTTGTTCAGTCAGTCCGGCCCCAGGGAGCCTCAGCTGGGCC
>LOEQ01000740.1:330613-342588 GCA_001685075.1 Bramus lutescens | reverse complement strand
TGGCGGGGGAGGGCAGGGTCGCCGGGAGTGGGCGTGGCTTGCCTCTTAAAGAGATAAAAACCATAAAAGGTGCTTGCTGCTCTTCCAGGGGACCCAAAATCAGCTCCCAGCATCTTTGTTAGGTGGCTCACAACTGCCTATAAGTCCAGCTCCAGGGGATGAGATACCCTTTCTGATCTCATGGGTGCCTGCACACATGTGCTACACAGATACACAGACACACCCCATACCACGCACACACACACACGCACGCGCGCACACACACACGTATGTAAAAATAAAAGGCTGTGCTGAGAGTGAGAGATTGGATTTTAGACATGATAAACCAGACAACGGGCTTGAGCAGCCTGACTGAGCTCAGGCTACAACAAGAAAAATGTCATCAGCAGGCTCTCTGGACCAAAGGCATTTGTACTG
The DNA here is from genome assembly GCA_001685075.1 of Bramus lutescens. Lineage (NCBI taxonomy): Eukaryota > Metazoa > Chordata > Mammalia > Rodentia > Cricetidae > Bramus > Bramus lutescens. The sequence continues at coordinate 342,171 of LOEQ01000740.1, read as the reverse complement.
ATACAACAGGGCATGATGACGCTAACAAAGAATCCCAAATGCTCAGTTAGTATGGAAGCCTTGTTTGCCTTTCCTCTACAGCCCTGGACTCAGTCTCTCTCCCTAGAGTTTTAAGAGCCTAAAAGGCAGCTCAATGGTATAGGTTGACCATTAGCCAACACTACAGAAGCTTTTGGTTAGCAGGATTCAATGTTAGAACAGGGCAAAGCAGGACAAGTTGTTTGCTTTTGGTGTTGCGCCCCAAGGTCTGCCTCCTTTCCTTGTTGGTTTGCCAAGACGATGTGGATCCTTACAGGTACCCCAGACACCAGGAGGTGGAGATGGGGAGAAAATGCCTGGCTCTTTCTTTTCTGAGGCACAAGCCAAGAGAGGTAGGTCCCCATTTCTCACAACTTTCCTGTCATATTTCAAATTACAACTGCTAATCTGAAAATGTCACAGCTAGATGACTATGTGTGCAGCCAAAGACAAGAAGAGATTGGAGAGCAGAGCAGCCAGCAAAGTGGCAGGCTTGCCCTTCCCCACACATCTCCGTGGTGCTGTCATATTGTGACCTCCACCTATGCCTCAGCTGCTGGGCCGGAACTGGCCCGATGACCCAGTTTGCAATGTTCCCAGCAGCTACAGAGATGACCTGCATAGCATCCTGGTCCGTTTGAATGTGAGCCTTTCCTGAAAGAGTGAAAATGAGCAGATTTGTACATTTGGTTAGGAAAATTGAAAGGTATGCGGAGGGAAATGAGGCGTCGGAAACTCTAAGGAGTGGAGGCGGTGAGCCAGTAAAGGTGGAAACAGCAAGAGTTGGGTAAGGAAGTTGTTCGTAAGCACCCAAATGGCAGATACAGTTAGAGAGGTGCTGTAGAGAGGATTAGTGTGGCCTTGAGGAGGAAAATGTAACCTTATTGAGAGAAGAGAGTGGAACACAGACTAATCTATTATTGATAAATACCTTCCAGTCTCTGGAGGCTTGGCAGTAAGGCAAGTATCATTCCCTGTGACGTGCGTATTTCAGGTCCCACGTCATGTTTTGCTACCAGCCGTACATGGTGTATGTGATTGTGCATGTCAATGGTACCACAGGTGTTCTTTAGGCTGGAAAAAATGTCCTAATAAATAAGAACATCTGTCACCTCACATATCAAGACATGCAGGAGGGACTGGCAAGATAGCTTAGCAGGCAAAAAGACACTTGCTGATGAGCCTGAAGGAGTTCAAGTCCTGGGACCTGTGTAGAAGAAGGCAAGAACCTACTCCCGTAAAGCTTCGACTCATAGTTTGAGTATACATCCCTCTCACCATGGTGGGGACATTCATGGAGCATTGGGGACATTCATGGAGCAAGGGCCAGTCACGTTGCAGTCACAGTTAGAGAGATGAACGTTACTGCTCAGCTCCATGTCCCCTTCACTCAGTCCAAGACCCCGGCCAACAACTAGGTAGCTCTCCTTACCTCAATTAACAAGGATTTCCTTCACAGACAGCACCTTCTGAGTCTGTGGCGAAAAATGACTTACCTACCAGCTTGCCACCAGATGGGTGGCTTCTGAAGGTGGAGAAATGTCTGGGTTTAGAACCATTCCTTGCTCTATAAATGTTTCCCCAAGACTCCATCACAGCAGCAGCTGGGGGCCTCCTTCTGTACAGCCCTTTTGAAAAGTACCTAAGAAATAGCTGGGCCTGGAAGCACACACCTGTAGTGTTCATCCTGGGCAACAAAGAGACGCTCCATTGCAGTCAAATATAAGGTCACCTAGTCCCCACTTCCAATTTCAGACACTCATAGAATCTATGAAAAGAAACTTGTCCCTACCAGGATGGCAATTTTAGACAATCGTGTCCCAGCCCCAGGGGGAAATTTTGTGTGTGTGTATACACATGCATGCATACATGTGTGTAAATTACTCCCAGAGTTTTAGTCAAATTTAAGAATCTTAATTAATGTATCATCCTGGTCTATGAGTTTAAATGATGGCAGTTAAGGAGCCTCCCCTCAGTATATTAAAACCATTACATGAGTGGTTGATTTGAGACCCAGGCAGGGATAGCTCCTCCTCCAGCCTGCTCTGGGTTGTCTGGCAAAGCACACATACCTCAAAACCACACTTCTGATGGTGTCTCCATTTTGGGAGCTCGAGCTGCCACTGAGGCAGTAATGGCTTCCTGCCTGGTTAATCTTCTAGGCTTCACACTTGCTCTGGACCCTTCATTTAATTCTCTGACTCCTTGAGTTGGTCTGTGTTCCCTGGCAGGACTTCTGCTATGAAGTGTATGAGAAGGATGCCAGTTAGGGATGTCGTCCTGCCTTGCTCATCACTGATGACAGTGACTACACCGACACTAGGAATTTATGGGTCTGAGAGCATGACAAAAATGTCTCCTCAGTTGTTGGCATCCTGATGCTTTAATACCAACATGCACAAACAGTGGCCAGTAGTTTAAAAAGTTGAGGATGCTCTTCAGATTTCCTTTAGCACCAGGTCATTCTGAAGGATGCTGGGACACACCGACTGGCACCAAGTGAAGTTCTGTGAATGTTTGGGAATGTAACTTGGATAGGGGAGAGGGATCGGCCACTGTTGGTGTGACTACGTAGGCGTAATCAGCACGCTTCCACTTCACATTATAACACACAGAAAACGGTATTTCTATAGCACAGGAAGTGAGCAGAGCAGAGACCCTTGGACTAGAGTTGACCTCACTGGAGCTCCTAGTGCCCATTCCAATAGCGGAGGGTGACTGGGAAATGCAGGGTAGAAGGCTATGGCAACCCAGTGTTTCCCAAGTTTGATACCTCAGGATCTGTCCCTTTAGGTGAGCAGGCTTTTTCCTCCAGACAGACTCTAGGAAGCATCGTGTTGTCTCTTCCATCAACCACAATTACTCAGTCAGGAAAAACAAAGGCAAAGGTGACCATTACTATAGTCTTTATTCTCAGTCAATGAGCCACACGGGGTGGAGAGACAGCAAATGGGAAGGGGCTTCTGGGAAGCCAGACAGGGATGGACAGCAACGTAGGACTTAGACTTTACAAAAGGTCACATAGAAGATTTACAAGTATCAACCCCCCCCAAAAGCATATCCTCTGGGGGGTAACAGAGGAAGATTAAAAAAATAATAGTAATCATGAATGAAATAAGTGAGTAGTCATTTCTGACAACCACATCCCCTAAAACCAGCTTGCACTTTAGTAGACCATCATGATTTGCAGATATCGTTCGATATGTAGGCTTTCAACAGAAAGATAAATTCCAAGTCACAGGTCAATACAACACAGAAAAGTGAGCGCGTGAAAATAGCTTTAATCTGCTAGCAAAAATAGATTTATGCTGATGTTGATATCAAAACTAAAGACATTCGGATAAATTCTGCCCACACACTGTAGCTGTTACACCTAAAATCACGAGAGCAACTTATGGCTCTCAGGTAGCTAAGAGGATCTGAGGACAGTCAGAGAGCTTGTAGTGCACAGTAAGCCTACATTAAAAAGCACAGTAACCCTTGCCTCTATTTTTGGCTTGCCATCTTTAAGAGTAGAATAAAACATCTGGCAAGTGCAGATGAAGGACAGTGCTAGAAGGCTGAGCAAATAAACGATTGGAAGTAGTTAAAAATAGGGTATGAGGAAAATATCAGCCTAAATGAAGTAAACATTAAAAATCTCAGTTTTTATAGTCTTCCCTTAGGGAGCCCCCCAGATGCACTGGAAGACTGGGGAACTGCTAAGGCATTCATGATACTGAGTAGGTAACTGTATTGATATCCTAAGGTGAAATTCTACCTATTCAATATAGAACCCTCCCGAGTCTGAGGGTACACTATATCTGTTTAGTACCAGACTCCCCCTAGTGTCTCAGAGGTGCACTGCATCTGTTTAGTTAGTACCAGACTCCCCCTAGTGTTCCAGAGGTGCACTGCATTTGTTTAGTTAGTACTAGACTCCCACTAATAGTGCCTTGGAAGTGAACTGCATCTATTTTGTTAGTCTCAGACTCCCCTCTCACGTGTGGGAGGGGAACTACTTCTGTTTAGTTAGTACCAGACTCATCCTAGTGTCTTGGAAGTGAACTGCATCTATTTAGTTAGTACCAGACTCCCCCTCGTGTCTGGGACGGGAACCACATGTTTAGTTAGTACCAGAAGCATCCTAGCATCAGAGTGTGAACTGCAGGAAGAAGCTGCATGGAGGCTTTTATTACCGCCTTTGAGGAGAGGAAATATTATCTATCCTTCAGGTACCCACGGGCCTATGGAGGAAACTACCCTTCTCCTTTGTTATACTCAAGATGCTCTTGAAAAGAGGAACACTACAGATTCTATAGACAGGAGAACATCTGTAACCTAGCATTAGCTTGAAATAGCATAGCTAGAATGAGAGGCTGAAAGCGTCATATCAAATGGAGCAGTGATTGGTATTATCTATTTGAGAAAGTCAGAGTCCAGAAACTTAACCTTTACCTTAATTCTTCTCGAGCAATACCATAGTTCTGCTTTCCTTATAAAATAAGCAAGTCCTACACAGACAAACTTGTTGGAAAGGGGTGTTAGACAGGACAGAAGGAACGCAGCAGCCTCCACACTCCTGCAGGGAGTTTTAAGATTCAAATACCAAGGTTGCATCTCCAGATCAAGTGCATTTCAGAAAACCCTCATCCAGACACTGGCAGTGACAGGGAGAATTTACACATGGTTCCGGAACATGTTTTGTTCATTCCAGTCCCTGGTTCAAATAAAGTGACTTCCAAGGTGACATTTGGGTCAGCTGTTGGTGGGATCCTAAAATAAAGCTTGAAATCAACAGAAATTACACCACAAGAAAATTCTAAGAATTAGCAAGCAACTGGTACCGCAAGGCCACAACTATTCCAAAAAGGTTTTTGTTTCTGGTGTTTTTCTGTCTCCTTTGAGTCAGCCTCTGGAACAGGCCTATTTAACAGTCAATATTACTAAAACTCCACATTTATCCTCACATTGTGTACAGCAGATTTGTTTCCCCACTGAGAGCCGTTAAACCTACAGCCCACTTCCTCATGTCTGTGAGCAGAATGTGGATAACGCTTTTAAAGGAAAGGAAGAAGCAGAAGCTAAAGAATTGAGCTGCACCATCCAGCTGCTTAGAAATGGAAATGAGATTCCCACTGTGTTCGTCTTGATGTCTTCATAAAACAGAATAAGTGAACCAATATTTAATGAGTTGTTTAAAATGACAGTCACTTGTAGATGCCAAAGACTACCAATTCACCTTCAACACTCCATTGTGAAAACTCAGTGCTGTCCAGTCGGCTATCTGCTGTGACACACGTCAACTCCGCGGGGTCAGGTCTCTCCTCCACCTCTTCTGTGGGTCCTGGAGATCACACTAAGGCTGCCAGGCTTGTACAGTAAGCGCCTTTACATGCTGAGTCAATCTCACAGGCCCCCTCAAATGCTTTCTATAGAGAGTTCTTTACCCTGTCATTCCACACAATGCTTCATAGAATCATTACGGACATTCAAGTCAAAGGCTTAACAATCAGGCTTTGGTATTAATGTGCTCTGGGCAGAAGTCGAAATGGTTTTGCTAACACAGTTCAGCCCCTGCGTACAATCTGCTATCACAATGTGACATAAGACACAAGGACAACGGTTTCCTTTCAGTAGCTCCTATTTGGGACCTCAGAGTGTTTAAACGAGAGTAGAAGGAGGAGGTAAAACCTTTGCAGCTTCCTCGGGACAACACAGAACAGCAATGCGTGGTGTTTGTCTCTAAGGCAGATGGTCAAACTGTTGACACACCGTTGAGAAGTACAGAGCTTAGCGAGAGGTAGAAAATACCAAAGCCGCAGGGAAGAAGGACGTGCCAGGTTATTTCAGACCACCAGGGACTTCACTAAAGCCTGAGAAGGTCACAGGCTGTTTACTGTAGGTCTTGTACTAAAGGGGAGACATTCCATCCTCAATCCGGGTCAAAAAGTGGGCTTGCAAGCCCGGGGTGGGGCAGGAAGCTAAAGGTGGATTTCTTAAATCATTAAGGATTCGACTCTCACTGAGAAAAACACGAGATGCCTTCTGCCCCCCCTAGGATGCCATCAGGACACTGAATTATTAGAGCTCTCTCTGATTAGTACAACTTCTCTAAGGCGGGGGGGGAGTTTCATATATAAAGCAACAGAACTACAGAGAGAGAAGGCCTCTTTTTCCAGATGGGCCATGCCCGATTTACATAAAAAATATGCATCTCACTAACCTTACACAGACGCCTTAACCACTAAAATGCAAATGAAAATATTCTTGGTACTTCAGCACCAGCAGAATTGTTCTGTATGAGCAATTCAAGAGCTGTCTGGGGTTAAAAAGACATCCCAGCTCCCAAATAAACCTGGAGAGCTAGTGCACAGGTGAGTAACCCTAAGAGTTCTTAATTCTTAACGCACCTGGGAGATGGGTGTTTTCTCCAGTGTGATTTTTATAAGGCATAAATTTGATCTGTCCCCCCTCACCTTTGGGAAATTAGTGTTAAAGCTTCTTTTTCTTAAACCCATACATTAACATTCAATCTTTCATTTTTATTAAATAGTTTATATATAAAAGGAAATACCGAGGTGTTCTACATTCATATAAACAATCATGATAATACTTGAAATTGTAGAGAAACTTACTGAAGAAAACACAGACTTCAGTGCTTACATTGCTAAGCTAAGCACAAGGGATTGTTCTAGACACTATCTTTTAAAATGTACAGACACAGGTGTGTGCTGCTTCCGGAAGCAAATGTGGGGAATACATTAACATATCTTTCTTCTTTACTTTTTCACCACAAGATGGGATGATCCAGTTTGGAAAAGCCAAAGTCTCTCCTCAGTTCCAGGTAGGTCCCGTTGCTCACCCAAGTGTCGTCACTGGATTTCCTGTGAGAGATGAGACAGTTTCTGGGTTTCTGGCAAACTCTACTATCACATCCTTCCTCCCCACCCCATCCCCACCTGGCTCCGCTTTTCCACTATCGTTCCAGATGTATCCCCTGTTCCTGTTGTTTGGGTATTAGAGTGGTGTCAGCAGGCTGTCAGCCATTTTTAATTTATTTCTGACCTTTAGTACTTAAACCTGGAGGCTGGGAAGGTGGTGCTTCTGAGAGAACATCTCTGTCTCTCTCTCTGTCTCCCTCTCTCCCTCTGTTTGTCTCTCTTAGTGTGTCCAGGGCTGGACTAATAGCCACCACACTGGGAACGACTTAATACTACACAATCAACTAGGTTCATCAAAGTCAATCTGAGCTAGTTAGCATCAAGTCAAATAAAGCCCACCAAAAAGGAACTGGAACTGGATACCAAAACAGTTTGGACCGAGAACTTTCGGTTGAACTCCTCTGGGCAAAGATAACCTGCTATTAGAGGGAAATTCCAAAGGCATGAGAGGATTCAGAGTCTACATTTTGGGTTCGCCCTAGCTCCCAGCCTCATATCTGTTCCCGAGGAAGTGGTGTCCACTTTATTCTGCCATAGAAAGCTCGCATCCACACATGCTGCCCTCTCTCCCTTTCACAGTACTGGGCAGTGCTCTGCTCCTTGGGCATTGGATACCACAGTCTATGCTGGAGATCATTTTACATTCACGCAGTAAGATGTGTGATGTCTATCTTTACTGCTCCTCAGTAAGTCAGCAAACTAAGACCCAAGGACCCAGTTCAGCCTCCAGTGCGAGTGTGTTTTGCAATGCTAGGGATCCAGTCTAGGGCCTCATGAATACTATCTAACTATTCTACCGCCAAGCCACATGCCCAGCCCTGTAGATCTTTAATGCTGTTTTATTAGACCATAACCCTACCCATTTCTTTAAATATTATCTATGGTTACTTTCATGATGAACAGCTGGGCTAATTGCTGAGGCCTTATCACCTGCCAAGCCAGCAACATCTACCATCTGCTTTTTATAGGGAAGCTTGGTGACCTCAGCAACGGGGTTTCTCTCTCCTTTTTAAACAGCTGAATTATATTCTATTGTGGGGATGGAAGACAGTTCATCTTAGTACTGCCCTACTAAGGGCAGTTACCCTCCGTTAGGAATAGAGCATATGTTTTGGGTGCTATTTTAATTCTGTTTTAGAGGTAGGGTTTTGATTCTGTTGTCATTCTTAACTTGCCTAGGCTGGCCTGAAACTTGCAGTCCTCCTGGCTCAGTCTCTGGAGTGTTGGCCACCAGGACGGCTCTTTCAATGTTTCCAAATATGTACATTTTCCTGACGCTAGGATTTGTCCCTCCAGCCTTCTGGAACCTATGCCTGTTGCCCACACTGAGAATCAAAACCAGACCTGCCCCAAACATCAGTGAAGCACTGGTTGCAGGTCAGGGGTGGACTCACCAGGAGCAGGCATTCTCTACATATCCCCAAGCCATATAGAGCACTGGCCAGGCTTTCAGGAGAGGCATGGCCCCATCTGAAAGAGTCCATCGGGTCCTTCTTCAACCCCCCTCTATTCTCTGAGCCTCTGTTTCCTCTCATTCAAAATAAAGACAGGAGAGGGTGAAGGGCTGTCATTGCCCACAGCCCTTTTACAGTTTTAAGTATGATGTAAACAAACAGTCTCAACAAATCATCTGTCTGTCTGTCTGTCTGTCCATCTATCTATAGAAAGTGTTTCACATTATAGCCTGAGCTAGCCTCGCATTCTCATCAAACTTCCTGCCTCAGCCTCCCTTGTGCTGGGATTGCAAGAATAATTACAAGCTACCCATGTCCAACTCCAGAAAGCTATTTTAAAAGTAATGATCAGTCAGATCTTTCAAACTCAAGCACAAACATATTGGGACTGTTGGTCTAAGCATAGTAGATACTTTGAATTCTATGGTAGGGCAGTCATCAGCTAGCCCGTCATCATGTAAAACCTAGCCATGATAGCAACCAGCCTCAGAGGCAGATGCTGGGCATTAAGGCCACTTCTGACAATGTCCCTTTCTTCTGCTACAGGGATTGATTGAGAAACTCTTGGTGAAGAAGAAGCAAGGGAGGCAATGAGGAAGGCCCCAGTCCTGTCTGAGGACAGTGACAGCCATGTAGACACTATTTGTCTGCAGTGGACCAGCATCCAGAAAGCACAGGCAGGACCCGCCACCCACAAAACCTGAAAAAGCGGGGCTGATGCTCCAAGCTGTTTTCCTCCAGGACCCGCCGTCTCTCCCTCTGCAGCTGCTCAATCCTCTGCTTCTGTACCTCAGCTTCCTCTATGTTCCCTTCTTCTAGAAGCCTGGGCATTGAGGGGAAAGAGGAAAGGAATAGTCACTGAAAAATCAACAACCAACCACTTCTATGCCTGAGGCTGGCTATTCAAGATCCCCTACACCTTTTCGACCCTTTTTCAACCCATGACGCAGTCCTCTAGGCCAGAAGACGATGGCCTTTTTTGAACAGGTGATGTTTTCAGGGTTCAGAGACTCTATCCAGAGACACCCAAGTCAGTCTTCTGCTTCCCCCACTCTTCCATGACAGGCAGCACCACCTGTTCGTTTCCTGGGTACATACTTTTCAAATATAAACACATATTCATATTCTGCCCTCCATTTTAAGAGCATAACTAGTGGCAAAACTGCTCTGCTGCGTTTTACTTTTTGCTTAGCAACACATCTCAGAGAACTTCTTGCAGCAGTGCCTGGACATCTTCATTTTTAATAGCTGTACAGCATCAGCTTTGTGGACACACCTTCGTTATTTCAAATGTGCTCTACCTGTAGACATTGGCTTGTCCTTGCTACTTTTAGTGTTATATTTAATGTTGCAGTGAATGACTTTAGATAACCGCCACTCACACACAGAAAAGCATATCTGTATAAGAAATTTCTAGACTTAGGATTGGTGGACAAAAGAGTAAGTCTGTGATTGATATATTATAAAACTACACTTTATAAGGAATTGAAGCAATTCATATTCCCCTTTTTATATTATACACTTATTTATATAGCTTGTTGTCACCAGCCACAGATAGCTTTGGTTTTGTTTTGCTTTGCTTTTTTTTTTCTAATCTAAGGTAAGAATGTATTTTCATCCGGTTTTAAAATTTAGTATCTAAAAAATATTCTGAGCGAAACTGAATTTTTCTCCCTGTTTAAGGAATATCTGAGCCTCTTAGCCATGGACTGTTCATGTCCCCAAGTCCATTTTCTCCCTACCAGGTGACATCTTACTGATTTCTTACACAAATCCATACTGTAAGATTGTAAATACCGATCCATGTTGATCATCTATCTGTGAATTTGGTTATACACTTCTATTTAAGACTTTATTTTTTTAAAAAATAAAAAGTAAAATCATACATATTGATCTTTCTTTTCATGTGGCCTTTAGACTTTGAGTCTCAATTACAGAAGGCTCGGGGGAGATTATTCTTTCTGTCTTGCAGAGTAGGAAACTGAGGCTGAGAAAGAAGAAAAGCCTTGCCACAGACCACAGAACTGATTAATAGCAAGCCCAGAATCCAAAGTTAGACCCCAATGCACTAAAATCATTTCAACTTGAGGGCTCAGGAAAGCTGGTGCTTTGATTATATCAAATAAACAGTCAATTTTTTATTACTACTACACACAGTGGAATTCTTCAAAATAGCCCTCCCCTCTTTTCTGACATTTCGATAGAGATGGGGCCCTACAGATGTGTGGAGGACACACCACACAAGGATGGACATCTGGGTTCTAATCCTTCTGAGACAGATGTTTGAAGCCGCCACTTTGTCCCTGTGTACCTGATGACAGCACCCACCTCAGGCTCCGGGCAGCCAGGCAATTGTGAATACCACCTTTGGTAGATTGTTTTAAATGTCTCTGGAGAGAAAGATCTTTGAAAAATCCCTTACCTTTGGTCTGGTCTAAACCGAGTGTCGGTGGGTGGTAATAAAGACCGTGACAATGGATCCATTTCATTTAGCTCCAGTGCAAACTGCGTGAAACCGTAATACTGCTCATAGCCTTTTGGCATGGGATCTGAAAGAGAAATAAACCTCCTGGGCTCCTTCGTAATTCATTTGCGTGAGTTAAATCCCTCTACCTTTCTCATCTCAGACCAGCTATGTCCTATCTCTAACTCTAAACTGTTCTCTTTCTACTAAAATATTCTAACAAGTAGCTACTGAGCATTTCTCTACAGACTTTCCTGTCTGAGTTTTCTATCTCAGGGATATGGTCTCTTTGCCTTGGTCCTCTAGTGAATTTATTCAGCGCTGTAGAGCGTCTGTCCTATCTGAGCTATCGCAGAATTTGTTATTCAAATATGCACACCAGGGGCCCAGGGAGATGCCACTCAAGGCTGAGAAGCTGAGTTCAGAACCTGTATGGTAGAAAGAACTGATTCCACAAAGTCAAGTCGTCCCCTGCAGTGGCATGCACATCCCGGCACACATACATACCACACACACACACACACACACACACACACACACACGTTCTAAAAATCAAGTCAAATAGATAAACCCACTAGGCCTTTTCTTAACTAGCCAAGGCCCACTGCAGAAGACCTGTGTTCATGCAGAGGTATTAAGCTCCCAGAGCTCCGTCGCAGCTGCCACAGTGCAGAACTCCCCGAGGGCTGTCAGTACACG
>LOEQ01000740.1:314110-328800 GCA_001685075.1 Bramus lutescens | reverse complement strand
GCGGTCGAACACCGTGCCTTCGACCTCATGGGCGTTAGTGCTCCAGTATTTTGCCTAGAATGCAGATGAGAATGGTCAGGGAAATACCGTTTATTACAGGTATTGAATGGGGGAATAAAGAAAGCAAGATGAAGAACTAAGTTTGGGCCCAGTGGTGTTCTTCTATAAAGAAGGCAGGAGGATCAGGAGTTCCAGGTCATCCTCAGCTGCAAGTCAAATTTGAGGCTAGCCTGAACTACATGACATTATATCTCTGGAAATTTAAAAAGCCATAAGAATGTTATGGGTTGCTTATTTAGTTAAAAATACAAATTATATATATTTATCATATATAAAATAACATTTTGAAATATGTACACATTGTAGAATGGCTAAACTCAAGCTAATAAGCATATTTTATCTCACATTATTTTTTACGAGGGCACTTTAAAAAACGTGGTTGGCTATTTTCAAGACTATAGATACATTGTTAGTGGCACTCTTGTATTTTCGGAAAGATTGTGTCCTTGGATGGGTAATTTCCCCAAGCCTCACCTCCAGCCTTCTTTCTGCTTCTAGAAGTCAACATTTTTTAGTTCCCCATACAGATGAGATGATGTTACTTTTTATGAGCTTGGCTTATTTTACTTTGGACAGTATCTACTACTACTACTACTAACACACACACACACACACACACACACACACACGCGCGCGCGCGCACAAATGACAGAACTTCATTCTTTCCCTGGCTGGGCAGTATTCCGTGGTGCAGATTCTGCATCGTATCTGAGTTGACTGCACTCAGGATCCCTTCTTTGCTCCTGTGAACGGTGATGTGAAGAACATGGAGTCTTGACCATGTTGGACTCAAACTCAGAAATCCTCCTGCCTCTGCCCCTCGAGTACTAGGATTAAAGGGCTGTGCCACTACCATCCCTTGAAGTGAGCTATTATAAGAGTCAGTGAGGTGACATTTCGTGGCATTTTTAATTTGCATATCCTGGGTGATTGATTAGGGATACTGATCCGTCTGTGTGTACTTTTCAAGATCTAAGCATTTTGTTCCCCTTTACTGGGAGGCAGGCTCCATGCCACTGAGCTGTGCTTCTAGTTCTGTGTGCCTCTGTTGAAGACAGTGGCTTACATGCGCGTGTCCTTGAGCATGCTACAGCACACATGCAGAAATCAGAGGACAACTTCCAGGATTCAGTTCATTCCTCCTACCACGTGGGTTCTGGAGACAGCATCCGAATCCCGAGGCTTGCAGCAAGAGCCTTTAGCCTCAAGCCTGACTCACTGCACTTCCTCTAGCACCCATTGGTTCATCGTGTATGGACTGCATTTTATTTATGAAACAGGCTCCTGCCCTATAGCTCATTATAGTGATCTTCCTGCTTTAGCCATCGGAGTTTAGAAGCTGGTCTTAGCGGGGGCATCCTGCCACACCCAGTTCCCCAGTTATCCACTATTTTCTTCCTGTTGAGTTGAGTTCCTTTCTATGTTTTGTGTTTTAACACCTTGTATTTCCTCTTTTGCACAAGGCTATCCAGGGGCCCCAGCAGCACTACCGAAGAAACTGTCCTTTCTCGCCAAAAATCAATTAAGTGTAAAGATGTGGATTCGTTTCTAGGCTTTCTAGTCTGCCTAGGTTCTGGATTTAAAACAAAATAGCTTTAGCTGTTTAGTAAAATTTACAGCTAATATCCTAGTTGAAGTTTGTAACCCAATAACAAGTATGCGTGTAGATATGCACTTTTTTTTTTGCCTTTGCTTCATATAACGTAGAAACACAATAGGCAGTTCTTAGGCATTCGCCAAGTACCTAGTGCATTAGCCAGTGCTAACTGGCTAATAGGCATGTCACTGTGATTCCAAAGCCTGAACGCTCTCGCTACTACAATTTAAAATCAACTCAAAATTCCTTTTACTTGAAGAAAACAGTCATTTGCATACTAACAAGGTTACTTAACATTGCAATTTCTATTATTTTCCCCTTCCGGGCCCGTTCTAGCTGCTGGGTCCTCATACAAGTCACTGTCTCAGTATTTATCAGTAGTGGCCTGAGAGGCAGCTTTTGGCTCAGCTCAATCCTACTGATCCCAACTCCCTAAAGCATAGCTCAGCTCAGTCTAGTTTATGCAGTACCAATCTCCAGCCAGCAGAGGGAGTGCCAACTTCCTAGAGGTGATGCTTTGAAAATGTCCCAAGTACCTGGCCACTCTTAAAAACTGTCACGATGGAGAGATGGCTCAGAGGTTAAGAGCACTGACTGCTCTTCCAGAGGTCCTGGGTTCAATTCCCAGCAACCACATGGTGGCTCATAGCCATCTTTAATGAGATCTGGTGCCCTCTTCTGTAATGAGATCTGGTGCCCTCTTCTGGCATGCAAGCATACATGGAAGGACTGTTGTATACATAATAAATAAATCTTAAAAATATAAAATAATAAGTAACCAACTGCCAAAGAATAAAGTAAAACTAGTGTCCGACACTGAAAGTGAGTGTGGAATGAGTACACAATGCTGTAAAATGAATTCAAGTGCCTTTAGTGAAAACCAAACTCACCAAGGAAAATTTCAGCTCTGCTTGAAGAGCTCAGAGGGGAATTAGTACAGAAAATAAAGACTTAGAAAAAATGATGCTTGCAAGGTACATTCTGAGATGTACCTTGGGAGATGGAGGTGGGAGGANGTGTGGAATGAGTACACAATGCTGTAAAATGAATTCAAGTGCCTTTAGTGAAAACCAAACTCACCAAGGAAAATTTCAGCTCTGCTTGAAGAGCTCAGAGGGGAATTAGTACAGAAAATAAAGACTTAGAAAAAATGATGCTTGCAAGGTACATTCTGAGATGTACCTTGGGAGATGGAGGTGGGAGGAGTCAAGGCCAGTCTGGGCTACATGAAACTGTCTTAATTACTAAGTAAATAAATAATAAAATAAATAATTTCTTAAAAAAAAACTGTCACGAACAGAAGGCATTCCTCCATAAATCAAAAGCCCCAGCACCATTTTCAGCTGAAACTGAAGCCGTATTTGGAAAGTTTAGTGGCGTTTCCAGGTCATTTTCTACAGGTTCAGTTTTTCTGCTTCAAAGCTTTGGGACAACACAAGGGGCAGGTGGGACGCAGCAGTGCCAGGGAAGTGAATAAGACACCAGGAACTGAGTTCTCCAGCCTTGTAAAAGTGGCAGGGGAAGAAGGATCCCAAACCCTTATGTTTATTGGGAAGCAGGGGTCGGAATTTTGCCCTTTACAAGATTCACCAACCAAACAAACGCTGATGACTGGATGGGAAGCCACGGAGGAGGCACGGCCAAGCCCCACGGGTGCCTTGTGTCTGCCCTCAGATTCTTTCAACACCCAATGCTCATCTTAAATAACAACACCATCTCAAATAACCACACACATATTTCCTGTAAAGCCGTGCGATGGTAGGCACCAGTAATCTCAGTACTCTGAGGGCTGAGGCAGGAGGATGGCTCTGGGTTTGAGGCCAGCCTGGACTCAAACAAACAAACTCAGTATTTCTCTGGTACTGAGAAGATGAGACCAGGTGAATGGTGGACAAGGGAGTGAGCACATTCCTTTGAGGCAATGTGGACAACTGATCTACCTGGACTCGGGGAACACATTCTTGCCCCAGCTGCCTGGTCGACCACACAAATGTCCCCTGTGGGTCATGGGCAGCACAGCAAGGACTGCACGGACTTGCGCACGGTTTGGGATTTTGATCTTAGTTAAATACAAACATCCTTTGGCAAGGACTGTGCCGTAAAGTCACTTTAAGTACACGAGGTTTTAAAAAGTGAAATAATTCTAGGAGGAAGAGAAAGGGGCGGGGCTCAAATTAAGGAAGCTGGAGAAAGGCCTAAGTATTTTCTTGCACCTGGCTGGCCTTCTCGTCTCTCTGAGCGGTCTGAGCCTCAGCTGTTGGGATCGAGGGCCAGTCAGGGCTGTAGGATGAACAGGAACAACCATGCTTTTATTCCTGTGGGGCTGGGGCTGGCAAGGAGGGTGAGGGGAGCAGAGAGACGGGGAGGGGGGGAGAACTAGGAAGCCAACTTCAGTGGTAACAAAAACCTTGAAGAAAATTTGATGGTGAAATGGAACTGGACAACAGAGTGAGGTGGAGACCACAGGATCTTTGGAAAAGAGGTCGGGGGCGGAAGGGAAGAAAGACGGGCAGTGTGCTCAGTGGCTTAGGAGGCAGACAGGAGTGAGCCGGTAGCAGGAGCTGGGGCTGGGGAGGAGTCAGGGTGTGAGTGAGTGTGCGCATGGGTGCACACGTGTACATGTATGCATGCGTGCGCACTCGCACACTATGGCTGCACACGCATTCCGAGGGGTCAGAGCTGGCAGTACTGATGGTGCAGAACCTCGTGGGCCATTGAGAGAATGCAGGTGTCTACTTGAGAGGATGGAAGTGAGTGGAAAGCTTTGTAAAGGGAATGGTGGATTGCTCCTTTCCTCGTGGCAAAACACACAAGTATAGCTGTCCCTGCCCCAAGTCCTTTCTTTCATGACAGTCTCACGTTGCAGTCCAGATTGCTCTCAGACTCATAATTCACAAGCCTCAACCTCTTGAGCGCTGCAATTCCAGGTACATGCCTGGATTCATTTCAACCATCTTAAATGCTCAGCTCAAAACTATGAAGTACATTCACAGTGTTGTACAACTGCCACCACTTTCCGTTTCTAGAACTTCTCCATTTTTCCCAAACAGCAGCTCCAAACCCATGACACAAGCTCTCTATCCCCCCCACCACAGCTCCTGATGACCCCTGCTCTATTTTCTTTCCCTCTAACCTTGGCTCTTTTGGCGATCCATGTAATTGGAATAGACAATACAATAATATAGAATACATCTTTTCATGTCTGGTTTATCCACTTAGCATAATGCCTTCATGTATCTCTGTGTCACATGGTCTGATGACATCTTATAAAAGAGTCCCTTGGGCTCTTCACTGAGGGCCCACGGTAGGAGAGGCAGGCAGGGTGAAGGTCCCAGTCAAGTGACAGCGCTGAAGACAGTCTGTGTTCTGGCAACCTGGCCCTGCCCTCTAGCGCCAGAGCTTGGCCCCCTCAAGGTACCTTTATGAAGTTCACTTTGCAGTGGCAGGAGTCATCGGTCAAGTTCTTGATGACAATTTCACCATAGTGCTCGATCCATCGCTGTCCGCTCAAGATGTTGTGGATGCAGGATGTCACTTTGTTCCACTCAAAGTGATCCCCAAAACTGAAAGAGATGGGGGTGTCAAGGATGGCTCCTAGAAGAACCAGCCACAGACGCAGTGGGCCATCCTACTTTATACGACGAGGCAGGGAATGAATCGCGCAGCCCTCAGTTGCAGACCCAGCCCGGAATAAAGCTCCAAGCGACATATTACTGAGATTCTCGGGCCAACAAACTGCCAGGCTCCGGAAGGGAAATTGGCAGAAGGATGCAGTGGGGTAGGGGCCAGACTCCCACACTTTAATAGGTGCAGTGAGTGGGGGCTAGTCTCCCACACTTTAATAGGTGCAGTGGGGTGGGGGCCAGTCTCCCACACTTTAATAGATATAGTGGGGTGGGAGGGGTCAGTCTCCCACACTTTAATAGGTACTCACCCCACCCTCCCCAGTCAGAGGGTGTGAAATTATCGTACAGTGGGGTGGGAGGGGTCAGTCTCCCACACTTTAATAGATATAGTGGGGTGGGTATGGCCAGTCTCCCACACTTTAATAGATATAGTGGGGTGGGTGGGGCCAGTCTCCCACACTTTAATAGGTACAGTGGGGTGGGAGGGGTCAGTCTCCCACACTTTAATAGGTGCAGTGGGGGGCCAGTCTCCCACACTTTAACAGTCACATATTATTTACCCCTCTTTCATGAGAAAGAACTCAAGCATTGCTCACAGAGTCCAGTAGCAACTGTAAGGAAATGGTAAGCAGTATTTTAAGTGCCTTATGCACAATATGTGTCAAATCTTCCCACGTGTCCAGACAGGCAGGCGAGGACAGTAATGACAAGAAAGGAGTGGCAGCCTGACCAACAACAGTCACGGGAGGAAGGGCCACAGCAGCATGCAACTCCCCAGTCTGGCCTGATTGCTTTAAAAACACCTACTGATGATGCCTGCATTACCGAAGTCATGTCTGTCTCTGAGGGAATTCTGTCAGTGAGATGGGACCATAGTGATGAAAAAAAAAATGGCCCTTTATCTTGGAGGGAGGCAGAAACAAATTTTAAAATCTTCTCAGAGAGCTGTTGTCTGTGGGAGGCATTTCCATCCAGTGAGAGAAAGCACTAGACTGTGAGCCTGCCAGGCAGAGGCCACCTGAACCCACTGCCAGATGGAAGGAGAGAGAAAAGCGTCATCTCCAAGCCAGATGGATTGGTGGGCAGCCTGGACAGTCCACTAACGTGGACTCCTGGCCCAAGAGTTGACATTCCTAATGCAGATAAACTTACGCTGGCAGTGTCACATGCGTTGTGCCAATTGGGACAATTTCCATGGATTTACCCCAGAATTTGTTTTTCCATCTCACATCTGAAACAAAATATCAAATATCACATATTCAACAAGACAGGTAGGTAGACCAGAGGCCTCAGGCTCGACAAATGACTGGTCATTCTTTAACTGCCATGGATAAATTGGTTCTAATGAAGACAATTATTCATGCACTAGAAATAGGTACCCAACTGGGTACCCAAAACAGAATTAGGAAAACAAAGTTGCAAGGCAAAGTTCTCTTAAAAGAGTCAACAGCACAAAAACGAGATGAGAACAAGTCGCGGTCACATAGACATGGGCTGTCCCCAGTGTGCTATGGTGTCAAAGAGACTTGTCAGAAAGCAGGGCTCTGCAGAACACAAATAAGTCTGTGGAGCATAGAGGAGTTGGTATCAGAAAAACAGTATTTAAAGGGTCAGAAGAGTAAGAGAGTGGAGTGTGGGTCTGGCTGTAGGTCTGAGACTATCTAAGGAGAAGAGTAGGAAGTCAGGCTTTCTAAGGAAACAGTGGGTTCTGCAAACCTTGCTAAGAAGTCTTGTTTGGGTTGAAAAGAATAAAGGAACCAGTGCAATTAGATTAAAAAAAAAACTTGTAAAAAATTTCAAAGTGTTGACAGGAGTGGATAAAAGCAAGGGGATCAGATATCTGGCTGCTGTGGCTGCTCAGAGGATGCACAGGAATGAAGTGAGTCAAGCCAACCGCTGTGGTGCAAGGGCTCATGGGAAAAAAGCAACAGTGGAGATGGAGCAGCAAACAGACACAGGCTAAGGAAAGATGGAGACAGAGCAGCAACAGCACCATCTGTCCTAAGTTGCGGATGCCACTACCAAGAGAGAAAGGGGAGAACCATAGGGAAGCGGGCCCTGTCCAGCAGCTACACTGAGACAGAAGAACTATAGGAAATGAGAAAGGCTGGGAGACGCATAGCTGCGGTTCAGGTGAGAGAGGCAAGTGGATTCCTTTGACGATATAACAGCAAATCATGAATTTGAAGGAAGCTGTGGGAGCATTATTAGCTAAGATGCTGTTTTTGGATTGATGAAACTATTTTAAAATTAATTGTGCTAATAAAAATCAGAGTTATATATTTTAGGTGGGTAAATAATATAGTATGTGAGCATTTCTTAATAAAATTGGTAAGAAAATTGAAAAAGAATTGGATTTGAGCAAGATAACAATGCATTGATGAATTTGCAACACACACACAATCTCACAGAGGTTGGGTTTACTTTGCTATGTTTCTTACTACATCCAAACTTAATATATAACAATGCCAGTTGATGGCAGACTGTAATATCTTAAAGATATATAATCTTGAGGTAACAACTAAGCACGAAGCAAAAGTGCTCTAGATATGATCCAACAGAAGAGATAAGATAGGCATATAGAAAGTACTTAACTAATTCAAAAGAAGGCATTAAAAACAGAAAAGGGGGAATCAGGGAATAGATTTGACTAACTAGAAAACAAGACATATTTAAATCACCTACATCTATAACCACAATAAATGTAAATGATCTAAACAACCCAGTCAAAAGGTAGAGAAATGTGAAGATATGAAGATCCTATACCAAGGGAACAGGTGAAATCACCCAGAAAAGGGTGAGTAAGGATGTGTGTTAACACAAAGAGCTTTCAGGGACTATTCCGCGAAGGTTCTCTTGTTAAAGACAAAAATGCAGAGTTTTAAGAAAACAAGAAAGAAATACTTACAAGGCCAATGAGAATTATCAGGTAGAAGTTAAGAAACCTTATGAGAAACATTTCCAGAAGGTCTTGTGAGATATTTGATTACCCTGTATAAAGATATGTCACTGTGATTGGTTTAGTAAAAAGCTAAATAGCCAATAGGTAGACAGGAGGTATAGGTAGGACTTCCAGACAGAGAGAGCACCGGGAAGAAGAAAGGGTTAGTTGTCATCTGGATGCAGAGGAAACAGGACATGCAGGAGGAGAGGTTAAAAACTATGACCCATGTAATAACATGTAAAGTAATAGAAATAAGTTAATTTAAGTTATAAGAGACAGTTAGAAACAAGCCTAAGCTAAGGCCAAGCTTTCATAATTAATAATAAATTTCTGTGTCATTAGTTGGGAGCTGGCAGGACATAGAAAGACTTGCTGAAAAGTAGAGAAATCTCAAGTGAAGCTTCAATATTTAATATCAAGCATCTGTAGCAAAGATTAAGTAAAAGAAACATTTCACTTTTAACTTTCATATCGATTGCACCCACACCGAGTAAGTGCATAATGCAGCAGGAGGGTGGGAAAGGGTGGGAAGTGTTCCAGTGTGCTCTTGTGCCTTCAGATTTCACAGAGATACATGCATATGTACATGGATACAGAGACATCACGGGAACCAAATGGCAGCCTCAGTAAAGGGAACGTTTTTAAAAACTGACCAGGGGCTGGGATGTAACTCGTTGGTAATTGCACACTTAGCCTGCGTGAGGCCCTGGTTCAGTCCTCTGCATTGTGTAAATCAGGTGTGGTGGGGTACTCCTGTAAGCCCAGCGCTTTGGTAGGTCAAGCCTGGAGGTAAGAAGTTCCAGGTCATCCTAGACTATGTAGCGAATTGGAGGATAGTCTTATCTACATGAGCCTCTGTCTCCAACAAACAAAACTATATTTTAAAAGAAAATGATGTATGCTCAACTTCTTGAAGGCCTGGAATACTCAGTTTCTCTTACTGTACTCCAATCTTTTGAATAAATGGAAACTTAAGAAACCTAACTCACATAGGAGAAATGTGGGGCATTATTTTTAGAACAACTTGCCATCTCTTCCATCTCCAAAAGTAAGTTTTAGGAACATGGGTACCAAAACAACCCTGAAAATGTAAAGAGGGAGGGGCCAAAGCTCAGTGGTAGAAGCGCCTGCCTTGCCCAAACCTTTGGGTCAGGATCTTGAGAGTAGTAAAAACAAAGCCAGACAGGCCCGGCAGTGGTGGCGCACACCTTTGATCCCGCNNNNAGGTAGAGGCAGGGGGATGGATCTCTGTGAGTTTGAAGCCAGCCTGGTCTACAGAGAGAGTTCCAAAGCTACACAGAGAAACCCTGTCTAGTTTAAAACAACAACAAAACTGACAAACAAACAGAAACAACAAAGCCAGACAACAGCAAAACAAAGCAAGATAGCAACAACCACACAAAGCACAGATGAAAATCTCCAAACAAAACTTAAAAATAAAACAAGGGGCCAATGAGGTGGCTCAGCAGAACAAGGTGCTTGCCACCAAGCCTTATGGACATGAGTTCCATCCTTCAG
The DNA here is from genome assembly GCA_001685075.1 of Bramus lutescens. NCBI lineage: Eukaryota > Metazoa > Chordata > Mammalia > Rodentia > Cricetidae > Bramus > Bramus lutescens. The sequence goes on along the minus strand of LOEQ01000740.1, from coordinate 319,055 downwards.
GCCCACAGGACAGGAGAAGAGTCCAGTCCTGTTATTTGTCATCTGACCTACACACAGGTGAACACGCAATCACACACACACACACGCACACACATATGCACACACTAAATAAATGAAAGCTCAATGAATTAAAAATGCTCATAAAAACAAAGATGAACAGAATTCATAGGTGCCAAATGTAATTTTGGAAACAGAATTTAAATTCTTAGAAAACAAGAGACCTATGTGTTATCTACACTCTGCCGCAACCCCTGCATGTCAAGATGTTATAGGATAAGATGGAGGAAGAACTCCAGGAACAGGTGACTCAGGGAAAGATGGAGGAACTTTCTTAAGAGGCAAAAAATGAATCTCTCTCTCGAGTTCTTAGCATCCATAAGAATCAACGAAATAGCACGCTGTCAGTGAGTATGTGATACGCTGTCAGTGAGTATGTGATACACGTTCAGGAGGGAGAGGGTCGCGCATCAGGAAGGCTGACACTGTCTGAAGAGCAGGTCAGGAACTGCTTTTGATCCTGGCAAGATTGAGCAATCCCCAGAAAACGTGAAATCTTTAATGCTATGAAAGCGGAGGTCACATGGATCAGCACATACCTTGCCAGAAAACGAAGTTTCCCGACTCAGCGTGGCAGGCAGAGATAGGGGGGTGGTGGCTGACCTGATAGAGACAAAGAACAAAAAACATAATTTGAGGAAATGTTATGGCTGGAAAGCCATTGCTTTTCCCCTTGTGCTGAGCCGGGGCCACCGGAGCAATGCTACAGCTTGAACAAGTGTGTCTTCAAGAGGGCAGTCTTGACATAGCCAGCTCCCCCTTCCTCTGGGTGGGTGGGAAGGAAGCTGTGAATGGAAGCCTCCAGAAGCTTTCCTGGGAGCATGGCCAGCCAAGTGGTGAGGACACAGGCATGAAAAGACTTGCAAGCATTTTAACCAAGCTGTCAGTGTCACCGTTCCGGCGTGCCACTTCTAAGTAACAGAACATAAAGATATGTCCCCCTAGGGCTCAGAAAACCAAACCATACATCACTGATATGGTCAATCCAAGAGAGTTCTTTCTTTTTTTAATTTTTAAAATTTATTCGCTCATTTATCGGGCACGTGTGTGGGATGCACATACACACGCTCGCGTGCCATAGCTCCCACGTGGAAGGTGAGAACAACTGTGGGAGCCGGTTCTCACCGTCCATGCTGTGGGTCTAGGGATGGAGCTTCGGTCCTAAGTCTTGACAGCCAGTGCCCTTACCAGCTGAGCCATCTCACTGGCCCCGAAGAGAATTCTTCAGAATACTGTGTCTGTAAAGCAGAACTAGCCATAGCCACCGAAGAAAGTTCATCGAGTGCCAAGAGGGGAAAAGGTGTGAGGACTGTGGAGACGATCGGTCCACGGTGTCCCTGCTGTGTAAGTGCGGGGAACTGAATGCAGACCCAGAACCCACCCTGGGGAAGGCGGGGAGCAAGCAAGCTGGGCCTGCTAGCTGTCATTTGTAATCCCAGAACTACAGCAGAGACAAACAGGTCTTGGGGCTCACTGGTCAGGCAGCCTAGTCTACTTGATGAGTACCAGGCCTGTGAGAGACCCTGCCTCAGAAAAACAACAAAAAATGTAGATGGTATCTGAGGAACTACACATGAAGTTCTCTTTTGACTCATATACATGCACCTGCCAACATATGAACACACACGTGTGTGCACGCGCACTCATAGACACACGTGCTTGTAACACACGCACAAACACACACTTGCAAAAACACATGCCCGCAAAGAAAAAATTATCTATTATCGATATATACAAGCAATCTTTACATCCTAGAAGGGATGAGCCTCGAAACGAAGGCTGCCACTGGAGGGCGCCATTGCTTGTTTTACCCATCAATTAAGCTGCTCAGTACAAAATAGAGGCTGTGTTCCATCTCTTTACCTGGGTGGCACTCAGGACCCTGTGCAGTTATCACAGATCAGTACTCATGGAAAAACCAGCCATGCTGGCAGTGCGTGTCCAGAAATTCCTCTGATTTCAATGGCTCTTAGCAGAGGTTGTCTTCTATTTGGAGTGTCTACTCAAGGCCTTTCCTATGAACAGCATGGAGGCTGAAACCAGTTAGGTCCAATTTCCCAAACCACAGCTTGGAGAGAATCCGCAAAGCAAAACTGAGTATCAGTGGTGTGTAGACTTCAGAAACAAAGTGTGAAGTAGCTGGACTGTTCTCAGACACACCACATTAACCACTCAGGACTTCTATCTGGACCCAGCAGGTGTGTAAGAAGGGGGAGGAGGAGGGAACGGACAATGACAAGCCCACAGCCACTCACTCGCCCACCCTGGGCTCACCCATGCTGAGAATCCTGCTTTGTAAACCACCCCCTGTGTGGAGCTTGCTGGGCTGATGGATCCCCAGGCATCTTGCCACCACCTTAACTGACAGGCCGCGGAGCCAGGAAAGCAGAGAAAGACAGAAATAGCATCCACACCTTCAGATTACTCAATGAACTGAAATCCCAGCTATGGGAAGTAGAAGGTGGGAGGCTGTTGTCGCTTGATGTATCTTAGTTCCCCATGTGCTGTCTGACGCCACGGGCCCCTGCTTTTCTCTGCATTTTTTGGAGAGAAATTTTCACTATCTTCAGGCTGCAAATCCTATAATCAAAGCAACCGCCTGCTTCTCTTTCTCAACGGTTTTGAAAGCCCAACTGCTGGGCAATACTTTGAAGCACAAAGCCCTCTATCCTCCTCCTTCCTCCCGTGAGAGTGCTCTCAGAATAGTCTAGCTGAATTTTAAATCATAGGGTTGCATATGGTTAAACTGGAATAAGGCCACCTCTCCTCCAATCACAGTTCTCTACCTACCTGGCATGTCCCACTGGAGTGGGCGAGGAGCCATGGAATGTGGGAGGGAGCAATGCAGCAGCCATCAAGAACTTGCTACATGTATGGGACCCCCCCCCATAGAAATACCAAACCAAACTACTGCATACAAACATCACGCGCCTAGTCTGTAATTATTGTAAGTTCAATAAAATGAAGCAGCGTACTGTCCATAAGAACTAGAGGGATCTTGTGGTATTAGGAAGTATGTAGACATTTTATAGGAATGCAGGCGTGATCTTTTAAAACCACTACAGCAGATTAACAGTGGTCAGCCAACTGCCTTTAAATAGACCCAAAAGAAGTACCAGCAGGCAAGAAGGTTGGCACTGGGGTCATGGGAATCAGAGAACTAACTAGTCCTGCCCCTCACCAGCTACAGCACACCACAGCTAACCCTGTTGTCCTGGATGCAAGTAATCCAGTCCTGCCGGCATGAGAATGGGAGAGTTGACCCTAGCCCCATACCCCCTACAGAGAGAGAGAGAGAGAGAGAGAGACAGACAGACAGACAGAGACAGAGAGAGAGGACAGAGAGACAGAGAAAACCTTGCCTGGGCAGTGGAGCTGGCCCTGGTGCTGTCAACATAGTTGAGCTGGAGCCAAGGGCCCAAGAGCAAGGGAACTGGCCCCACCCCTTTACCTAACACTTATGACTTGCTTTGCTCTGTTGCTACCAAACTACCCTGTTGGAATATGGAATTTGGGATTGCCGAAATCTGTTTCTAAGACATGGTCACTCATATTTAGTTCCAGAATAAACTCTATCTTATTCCTATTGAGGTAAGAGTGGTGTAGAGGTGATTTGTTGTTGCTGTTTTTGTTGTTGTTGTTGTTTCTTTTTTTTGTGGTCCCATGCCCTAGAGACACAGGAAAGCTTGCTCGTTTGGGCCTCAGTCTCTTTGCGGTAGCTATCCTTTGGGTGCCTTGCCATTCTGGGCAATCTAGAGATCAAGTGTGATCACACCTTCTAGAGGCAGAAAGCGCTAAACAAAACTACCAGTCAACAGGGATAAGGATAATGTGACAAGAAATGGCTTCTGATCACAGGAGTTGCTTCTGCAACATGTCATCATGTCTTTTCCCATGAGCGACAATACAGAGACAATGCTTTGGTCTAGCTGAATTCTGGAGCAGCAATCGTTCACTTCCTGGGACTTACCGACATGAACAGCCATGTGCCCGGCACTGTACTAACTGAGTCACAGGGCTGGAGGAAGGAGACCACTCTTCCAGTGACAGATGGTTGGCTAGCAAAGTTAGGAATAGGAGGAAACTGTCTTCGGCCTTTAGCTTGGAGATACATAGGACTTCAGTCCATGTCTTTTTTAGGACACAATTACACACACATGCATGCACACACAGAGAGGGGGGAGGAGAGGAAGAGAGAGATCTTAAATTAGCCCTCCCCTACTCAGTTCATTACTGTGGTCCTTCAGATTCCTGTATTTATAGAGAGGCACAGGAAAATATGGACTGCCCCCAAATTCTAAAAGCTTGTCAACTGCACACACTGGACAAGTGACGCTCATGTTGCCTCCATGGGACAGACTGTTGTCCTGGGCCAGAAGCAGAAAAGTCGCACAAGCAGGTATGCACATGAAAGGAAATGGATGGTGCTCCTCAGATATGCTATGGTAGGGGGCTTCATAGAAGTGTGTCGTCTGGTAAGGGTGAATGAGGACAGAAAGAAAGGGTGCGTGCGTGCGTGCATGCGAGTGTGTGTGTGTGTGTGTGTGTGTGTGTGTGTGTGTGCACGTGTGATGGCAGACACATCTTCACATTCTCCTGAGATCATAATCCGGCTTCCCAAGTATCCTGCTAGTGGGGAAACCCACCTCAGTCACAGGAACAGCACAGAGCGGTGGTACCCCAGTTCTGTCCTGAGACACTCAGTTTTTCTTCAAGCACTAAAAGCAGCAATTTGAGTCATAAGGCTAAAACCCAGACAGATGCTCTGACTCCATTACCATAAGGGCCACTGGTCATAATGACAGCAAGCCGGCACATGGCGGCCTCTGCATCACTGGAGGCACTCAGCTGGCACTGGAGGCCTCTGCGTCACTGGAGGCACTCAGCC
>LOEQ01000740.1:292758-313803 GCA_001685075.1 Bramus lutescens | reverse complement strand
CGTCACTGGAGGCACTCAGCCTCCAGTGCTAGCAGAGAGACACAGTGAATCTTATTGGATTTCCTGGGCTCTTATGGCTCCTCTTTAACTACTCTCCACACTTCGTTTAAAGTTATTTTAAAGTCCTCTCTAAATATAAGGGCAATAACCATTAACCATGCATTCTCTGGAATAAGGGCATTATCATCACAGCACCCTTTCATTTATGCCTTCCTACAGCCCTTGAGCAAGTACTGCCACTCCCATTGGATAAAGACAAAGGCTCCAAGGATTTCAGTCACTCGTGCAAGGCCTTAAACTGAGCAAACAGAGGGCACGTCCTATGCTTCAGAAAACGCCAGATGCGTTTTTTGCTTTTTGCCTTGGGATCCGAACCACAGAGTCAAGTTCTCTATAGCTCTCTGGTTATCTCTCTGGGTGCGTGAGCACCTGCCCTTTGACCCTGGTCATCCAATCCAAGTCCCACAGTAGATGCACTACAGATCCCGTGACTGGTGCCACCCCTTCAGGACCCCAAGGACTGCCCTTCACTTTTCCACAGCTCATGCCATTCTCCCCTGAGAGTTCCTCGTTCTGCTCTGATTGCCAGCTGTAGTTTGGGGCTATTTCAGGCCTTCATTTTCTTCTTTTTTCTTTCCCCCACAAAAGTGCATCTAACACCATGGCAACCAAATCATGTCTTCATTTATTCTCATTCCACTTTAGATTCAGTATTTAAATACCCAAGCAGGATTTGAGTCAGACAGATTACTGGATCCCATAATTACAGATTTAGCTCCCACCTCCACATATTAGGCAATATTTACCTTTTATTTTCACCTGGGAAGCCACTGGCAATACGCTTGTGGGCTTTGGGATATTCATATTCCTCAAAGTTCCAGGGAACACCATTGTTCTGGGTTTTGGCTTTTGTGGTGTCTGGTTTTGAGATAAAGTCTCACTACATAGCCTCAGCTGGTCTAGAAATCTCTAGGAAGCCAAGATTGGCCTTGAATTCCCTGCCTGAGGCCTTTGAACAGTTGGATGGTAGGCAGGCATGACCAGTCTATATGGCATTGCAACAACCATCACAGTCGCCAGTTTCTGGGGAGCTGGGTGTGGTGGTGGTGAATCTGTAATTCCTTTACTGGGGAGGCTGAGGAAAGGGGAATGTGTGTTTGAGGCCAGACTGGATGTGTAATAAGATCTTATCTCAAAGAGAAAGAAAGACAGAAGGGCGGTTGGGGGTGGGAGGGCACCACAGAAAAGAAAAGACAAGTTCACTACGTCTTCTCTCCCAGACCCCATAATGTAAATCCATCAACAAAAATAACCAGAAGGGAAAGAATATTTAGTAACCCACATTCCCTCTTTATCCTCGGTTTTCTAGGAGTTGGGAGAGAAATATATCAAAGCAATGATGGCTAGTCTCCTGGAAGGGCGGTTTGCATTGTTCTAAAGGCACATAATCTATTTTAGCCGAAGGGGTGTTCCACGTTGGCAAACGCATGGGCTATTCAATCTTTAATGCATACGGAACAGTCATACTTCATGATCAGACCCTGCTCTAGAACCACAGAAGACACAAATGATGGCCTCACCTCCACTTGCCCTGAGCTCTACAGCTTGTAGGAAACAGAGCTGCGCTTCAAATGCAAGCCACTTGGCTCCTGACCCTTCCATGCTACCTTGTGTGGAAGGATCTAATGGTTCTTAGGTCACATAAGGACAACATGTTCATTCATTAGATAGGGACTCTTGTCTATCCCCATTGCCTCCCCACTCCACTGCAGGGTCTGAGCCACACACAATAGTAAACAGGCACATAGTAAGTATTAACAATAAGAGAGAAACATACATTGTTGCTCTGAATAACACACACACACACACACACATAAGTGATTTCTCTTAAGCAAAAATGTAGACCATTGCACTGATATGGCAATGCCCACTTGGAGGGGCAGTCAGACTCCAGAATAGTAGTGACGAGTGTTTGGGTACACTTTTTCTCTAAGTCACACTCTGGGCAGAGGCTTGGACCTTGGCACTTCCTTTTGCTAATGATCTGAAGGAGAATGAAGGGTGCCACTGCCACTGCCGCTGCATGTAACCAAGTAGGTGCTCAGAATTAGGGAGGCCAGTGTGGTGTGGGTGCTATCTCGGCTTCCACGCAGAGAAAACACATCCTGGCTTTATGTTGCCAAGCCTGTAATTATCTTAGCCCTTTTGAAGACAGTGAAAGGAGGAAAATAAATATTTCAAAAGCGCATCTAATAGCAGGCACAAGCTATTCTCTCAACAAACACAAAGGGAGCACATCACCTGCTCGGCAAAAAACTGGAAGCCCTTATCCTGTCGGATGCATTCATACGTTTCTCCAAGGACCGGGTTAAATGGCTTGCTGCCTGCTCGGAAGTAGCTGGATGCATAGGCAGAGATGGCGAAGGCTGCCACGTATACCTGTGAGTAGTAGAAAAGGACCAGCTTACTTCTGTGTCACCAAGAAATGTGTCAGGAAGAAGTAAAATCTATTGTTTATTTCAGAAAGACAATACTATGTCTTTGGTTTAAAGACAACCAACTTGGGTTTACAATTGCAGGTTTAAGTAATGTTCATTTGGGCCCAGAGACAAATCAACCAGTTTAAACTGTCAGTTTCTCCAGGTGTCTGAAATCTGGAAGGCGTGATTTGAATGAGGTGATAAAATTCATCCCACAGCATGTCGATGCTGAATCCTCTATACTCAGCCAGGCAGTGCTGGAAATCGCAATATTAGGGTCTAGGGGCAGATGACGAATGAGTACAGAGAAGTAAAATGCCCCCTCCAGTTCAGAAATGTGCACAACACCTTTAACTAGTCACTGACTGATGTCGTAGAAACCTGAAAACTTAAACTCACATTTCGTTGTACTCTGAGAAGCAACAGAGCAACAGGCTAGAGCATTTGGAAGTTCTGCCTTCCTGGGAGGAAAATTAAAAGGTGGGGTGGGGAGGAGGGTGTGGGAGGGGGAAAGGGGGGAGAGAAGAGGAGGGTGTGAAAGGGCAAGGGAGAAGGGAAGAGGAAGAGGAGAGGAGGGAGAGGGAGGAGCAGAGGGGAGGGAGAATAAACTATATGCACACATGGGTTTAGTAAAATCATTTTCTGAACTTCACCATGCAGATTCCAGCGTGTTCTTCAGAGTCTCCTTCAGAGCATCAACAGAAACAGAATCTCTTATCTGAATTTTGTTTTGCCCCCTCAAAGTTATATGAGAGTAGTAACGTGGAAATTTCTTTTTAATACCAGATAGGAACAGTTTCAATGTTTTTCTCTGAACATCCTATGATGTTTGCTACACTTAAATAAGTGTCATCTATAACTGTGTGTGTGTGTGCTTGTGTGTCAAGCGCATGTGTGTAAGCATGTTCACAGGAATGAGAGATATAATGTCAGATATCTTCCTCAGTTGCTCCCCACCATAATTTGTGAGGCAAGGTCTCTAATCAGAAGTGGAGCTCACTGATTTCGTGATATCATCTGGCCAGCAAGCTCCAGGAATCCACCTGCCCTTCAGCACTAAGGGTTTCCCACTGCACCAGCTGTTACATGGGTGCTGGGGATCAAACCCAGGTCCTTGTCTTTGTCCTTGCCCAGCAAACACATTACTGACCAGACCTCTCCAGGCCATACTGCATTCCTGAAACTTGGATACATCCAGTTGGTCCCCAACATGTACCAATTCTCCTGCCTCTGCTTCCCCAGTATTGGGATTACTGTTGTATACCGCTGTGCTTTCCTTAAAAACCTGTTCTAGGTCAAATTACTGGGATCAGTTGTTGAATATCTTAAGGGTTTTAAATTGCTACAGAAGTGAAACACACTTAAGAATATTTTCTTCCCTTCTTTTAAAAATTTTATTATTTTGCATGTGGCTGTTTTGTGGGCATGTATGACTATGCACCATGTGCATCCAGTGCCCAGGAGGCCAGAAGATGATGGTGGATCCCTGGATTTGGAGTTATGGATGACTGCAAGTTACCATATGGGTACTGGGAATCTGCTGGGTGGTGGTGGCGCACACCTTTAATCCCAGTACTTAGGAGGCAGAGGCAGGCGGGTCTCTGTGAGTTCAAGGCCAGCCTGGTTTACAGAGCAAGTTCTAGGACAGGCTCAAAAGATACACAGAGACAGCTTATCTCAAAAAACCAAAACCTAAAAAAGAGAATATTTTTCTTGGTCAAAGTGAATCATTCTCTTTGAGGCAAGGCACCATAAATGCTGACTTTTACCACTAGATTTAGAAGCTTCCTGCCGCCCTGTCTCCAGCAGACCTCTCTGGGGAAATTGAACAAAAAGGGGGAAATCTCAACTGGTGTTTTTTGCATTTATTATCATATGCTCATAAGCATCAAAGAGAGGAAATCTTTTTGCTAAGAGGGCCCCAGGGTTCAGGCAGAAGGACAAGAGGATGTCTCTTTCAGCCAGGAGCTGAGGTTCCCATTCATTTCCAAATCACTGCAGCCAAGAAGCTTCACTGAGCCTGAGAACTGCAGGCTGGGTAGAGTTTAGAGGGGCCTGCATCCTCTGTCACAGGGGTGGAGGGACTGGGGGGAGATAGGGAGTGGGGGTGTCGTCGGCTAGTTCCCTGAAGCCCAAGGGCACACTCCTCTCCAGTTTAGCCAGGCAGCAAACACGAAGAGAACTCAGCACTGAAGCCCAAGCTCCCCACACAGGCAAGGGCTCAACCAGTGCACATTCAAGGAAGCCAGAAGAACAGCTTCCACAACAAATATTTAAGAGTTTTACCAACAAAGTTGTTTATTTAAATAACTTTATAAGAGAGAGAAAAAAGTAGTGGTGGTGGGTCATTTTCTGGTGTAATGGTGTAAAATCACTCTCTGTGAATGATATTTTCCAAAAACGTAGGAATGAATGGGACAATTCCAGAAATAAACAAAAACATTCTCAAGGGAAATTTACTCGGGAAGAGAGAAACAGCTCAAGAAATTAAATTCTGTCCACCCAGGGTAGTAAAAATAAACACAGACAGCCTAAAGCCAAGATTTCCAGCCAAGCCTCTGAGAACCATCAGATGGAAGCTTCCAGAGAAAGAAAGCACAAAAACAGCAGAGCCACCCGCCCCCTGGCACCAGCTGCAGGAGGCCTCTTGCTTCCCCTCTGCAGATTCTGAGGTAACTGCACACGGGAAGGCAAGGACTATCTTCTGAGAAATGACCATCTCTAAGGATCAATCAAAATGAGCCTGGACTTTAGGCACCTGGGCTCTGAATGGCTCAGAAGAACAATGTCAGCGAGTGGGTCCTCACCATCCTCTCCAGGGCACTGGGCATGCGCGCAGCCTTGTCCAGAAGCTCGCTGTACTCCAGCTCCTCACAGAGCCGCTGCAGGGTATTCAGCGGCTCATTCAGCTCCACTGGCATGGCCACCTTGGACAGATCCTTCCCGATGTTGTTACGCAGGATGCTCCACAAGCTGACACTACTGGTGTTGGGGCCCTGCGCTGGAAGGCAGGTCCGCCTTTTGGACCTGGCTTCCCCAGCACTTTCGAGAACAGGACCTGGAAGGAAAGAACTCTGGCTGACTCCAGGAAGCTTTTGCTTGTGTTTCACCATGCGGAGTAATCCAGGAATATAACCTTCCCAAGCAAGTACTCACTCTTGAGCTCAGTTACGCAGTGTAGGAAGGAAAGCTTGAAACTCGCAAGAGAATTTTGAGCAATTAAATACCAAAGCTCAGTAGGGCAGCACGTGCTTATGCGCCAATCTTGGCACTGTTAAATAAATACATGCCCCAAACTGCAAACTGAGAATATACTAGTCTAACATTTCGAAGAAAGATGACTACCCTCTTTTGAAGAAAGGTGGCTACCACAGTCACCCTCCTGGTGGCTTGTACGTACTCTGCTTTTCTTTCTGTGATGTCGGAATTATTTTTCTTTCTCCTCTGTAGGATATGTCTTGAAGTAAGCAGTATTATTATCCCCATTTTATAGATGAAGAAAGTGAGGCAGAGAGGAGGGGCCAGCACATATAACCAACAAGGAATAGAGCTGGGGCTGGGGCTGAAGGATTCCCTTCAGTTCATAGTCTCAGCTACTTCTTCAGCACAGCAACAGGTCCTCCACATGACCTGTGCTTTTTTTTTTTTTTAAGAAGAGAAACTGAAACTGGTAAGAAGTCCCCTGAACACCAAGGGTCTGCCGTGTGCTCTGGGGGCTCTAGTGCAATAGCTAGAGAGCAATGGTTTGGCTGTTTTCATTTTCTTGCCTGATAGAGAGTCTCACATAGCCAACAGGCTGGACTTGAGCTCTCATTGTAGCCAAGGATGCCCTTGAATTTCTGATCCTGCTGCCTCTACTTCCCTAATCCTGGGATTACAGGAGATCATTATCATGCCTCACTTTAAGTATGTTGCAAGGAGGGGAGCTGCTTGTTCTTCCTGGCTGCTGGGCTAGCTTAGGCCCAAAATAATCACACAAAGATTGTATTAATTAAATCACTGCTTGGACCATTATATCTAGCCTCTTATTGGCTAACTCTTACATTTTGATTTAACCCATTTCTATTAGTCTGTATATCACCATGTGGCAGTGGCTTACCAGGAAAGATTCAGCATGTCTGTCTCTGGCGGCTCCATGATGTCTCTCCCTCTGACTCTGCTTTCTTCCTCCCAGAATCCAGTTCCTTGTTTCCTGCCTACCTAAGTTCTGCCCTATCAACTAGGCCAAGGCAGTTCCTTTATTCATTAACCAATAAAAGTAACACACAAACAGAAGGACCTCCTACACCATACGTGGTACTGGATATAGAATCCAAGACTTCGCACATGCCAAGTAAACACTCTTCCAACTGAGCTACACCCACGGACAGAGTGGTGTTCACCTCTTTTCTCCTCAGCAGGGAAACTGAGTTGTAGGACATGAAGGTTATTTCTGCAGGTGTCTTTTCCAGATGTCTAGAAATCCTGTCACCATCAGAGAAAAGTCTACAGAGAATTGGGGACATCTGCTTCTGATACTCAAGTTCAGATGAAGGAAGTTCCGCCCAGTATGTGCTGTGTTTGAGCTAAACAGCAACGCGATAAGCTAGAGAAGCAGCCTGACCACCTCCGTGGTTATCTCAGCCAGGGACTAAGGCAGAGGAACAGCCCAACCACCTCCATGCCCATCTCAGCCACGGACTAAGGCAGAGGAGCAGCCCAACCACCTCCATGGTCATCTCAGCCATGGGCTAAGATAGAGAGAAACAGCCCGACCACCTCCATGCCCATCTCAGCTGCTGTTGATACAGTCTAACTGCAGTCTACGTCCTGGATCAATCATTTCTTCCCACTTGACCTCTGTATCCTGTTTACCCTGTGCTTCCCTGATTCCATCCCTAAAGCCTCCAGGAGATGGGGGAGGGGCCTCAGCACGTGTCATCTTCCTCCTCTGTAGCTGGAGCACCATTTGAGTGCCCATCCCACTCACTGGTCACCAAGGGGGCAAGTGATGTTTCTTCATTTTCCTTTTCATTCTGATTTCCTAGAAAGCAACTTGCATTCCTATCTGTGACCTTCTACTTCTAACTCACTGCATTTTAGGGTACCTGAAGGCTCTTCCTTCCAGCAGGTGATGCTGAATGGAGGCTTTGTAGATGGTGGGGTCACCCACCTGGCTCTGGAACCCTCAGAGCAGCAGCTCTGAGATGTTTAGATAACCCATCAGCATGGCCCAGAAACATTTGCTGAGCTGAGACCCTGAAATAAAGGGATTGGCACAGTCCTGTCCTCTGTGTAGACAGAAAATGGGTGGTTGATGGTGCTTTGAGTATTCAGTGGGGAGTAACCAGACATGGAGACTGGAAGTGTCTGATGTTAAGGGACCTGTCCAGAGGACCGTGGACCTGATGGACTCACTCCATGAGCATCTTCCTAACCCGACCATTCTGCTTCCTGAAGTCACAAGCTAGGAGGAGAGCAACAGTCCAGGGACCCCACAGTTCAGACTCACATCATCAAATGCCTCTCTTTGTAAACCACAAATAAATAAATAAATAAATAAATAAATAAATAAATAAATAAATAAATAAAGACAGCCATGTGCCACAGTGTGAGGGCGGGGTGTGTGTGTGTGTGTGTGTGTGTGTGTGTGTGTGCACAGACAACAACTTGTGGATGTCAGTCCTCTCCTATTTTGTGGGTTCCAAGAATCGAGCTCAGACTGCTAAGCTTGGTAGCAAGCACCTTTACCCACTGAGCCTTCTTGCCAGTCCCTGAAATGCCTTTCATGGTCATCATTTTCCTTCTTAGGATTAAGCATTAATAAAGAGGTATCTTAGGATACCCTGGGAGGACTAGGAGTATATTCTTCTAAGCAATTTGAAGCTAACTATCACTTAGACTTTTCAGTTACACATGCCCTATTGAACTCTTAAACTACAACAGCACTTCAGTACCTGAAGAAGAACACCATATCCTATATTGCACTTACAGAGAAAATGCTTGGCTACACAATCAATGGACATCTTGGTTTTTTTTTTTTAAATCAGGCATGGTGATGCACAGTTGTAATCTCAGCACTTGGAAGGCAGAGACAGGAGGATCCCTAGGCAATCAGGCAGCAAGCCTAGCCTAACTGGAAAAATTTCCAGTGCCACTGAGAGATTCTGTATCAAAAAGGTGGACAACACCAGAAAAATGACGCCTAAGGTTGACATGAGCCCCCCCCCACACACACACTCACTCATTCACATATGCATACACACTCACTAATTCACACACACACACACTCACTCACTCATTCACACACGCACATACAGTCACAGGCTTCCAGAGATCCTGTAATGCTACACTTACCCAAAGTCTGTCTTTCATTGTCTAAATCATTACTAATGTTGTCCAAGGACAGATTGTCACTTATGTCACTGACATAGGAATCGTCATCAGAAATCTGTGGGAAAGAAGAGATAACACAATGAGAGAGAGAAAATGAGAGAGTCAGCCTTTCAAAAAACCCACTCCAAATGACCAAACATGCTGTGTCTCACATTACAAATCCACAGAAATCACTTGGGGTACTATTTTCATGAGACACCCTCAATCTACCTGGACAATGCTCACAGTAAACAAACAAACTGCCAAGGCTGGAAGAACAGGGGGAGTGCTTGCCTGGGATGTGAGGGACCCAAGTTTGATCCCAGGCACAGGAAAAAAGAGACGATGAGGGAGGGGGAAAGGAGGGAGGGAGGACATTCTTAGATATTTTTGGTTCTCACAAGAAAAATAAGCAAACAAAAAATCTCAAAGGTTATTGTTGTCATCATAAAAATTCTTACCCTGCAGCCTTTCTAGAACATGTTAATACTTGAACAATGGAGCAAGCAACTTGTTTGTGAACTCTTTGTGAAAAGACTCTTCTATAGGAATTAGTACACAAATTTATATTGTATTTCTGTAGAGCTTCCCTATTCCAAAAAGTATGCTTGTATGCATCAATTAAAAACATTTACATGTATATATAACATAATAAACATCCAACAATGATGATATAAAATCTACAACATAAATTAACATGATTTTAAAAACACAGGATATAAAGCAGGTATATCAACGGGCAGAATTCACAACTAGCAATGAGAAGCTGCAAAAAGCCGAAGTAACTGAAACAAGAGTCTAACACATTTTCCCAGTGTATGGTATCATTTTGTGTTTGGGGGTGCATTACAAGCAGATGCTCAGAATGTAATGGTACGGAGAAGCCATGGGAGTTCTAACGTTTTTATTGACAAATCTTTACTGAGCAGTTTGGTGAAGAAGGTCATAAAGGAGATGGGGGGCAGATGACTGAGAACAGTGTCCAAACCTCGTTTTCTGAAGAGCTAGGAGAAAGCAGAACTTCCTGGGCATCAAAGAACTCAGAAAGGGAGTCGGTGATGGACAGCCTGCTTTCGTTGGAGAGCTGGTGCACCAGGGCTCGGCTTTCGTCGCCGGAGTTTTCCTAGGAGGGGAGCAGAAAGAAAATTTCATATATTTAGAACAGTCTCAAGAGACACAAAACACACAAATGATTTAATTGCACAAACACCGGGTCACAGGCCCATGCACACGGGCGGCATGAAGCAGAGGTCACTGCGAAGGAGAAGCGAGCCGCACGAAGAACAAAATGGGAAACAAAGTTCTCCCCAAAGGAGGCTTCGCTTATGGGCATGAACGCCGTGCCGACACATGCCACAAATCTCAAGCACAAACCAGCTTTGTTCCTGGGAGGACTAGGAGGGTTCCAAACTGAATCATATTCTTATATTCTCTGCCACTCTGGGCGATTCTTTCTAGTCTAAACTCTTCCTCCACGCATGGCTGATTTCAAGCAGGGGTTCCCAGTGTATACTCTTAGGCCAACAGGCTGCTTCCAAGGAATCTCTTAAAAAATAAACTCTGTGTTTTGGTCCAGAGGTGCCCATGGTGGCAGATCATTCCTTATTCACGAATGAGTGGGATTAACTTCCTATCTTTCTTCACCCACAATGACTCTCAAAGGGAAGGAAACCTCAGGCCCTAGGTATAACTCTGTAATTTAACAGAACGATACTCTGCTCTTTTCTCCTGTCCCTCCACCCTCCAGACTCATGAAGAAGGATCCAGAAGGATCCTGGATACTCAGGGGATGTGCTTTCCAAGTAAAATTTCAACCCCATTCAATGAATCAAGCAAATATTGGCATATAGCCCTCAGCCAATCACAGACGAACATGGAGACTAGCCAAGGCTTCTGACCCGTGGGCCTGTACACATTAGACAGAACCAGCCACAGACACTGTGCTACGGAAGTGGAGGCAAAGGTGACCATAATTCTGACTCCTGCGACCTAGACCTTGATGAGGACAGATTTAGAACAAGGTGATTTCTTGGGCTCCTGAGTCCTTTAGTCAGCTCAGGTACTTTGTTGGCCTGCTGGGGTGGCTCCAGTATTGTCATCCATCTGATGAGTGAGTCACCGAACTAGGCAGAAAGGAGAGGTTCAGGCAGATGCTGTCATGCCAAAGGTCTCATGAGTTCAGCTCATCTCATCTATATATGCTGTGCCCAAGGAGATCCACTGGGACAGGAGGCCTCAGCAGTTTCCTAACCAATAAACAGCAGTGGGTCCTTTTAACTTTAGGAACAGAGGGAATTCTATATCTCTTCTCTTGGAGTCTTTCTACGTCAGCCCAAGGTAAGGATTTAAATATTGCTTTCTCTGTCCCCTACAAAGATCTCCAAGTGTGGCAGCTGCTTTCTTTTTTTCTAAAAGTTTTTTAAATTAAAATATAATTATGCCATCCCCCATCTTTTCTCTAACCCTTCCCATGTACTCCCCTTGCTCTCTCTCAAATTTGTTTTTTCTTTAACTGTTGTCGTTTGCGTGTGTGTGTGTGTGTGTGTGTGTGTGTGTGTGTGCAATCTACCCAGTCTGCATATCATTAGTTGTCTGTGTATTTTCAGGGCAACCCTGTGATGTTGGATAACCAACTGCCCCCTCTTTCCTGGGATTCTTCAGCTCCTGGCACCTCTAAGTAGGCTAAGTGCTTTATCTGGGGTTGAGGCCCCCACGAGCTTTCCCTCTGTCATTCTATCACCTCTTTAGGTGTCCTGTTTCTTGTGTTGGCTCAGGTCATGTTGAGGTAGCCATGTCGATGAGACTTTACCCATGAATAGTAGGAGGTTGCTTTCTTAAAGAAGTAAATGTCTCTCTCCTTCAAAGATTCAGGCACAAGGCTGCTGAGTTGAGGTACCACAGTGCCCAGCAGGACTTCTCAAATGTTCATGCGGGCACCAGAATCTTCCAGCATCTCCCGTGGGCACTTATGGTCATAGGAGCTCATGATTTATTTACTTTGCTTCTCATTAATTCATCACCACACATACCTGCTCTAGCTTCCTCCTCCCGGACTGATGGAGCAAAAGGATTTCCTGCCTTAGCAACACTAAAAGCAATCCGCGTTGAAAATCATTAGCTAAAATGTTTAGGTGCAGCTGTGTTTTGGAGTTCACTTTTAAAATGGATTTTTAAAACTATAATGAGGTATCTCAGGGATGGGCCAAAGTCTCAATATAAACTTGCTTACATTTCTTATACATGTACTTTGAGGGTACTTTTAGAATATTTTTAGGGAGTTGATTTTAGATCGACACCTGTCACATGAGGTCAGATATGGAATTGCTCATGTGTGATATTATGTTGTTCAAAATGTTTGGGCTTTGAAACATTTCAGATCTGGGATGCTAGCCCCTACTTCATCTTGGTGTCCCACATTTTTAGCAACTGCTTAAGAATTCATACAGAAAACACCAGGACACAGCAGCACCAGCTCTCCAGCATAGCTCTTTAAAGGCCACAGGCTCTTATTTACTAAAATAGGAACATAGCTCAGCACAGTAATTTCCTCACTGCAGCTCAGGAGTGGCTGTCTACCTGTCGTGTATATTACAAAAAATTAAGTACAAAAAAGAAGGGCTAGAGAACACCCCAAATCCCATCACACTAAAACAATCACTACAAGCCTTTGGACATTTTCTCCCCTATCTTTTTATTCATGCACTTTGGTTTTGTAATAACTGCAATCATACTACTGACAAACATAATTAAATTTTCTCAAGCAACACTGCATCAAAATAACTTTTCCCAACAGTAATGTGTTCTTCAGATAAAAACAGTGTATATTCGAAAAATAAAAACACAAAACTGCAAATAAATAAATCCCTCCAAAGATCCAATCACTCGTTATACTGCTATATTTTTCTCTATTAAAATACTGGTGTAGCTGGGCATGGTGGCTCATTATTGTGACTGCAGAACTCAGAGGCAGAGGCAGGAAGACCGCCATGAGTTCTAGGTTTGTCTGGTTTATAAAGTGAGTTCCAGGCCAACTAGAGATACATAGAAAGACCCTGCTTAAAACACACACTTACACACACACACACACACACACACACACACACACACCGCACACACACACACCTAGGAAGAATTTATGTAGTTTTCTTTGTTTGTTTGTTTTGTTTTTAAGAAGGGATCAGATTGCACATATCATGTGTCTTGTTTTACTTTACACTGTGAACAGGTTTCCAGGCCAGGAAGAAGTCTCTGAGAAAACAAAATTCAACTAACAGCTATTTTATTATACTTGTGTGTTACAGAGGGGCAATTCAGTTCCCTGCATTAGAAGGCTAGGTATCCACAAACTGCAGAACTAGGGAGCATCATCACATGTCTTTGTATATACCTTATTATTTCTCAGAACCATTTCCAGAAGTGAAAATGTTTCAAACGATAAACACGAGATTATTAGTTCAATGTCTAAGAAAACTGTTTTCTTTAAGGCCACAATTAAGGAAATTGATCGAATAGTTTTCCTTTTTATTAGACTGAATGTTCTTTATGACCAAGCGAGCAGGAGAATGTTACTGAGGGAAAAGCCAGGACACGTGGTACAAGGGGTTTCCTTCTGAAGTCCTCCTCTCCTGTGGATTTATATAGTCACGTGCTAATGATACTTCAGTCTGAGTGTCACGAAAGATTACAACAGGGCTGGAGAACTCCTGTCCCTAGTGATGTCACAACAGCATAGTGTCATGTGACTCATAACTGTGGAGCTGCTGGTGTGAACGAGCCTGAGTCTAGCTGCTCAACAGTACAGTAGATGGGGTTATGCCCAGTGCACAACGCTGACAATGATAACACACAACCGCTATTGGGCTGTGTAGCTATGTTCTCTATTGTGTCAGTGTTTGAGATTGTACTCTACTAACATAAGGAAAACTAGTCAACAGCAAGCCAGCCACAGGCAAGTCCCGTGGAACACACTCCAATCACAGATGAGACTATTGTCCAGAAGCACAGGCAGTGGGACAAAGGCTGGAGATGTTCCTTGTTAGTTTGTAGCAAGGAAATGCAAAGCTGTTAGCATGTTTATAGTGGTTCTGGACAGAGCCTTGGTGGACAGTCAGCTTCATTATTTAGGCTGGGTCCACACCCTGCAATACCAGAAAGATAACCTCATGCTGCCCCATCATATCCTAGAGTTAAACCCTTCAAGACTGACTTGGAAAATAACGGGGCTTTTCTTTCTTTAAATCCCAGAGAAGCAAACCCCATAACTATGTATGCCTGGTGAGTGTAAATTATCTGGGCATACTGTTTGTTAATGTCTTAAATTTGTGTTTGTTTGTTTTTGTTTTTCGAGGAAGTTTCACTGTAGTTTGGAGCCTGTCCTGGAACTACCTCTTGTAGACCAGGCTGGCCTCAAACTCACATAGATCCGTCTGCCTCTACCTCCCATGTGTCTTAAATTACTTGGTATTGTTTGATCTTTGTTCACAGATTAAAAATACTGTCATGTATTCAGCATTATATAAGCCCATCATTTTTCCTGAAGATACTTTTCTTGAGTTTTTTTAAATGTGCCTTCTCATTTTTGAAACATATTCTCAATAAAAGGAGTGAAATGTAGTTAATACTTCTTTTGAAAATTATTATTATTCCCTAGTTTAGGAAATCCTTATTTTAGTAGTTTGATAAATATTCAAATCAACGTTTTCTCAACATTTATATTTAACTTGGATCTTAGCGCACAACGGGAGAAAGCTCAAGCTTCTTTTCAACCTGCTGAGAGCTGCGCTGACCTAAGTTACTGGACAGTCTGCCTTTCCATTGGATTTTCATGCCTTTCTTACCCATTTATTGATTTTTATAAGCCATGTCCATGCCTGAGACAGTCATTCCCCCACTGTGTGGCCACCCATTCAAAGTAGAGGACCTTCCCAGAGCTCTGTCTCCAGGCTCAGCACCGTTTTCTTTACAGAGAGGTGTGGAACTGGGGGGAACATGTACTCTGGCCTCACGAGTTGTGAATTTAAATCCTAATTTGATTCTGTAAGCTATGTTTCTGGCGGAAGGTATTGAACTACTCTGGGCTTTACTTTCCCTGTTTCTAAAATGAAACTGCTCCTCCCTCTCCAGAGTCAAGGTAGGAAGTCTGAACATTAATGTCCAGTGTTTGACCACAACATAAAAAACAAGGTGAAGAAACCCACATATAAATAACATAAAGGGATTAAGTATCTTCTCTTAGTTTTTTTCAAAGTTATAAATGTGCCTTACTGGGATTTATCTATTTGCTTGGAACAGGGTTTCACTGTTACCTAGACAGGCCTGGAACTCACCATCTACTTGGGCTGGCTTCAGGCTGTCCCTTTGCCAGGGTCTGGTCTTCTGAGTGTCGTGACTGGACATGTCACCATCATGCTCATTCTTAAATGCCAGTTAGACATAAAGATATTACTCCCACAGATCACTTGCCCTTTGATTGCTCATCCAAAGTAACATAAGATAATCTATAATAATAGTACAATCTTTAATATTTCCCTGGTGATATTAAAATGTCACTTATGAACACATAGTAAGAGTATCTTGAGTAAGTTGAGGGGGTCATTCTATGAAGAGGGGATCTTAAGGTTCAGTATCCAAGCTCAACACCAGCAGCTCCTTTGTGTAGCCCAAACAACAGAAAGTAGGTAAAGAGCGGAAGCCCTTAGACTGAACCTATTGTTGGGGACTGCCATTCAGCTGTGAGGTGCCTGAGGTAATCACCTAAAAATGGTAACCAGGAGTGCAGGTGAAATGGCCTAGCCTATAAAGGCACCTGTCATCAAGCTCCATGACCTAGATTCAATCCCCAGAACCCACACAGTAGAAGGAGAGAACTGACTCTTGCAGGTTGCTCTATGACCCCACACATGCCCTGTGGTTCATGTCTGTATGTGCATGTGTGCACACACACATACACACTAAATAAATAAATGCTTTTAAATTTTGTAAGTAACTGAAAATTTAAAGTTAACACACACACACACACTACACACACACACACACACATACACACACCACACACACACAATTTAGGGTGCTTTTTTTCAGTCTATGTGGTCATTCTTATTTCTTGCTCTTATTTCCTGAAGGTAACAATGGCTTTTCTTTGCTGGGAAAGTTAGCCTTGAGTCACGTTGCAGGGGGAAAAAAAGGATAAACCAGGGGAAATAGAAACTCTCGGAATGAGGAAACAAATGAGACAAGTATACAACCAACTAGAGAACACTGTGGAAAGACAAGCTCAAGGATGGAGTGGCACTGTCCTGAACAGTTCAGAGCGTTTCAGCTTTTTGGCTATCCTTTTTTAAAAAAATATTTGTTTGTTTGTTTGTTTATTTATTATGTATACAACATTCTGTCTGTGTGTATGCCTGCAGGCCAGAAGAGGGCAGCAGACCTCATTACAGATGGTTGTGAGCCACCATGTGGTTGCTGGGAATTGGACTCAGGACCTTTAGAAGAGCAGGCAAAGCTCTTAACCTCTGAGCCATCTCTCCAGCCCTCTGGCTATCCCTTTTTGCAACTGGTCCCAAAATGTGCATTTTTCTAGATCTGGGCTTTGGGGTTTTTTTCTCAAAACACCAGCAGCTTGAGTGATGCACACTAGATGTGGGCTCATAAATGCTCAGTAAAGGTCACCTATTTCACCACAAAACATGTAAATGTAATTCACACAATAATATGTATTATAAAAAGTAAGAACAGTAAGGTACTGGTGGCGTGAGCCTTTAATCTCAGCACTCGGGAGGCAGAGGCAGTTGGATCTTTGTGAGTTCGAAGCCAGCATGGTCTACAGAGCTAGTTCCAAGACAGGCTCCAAAGCTACATAGAGAAACCCTATCTCAAAAAAACAAAAAAACAAACAAAAAAGGTAAGAATGGCTTGGAAATCAATGTGCCATTGGAGATGCCATGGTGCCTGGCAGCAAACCACACTCAGTGATCGCCAGACATGGCAAAGACTGGACACTGTGTTAGCTAATGTGCTGACTTGAAAAGGCCTGGCTGGTGAAGAGGCTCAGGCCTAAAGTGCCAAGGCCCTTGGCGTAGGGTGTAGGGTTGGTTTCTTGGAGTAGTGTCCCTGCAGAGGAATTTCATCCTCAGCTACCACTGTGAGTGTGTGGCTCTGGCCTGGTGTGGTGGTCCTGTCCGCATGTCTGTGCTACAAAGAGGGCAAATGACCTGGGTGTTTTGGCCTCAACTTTCTTCCTCCTTAGCTCACACAGAGATAGGACTGTGTGTGGGTTTTCTTAAGGAGATGAAGATGATAACAATGAAGCATTTACAGATGTAAACACCAGCCCTTTGTTGCTATCCTGTGTGTATAAATGTGTGGGTAAGCGTGTGAGAGGGTGTGTGTATTCACTTATGTGTATGTGGGGGTGGGGAGACAATTGTGGGTGTCGTTCCTTGTGCCTCAGGCCCTGCCCACCTTTTTCTTCTTTTGTAAATTCTATATATGAGGAGGTCAGAGGACCAGGCATCCAACTCAGGGGGTTCCAGGCTTTGAGGAAAGAGCCTTCACTCCCAAGCCATTTCACTGGCCCTGTGTTCACCTTCACTGGCCTGAATCTCACCACGGAGGCCAGGTTGGCCGGCCCGAGAGCCTCAGCCGCGCAGCTGTCCCTCCCTCCCTGTCCTAGGATCACAAGAATGGTCCATCACACCTGTATTTATTGATGCGGGTTCTTGGGGGTCCTCGGCATTGTATTGATAGCATGACCTCCCCAGCCTACTTCCCTACTTTAATTTTAAATCTAACTGGATTGTTAATGGAGAATTTTACACATCTGGGGTAGACATCCGAATACTAGAGATGCATATAAACAGCTGTCGCTTGTCCTACCCATCCTTATTTTTCAAGGGTCACACTAGGTTTTTCTGAAACATGTATTTTGCTCATTTAAATTCATTCAAAGGACCATTTGGGGCAAAAGTCCCAAGCCTTGAGAAAAGACTTGAGTGTGTGTGTGTGTGTGTGTGCGCGCGCGCGTGCGCGCGCGTGCGTGCACGCGGTCTGCAGATTGAACTAGGGTTCAAGAGTAAACGACCACTAAGTTGCTAAACTGTATTGCGTCTCAGTAAAAGGCATTTCTAATATGTGCTCACCGACAATGGATTTTGACTGAAATGCAGTACCTTTCCCCCTAGGAGTATAGAGCTGTGTTCTGACAGAGGAAAGAACAAAACAGGAAGAAGGGACAAGGGACAAGGGTGGCAAAGGCTGGCATGGCTTTTGTGGAACACAAGAAGCGGGCAAGGCACAGACACCGTGGGTCACGGAAACCGAGGTTTCTCCAGAAATGGCAAGGGAAACCACTTGTCTTTCTATAGCTGGCACTCAGGTAACACATAGTAAAGAGAACGCCACTTAGAGAGAATGAGGTAGAGAGACACAAAAGGAGGAGTCAAGAGGCAGCTGAAGGGTGTGCTGAGTGGCATTCTGCCAGCAAGGCTTTGAATCCCAAGAGCTCAGCTGGAGCTGGGCTGTGGCAGTGGCCAGTGGGGGCTAGGAGCATGGTTGCCACTCAAGGGGGTGAAGCAGGGGCTATGCAACTGGACAGAGGGCACTGGAGGTGGGCAGACGGCAGGTGCAGAGAACAGTTACCAGACGAGAAACCTACCCACCTCTGCCAGGTTGTCCCCCGACTTAGGAACAGCAGGAGGGTCGAGGAGCATACTTTCCACATGGATTCTGCGTAAGCGTTCTTTAAGGTCTGTATTTTGTGCTAGGGCCTGGAATACGTTAAGAATAGCAGGGCTTTATTAGTAAATGGAGACAGTTCAGGAAAACGCAGCAGGGGACTGGGCACAAGCAAAGCTAGGAGCGAAGACGCCCAGAGTGGGACACCTCAGGGTGTGTCTGGCTGGGCTCTCCCCATTGCTCTTCAGCAGGAGGCTGGGAGGTAACAAATAGGTCCGGGATACCCCTTGTTAACCTCCATTTCCAGAGGCGAAAGAGGGTTAGTAAGGCTGCAGAAGGAAACCATAGACAACATCAGCTCTTAAAACTGGTGACCCACAGGCAGTAACTCTTCTTCCTGCCATGCCGATCTGTAGACCAGACCCCTGCAACCCCACCAAACCTCGTGATTCCTAGCTCCTCCTGTCCTTGATGAGATGCCAGTGGGCATAACCCAGTGTGAGTTAATTATCACGTCAGCTGCACTGAACCTCAGAAGTATGCTGGTGACTTATTCATTTTGGGGGAATAAGACAGTTCACTTTTCAAAAACTAAGCAAACAACTTTACCTATGCACCTTACAGGCTTATGGACCATGGTGCTGGATGTGAGCCATGGACATAAAGCAAGACCTCTATTTCCTCCTGGGGGCTGTGCCACCTCCTATATCAAACTCTCTGGCAGGTCCTGGCTGACAGGAAAAAGGAAGCTGTGCACTTCCTTCGCTTGGCACCACTGCACATGTGACTATAGGAGGGACACACTCTGCTGACCACCTTGTCCGCTGCCTGAATCTCCACAGTGGCCTCGTTTATCTCCTTTCTTATCGTCATTGTTGAATGTATGGGATAGTGTCACTCCATAGCCCAGGCTGGACTCTGAACACTTGCCTCTGCCTCCCAGGAGCTAGGATTACAAGATCACCATGTCTGGTTCTAGTTTTACTTTTCAGAGGCCATAAAGGACATAGGTTATTCTAAGAACCCTTGAATCATTTAAGAAACTGTGAATAAGAACTAGGGTCATGTACCCACATGTAATAATTCCTTTGAAGCAACATGTCACTGTTACGGGGGCTAGAATCTTAGCAAATCCTAGAATTGTGATAATTATTAATTATTATTTTAAATATACATACATATCAAATTCAGTACCTATATACTCATACTTTCATTATAATAGTTCTATGATTATTCTAAAGAGAAATATTTTGAAGAAATAAGTCTAAATCAGAAATCTAAGCCAAAAAGGAAAGAAAGGACCATTGTGTTTTATCTTCTTTCTAAACTGTTGATGTGGGTGTAGGTGCATCCCTTAGAAAAGGTGATGCATATCTGGACTGGAAACCATAGCATAGTAAGTGTAGCCAAGCAGGTTAGCAAGGAGGCTGGACCTCAGTGAGAAGGGGAAGGGGGAGGAAGATGATGGCAAGGAACTTTAGGGATCCCTGCATCAGAGGAACGTTCTAAAAGCACTCAGAGCCACTCAGATGGGAACAATGAGAATATGCAGACCAGCAAGAAATAAATCAAAGAAAGAATGGAATAACCAAAGTGCCACCCCAGCTGCACCAGCTGTTCCTTAAGGTCCAAAAGATGTCTCTTTCTCTATGACCTTAAGAAGGGAACCTGAAAGCCAGGCATGGTGGCTCATGCCTTAAATCCCAGCACTCAGAAGGCAGAGGCAGGTGGATCTCTATGAGTTCAAGGGTAAACTGGACTACAGAGTGAGTTCCATGACAGCCATGGCTGATACACAGAGAAACCCTGTCCCAAAAAAACCAATAGATGATAGATAGGTAGGTAGATAGACAGACAGACAGATAGATAGAATGTAAAGATGGAGACTCTATATATGGGCCAATATTATTTTAAAATGTTTCTGTCAAAAATAGCATAGTTGAGCACATGACTATAATTTAAAGCACATGAGAGGTGGAGATAGGACTATATGACTACATGAGACCTAACCTGGGCTATATGAGATCCTGTCTTTAAAAAACAAGACAAAATAAACCAAAGTTAGTATTGTTGGAATTGCCACCGAATGAAAGTATCTGAGTGTCTGCAGCAAGTACTGTGTGCTGCTCATCAAGGGTCCATGATATACATTATGTTGTAGCGCTAATTAATTAACAGTACATTGCTAGCATTATTATCCTCAGTAGCATGACAAATAGAAACCATAAGTGGACCTTTCCCCCCTCAGTGCTTATGTTGGCTTCTGGTCACATGATCCTAAAATTTGTCACTCCCACCTGACCCAAAATACATGTCAGTGGCGCTTCAGACAGTAATTTCACATGTGCACACATTCTTTCTCTTCTTAAAGCAGGAATTCCAAAGCACAAGTAAAGGGAGAAGAGCAAATATGTATGCTGTTACAAAGGTTCTCTGGCTTCTTGATAGAGACCAGGGCTAAGTGGTGCGGGAGAATCGTCTGTAATCTGTCAATCATGTTTTAAATAAACGCTGATTGGCCATGCAGGAAGTATAG
>LOEQ01000740.1:264230-275931 GCA_001685075.1 Bramus lutescens | reverse complement strand
GGGAGGGAATGGGGAGGAGGGGAGGAGGTGGAAATTTTTAATAATAATAATAATAAAAACAGACCTGAATGATTACTTCATTCTGCTAACTAGAACTGCCTATAAGCAAGGATTCAGTACTTCCCAACCATGTGAAAACACAGAATGATGTCACAGGACCAATACAGGAAAACAACATCAACTCTTCCAGAAGAGATTAACCATGGACGGCTGGCAGGGGAGCAGTACATTCTCTCAACTATTTTATATAATTTTATATAACTAGAGGGTTTTCTCTCCTTTACTTTGCCATAGTTATTTTACTTGGGAGATTTTCTTTTTCAGGGGACACTTGGAAAAACTTGGAGGCAGTGTGGCTTGCTACCACTAGAGAAGAGACGCCATTGGCACCCAGTGGTAAAGGCCTAACCACAACACCGGGGACAGTCCCACAGCAAAGAATCACCAGCCCACGGTGTCAGCAGAACCGCTTCACACACCAAACTAGCCCAGAATGCGGGCTTAGATTAGAGGGCAGATATGAGACCTACACGTGAGAAGAGGACAGGGACAGCAGAGAACCTTGGTTTTCCCGGCCTCAGTCCCATTCCCTAAACATCAAGCAACCTGCCAAAGCAATTCTCAGTTTATCTCCAGCATTCAGGCACTGCCCAATAATTATACAGAGTAATTAATCTTACTAAACTTACTGTCCCCCAAGGAATTATAGCAAACCTTATAAACCTTATGAGCACAGTCCTGCACATGAGCACTGGAATCACCCTTCTTTCCTTCTCTCCTTCCTCCCTTCCTCCTTCCTTCCCTCCTTCCTTCCTTCCTTCCCTCCTCCCTTCCTTCCCTCCTTCCTTCCCTCTTTTCTTCCCTCCTTCCTTCCCTCCTTTCTTCCATCCTTCCTTCCTTCCCTCCCTCCTTCCCTCCTTCCTTTCCTTCCTTCCTTCCCTACTTCCCTCCTTCCTTCCCTCCTTTCTTCCCTCCTTCCTTCCTTCCCTTCCTCCTTTCCTCCCTCCTCCCTTCCTCCTTCCCTCCTTCCTTTAGTTTTGGTAAGGTAACAAAATAAAACAAAAACAAACAAAACCAAGATTTTTCAAGAATTAGATGACTGGTCAAAGTTGGACAGTTAGTAAGCAATCCCATAAGAACTGATGTTGCCCTGGGTTTCAGGTTTCATGCTTTTATGATGTCACTCACTTTCAGGAGAAAGACTAGTGGGTAAAAAGCTTTGAGACTTAAGATTTACAAATTCTTATTTTAGGGGAAAAACCCTGATGTTTCCCTACAATATAAGGATTTTAACAAAGTCTTTATAAAACTGACGAAAGTCACAAGTCATGGCCCCACACAGTAAACATTATACCTCAGGGAACGTATTTTAATCTAGGGTAAATGGTTCTATATATACTAAAGACGTACAGCCTGGGGGAAGGGGCACATGAAAATGTTTTTGCTATTGACTGCTGTCATTGGGGAGGAGTGGTAACATTTGAGAAATAGGGACAAGGACTTTAACTCTGAGCCGTGTGAGAGACAGTCCTGCACAACCAAGATAAAAGCTGGCCCATCATCAATAGTACCCCTTAAAGACACAGTGAAAAAGACTACCCACATTGTGAATAGCTGTCCCCAAGTCACCAGCGGCGTGGTAGTGGACAATCCCATTGCTGTAGAAATGCCTCTGCACAGCCAAGCTGGGAAAGCCGTAAGTGAGCCTTGGCTACTCAGGAAGCGGAAGCTGGGGACGGTTGAAGCCCAGGAGTTTAAAGCTAGGGCAGGCAAGATAGCAAGACTCTGCCTCAGACAACTCAACAACCAACAAAAGCCCTGGTGGCAGCTGCTCAGTAGGAGCCGGCCCTGGCTGAAGCTCACCTTCAGGTGATAGATGTGCTCTTCGGTGTCAAGGTCGATACACTTGGACGACTTCTTCACAGACATCACTGAAAGCCCCACATCAATACAGCCATGCAGCTTCTCTCGCTCAATCTACAGGAGCAGGAGAGGGCTGTCTGAGAGTCACCGTAGTCAAGGTGATTGTAACATCCTCCCTGGTCCCTCCCACCTCGTCTTGTTCATGCACCAATGATAAACCTGGACCCCACGATTGTTGGAGCCCTCCACGCAAGCAGGACCCAGTTAAGAACTGCGCACGTGTGGCATTCTTTCTCTGTAAGGGAGACACACTCGCCTCACATCGCCGAAGAGGAGTCTAAAGGGCAGAAGCTAAATAATGAGTTTTCATAGTCAGGATGCAGGGCAGTGAGAGGAAAACCCCATGAGGTGACTCCAAGGCAATGTAAGAGCCATTACCTTCCCCTGGATTCGTGTCTGTTGTCAATTCATTCATACGTGACTTAAAAGGAAGGCTATAGTCAAGAAACTAAGGGAGACCAGAAGGGCAGGGAAAGAGGAAAGAAGTTCCCTATGAGGCAGGCCTGCTGGTCACTCAGATCCCTCCAGGACAACCTTCTAAAGGTAACTCCAAGAGGAAGTCTACCTTAACCATAGCTTTCTCCATGAAGCCCCCAGTCGTCAGAAGAGTGGGAAGGACACTTGGCACATGCTCTGTTCCTGTAATTAGCTAAAACCAGAGCAGGCCTATGGTACCGAGGATGCCACCCTGCACCTTCTCCTGGTAGTGAACGGAGCCCACCTAGATCCAGAGCTGAGGCAGCAGGGATCAAGGTGTGTGGAGAGGGCTCTGTGCCACCTGGAAAAACCATTGCCCACAGAGAACCGCGGCTCTGGGCTGACTCAAGCAGCCTGCACACTTCTGCAATAGCATGCTGGGCCAGGAAGAAGACTTACATCAGTTTGGCTCTTGGCGTATTTCAAGATTCCTTTGTCCAGGTAGAAGAATCTCTGTAAGAAGCAAACAGAGTTTAGTAAGATGCACATGCTAACATTCCTCCTCATCTCCATCTTCTAACAGAATAGCACCGAAGTCTTACCTTGTGCCAGCCTTTCAAGGGCCACTTCCTCTTTTTCAGCAGAAATCCTTTTTGCACTGGCGGCTCCTGGGTGTACGTCATCTCTCCCCTCAATCCTTCCACCACTTCCCAGCTGTCCTGTTCCAATGAGAAAGTACAGGCTAAATGTCACTCCTTTACGAGATGAGAGTAACAGGAAGCAGCAAGCTCCTGGAAAACCATCCAAGACGGAGAACCTGACAAGGTTCGATATGAAGAAATTAAACCTTATGCCCATACATCTCTTGGACTTTATAGATTCAATGCTGTAGTTCAGCGGCATCAATTTTTTAAGCTCTTTTTCTTGACGGACCGTTTCCCTTCTTTCAGTCTTCTTTGAACCTCGGCAGCACAGCTGAAGGGGAGGATCTCACTATAAACGCTATTTTAGTTCACCTGCCTGTCACCATGCGGTGACTGTTCAGCCAGCAGACATCAGTCTGAAGGTTAATCAGAAGCCACAGATGTCAGGCTGGAACTGTGTGTGTCTGTGCACGTGTGCATATGTTAGGGGACGCCTAAAGAATGGCTGAAATGTGGGGCTAGAGAGATGGCTCAGCAGTTAAGAGTACTTGCCACTCTGCCAGAGGACCCGAATTCAGTTCCCAGTGCCCACATCAGGCAGCTCACAACTGCTCCAGCGATGTGACCTCTCTTGTGAACTCCACAGGCACTACATGTGACACACACTCACACAGACACATAAACGTGAATAAAATCTTTTGAAAGGAAATATCTACAAAAATGGGATTGGATACAAGCTAGGAAATCTTACAAGCCGGCTGGAAATAATGGTTCAGGGTAAAGTGTCTTCAAATACTAGGGGTTTAAGTAGCAGAAATGCAGAAACATCAGAAAGAGAGTTTGGTCACAAGTATCTTCACTCTTCCTCCCAGAAAAATTTTACACCCCCACTTCTTATCCAAGAGACTTCTATTTAAGATATGCTATAATCCCAGAACTTGAGAAGCAGAGGTGACCCACGTCATAGAGCAATAAATAATAAAACAAATGATAAGAACAGCAGGAAAATCCTTGTATTTTGGGCTTTGATGGGGTACAAATGGCTGCTTTAATTGGTTCTCCATCGTTGGCTATTGAGGTCATGAATTGAACACAAATTTCAAAAGAAACAAAGAGAAAAACATTTAAAAATTCTGAAAATTTCTTTAAAATACTTAAATCATTGCTAAATCTGCACAGGATAACCCCAGAACTGATCATATCCTTGTAAATATGATAGATGGTGATGATTAATTAGGTCATAATATACACAGAATACACACAGACTGGAATACAACTTGAAGAGTCTGAATACACACATTAGACATATATATATATAAAATTCCCACATAGGGTAATATAACTTTGCACACATATGATTCTAATATTTCATGTAAACACCCTGCTCTGAGACAAAGTTCCAACCCTTGGGCAGATGGTACTGGCAAAGGCCACAGGAGTCAGACAGTGAGTCTGGACCAGCCCCAGGGAGCAGGGCAGGTAGTGGTCCTGCAGGGTTCTTTTCCACGTTTTCCAGAGCACAGCACACCATCTCTAGCAACAGGATCCTTCCCTACATTAGCAACTGAACTTCTTGATAACCTGCCTCTTATCTGAGCCCTTCCCACTGTGACTGGAGATGAAGGTACATCCCAGGTTTTTTAAATAATCACTGTAGGTATCGCAGAATCTGGAGTTCTAAAAGGGATTTCTTCAATGGAGAAAAAAAAAAGAAGGGGGATATTCAGTGTTTAATTTAGAGAAACTTTTTGACATGGAATGAGATCTTGCTATAACCATCATCAACTGTTCAGTCATTCAGTCAAGTCCAGACAATAACCATGTCTATTTAGTGATGAGCAGCACATGGCCTTTCATGGAGAGCACCAAACAATCCTGCTCTCATTTACTTCTCAAGCCAAAAAGTAAGGTTTTTTGCCCCTCCTCCAGAAGAAAGTAAGCTTTCATTCCCACAACTCCATCACACCAGTGTTCGGCCATTCTTGCCAATGACACCCCTTTACTCACGGTAATATGTATGAGGTTTCATTATCCCTACAGAGAAGGTGCCCCTTGAGAGCACAGAGCACTTCACTTTTCCTCCTGTCCTGTGAACAGCAGGCACCTGACGAAAAATAACTGCAGTCTTGGAACAAAGCTACGGGCTCATGTTCCTGGACGACTACCGTGTGGAACACATTTGAAGCGTGCCCAGTGTCCCTGGGCCAAATGACTGTTTCCAGATTAGATACAATCGATCCATATTTGTGAATGATGGGCATGTGTTGGTATCATCACACGAGAATCCAAGGGCCCAGTCCTCTGGAAAGCACGCAAGTGGATCAGCCTTTCCGAACTGTTAGTCTTCAGCCTCCCAAGCAGAAGGTTTCCTGCAGGGCACTACAGCTGAAGGACTGGGCACATCTGTTTTGTCCCTTCAATTGTGCTCAGTGCAAATGCCAAGAGAGAGCAGCCATTATTGCATACTTGTCAATCTTGGGGGCCAGCAGAGGCAGGAGGAGTAGACTCGGTCTTACCTGCTGCTGAATGGGAAAGGATTGGATTTCAAAGGTGGCTCTTTTTAGATGTGAAGTGCTCCACAATTCTACGTCTATGGCTTATTCCTCCCAGCCAGCCGGCGTGGAGGGCAAGGGTCTAGAGTAGGTTCCCTCACTCTTCACGTCAATGAGCCAGGAAAGGTTTGTAATTTTTCCCCCTGATAAATGTCATCTTTTTTTTTCCTTATTCTATCTTCTTCCTAGGTTTGAAAGTGGTAGCAGGCTGGAAAAGGCAGATTTGCACTACAAAGAAAGGACAGTCTCTCCTTGGCTAGAGGAGAAGGCACAAAAGCTTTCCCCTGGCTCCGTATTCATTCAGATGCTCAGTGGTGACAGGAAGAAACAGCCCCTAGCTCTGAGGTTCTGGTGGCCTGAGGCTGCTCCCACGAAACTGGGAATCTTGGGGCACTAATGATTATTAACAGTGTTGGGAAGAAATCTCTAGCATCTTGGCTTCAGGTGACAATGAGAAATGTCCTGACTCCTCAGTCTTGCACAATGACAAGGTTGTAAGTACCTGCTTAAAGTCACTTGACCATTAAGGGCTGGGGCTGTAGCTCAGCTCAGCCATAGAGTCAGCCAGCGGTAGTGAACTCAGTGGTAGCTATTCACTCTGCTTTAGCAGAATATTTACCATTCAATTAACTCGTAAGTTGTTGCTGCTTTTTCATTTGAGCTCTGGTGTTTCCTTCCCAAACTATCATAGAGATCATTGACTTCAGCTTATGTACAACTCCAGCAGAGGGGTACACACATGGTAGAGGCTGAGAGACTTCTCTTGTTATTTGTTGCAGTCCACAGGCAAGAAAATAGATTAAACTGTCAATCAAGTAAATGACACTATGTAGTTGGCTTACAAGAAGGGGTTAAGTTGTAGCCACAGTTCATGACATGCCTCCTGAATCACAAAATACTAAACAAACAGTAGGAGTGTTTGAAATAATACATAAATGAATGATATAACATTACAAAAAGATTGGAGAACACATTCTAGATTCACAAAATCATGAGCCTTTTGTCCATAGCGGATATTAATAAAGGCAATGAGAGAGTCAGGGAAACTGTCTTAGTGGCTAATATCACAGTCTACATACTGTGAGTGGACACACACTTAGATTGTCATGCTTAACCCTTGCATAACCCTTCAAGAGCATGTTTACTACGGTTCTTATTTTTTTTTAATGCAGGAAATGAGGAAAAGAATTGAACAAATTCGCTGATATAGTAAAGCTACCAAGTGGTAGGTACCCCATGGCACAACCTGTGAGTTTATTATTATTCTGCTATTATTTTAAAATGTTTTGCCTTCTATACTTCAGATGTGTAAATCCCAATGGTGGACAGACAAGGAATAAATCCTAAGGGGTAAGGGGTCAGTAGTGGGTAAATCCTAGGACTGGCTCACCTCTTGAGACAACTGGAAAGAGTTAAGAAGCATCAGACCTGCTCAGAGCTCCTCTGTCTCAGATCTCACAGGGCTAGCAAGTGTGTAAGAAACCAGCCCATGCATCTAATGCTGCTGACCCTTTGCGTACTTGCTCCTTCATGCGTGGAACTCCTGCCTAACTTTCTTCTCTGGTGATTTTTCATTTCTCCCCAAACCTCTGCCTCCCGGAAGAAAGTCCCCACCTCATCTGAAGGCAGGCAGTAATAATACAAACCCAACTTGCATGGCCTGCTTGCCAAGCTCTATCATGGGTTCCTTGTCTTACTGTAACCTCGTTCATGATCATCTGTGTCCTCTGGAAATAACGGCTGAACAAGCCTGAGAACAGGAGTGTACAGAAAGGGCCCTGAGTGGCCACAAGGTGTGGTATTCAAGTGAACTGCTTTCCAGAGCAGGAAAAGGGGGGGCGGGGTGGTGGAATCAGATGTGGGCTGGGAGAAGGTTGTTACTATCAAGTCTGAAAACCTGATTTTGCGTCCTGGAAGCCCACAGGGTGGAAAGAGAGAACAGACTCCAGGAAGTTGTCTTTAGATCCCCCTTCATGTGCCAGGGCAATGCATGTATGCACATGCACACACACAATGTAATAAAAATAATTTTGAGATGCTAGTGTTCCAGGCTAAAGGGACTGGGGAGAGACACCTGATGCCCTCCACATACCAAGCTGATTTGAAGGTAGGGAACACACCTTGAGTAGAATAAATACCTGAGACACTACATGACAGATTTGGGCCCCACAGAGACCAAGGTCCTGCAACGGCTAACTCCGCTGACTGAGCCCAACATGCCTGGGTTAACGTCCCATCCTGCATAGG
This sequence comes from Bramus lutescens, assembly GCA_001685075.1. NCBI lineage: Eukaryota > Metazoa > Chordata > Mammalia > Rodentia > Cricetidae > Bramus > Bramus lutescens. The sequence continues at coordinate 268,148 of LOEQ01000740.1, read as the reverse complement.
TCAGACTGAAAGGTCATCTTGAATAAGAGCTGGAGAGTGAAACATAGCTGGAGCGTCTCAAGACTTCTGCTAAAGCTCAGCTGAAGCCGGTCTGGCAGTCATCCGGCATTGAATTCAGGCTATCTTACAGAACATCTAAGTGCCAAAGATAGAAAACTGCTTTGTGATTAGAAAGGCAGCGAGGCATTTATTCACGCTCATGAGTGGGCCAAGTTCATTTCCATAGTGCTGAGTGCACGGATTGCAAGCATTTCCTTCCAGCACAGCTGTGTGCACACTGCACAGCTCGCCGGCACCTCGCACATGCCCAGTCCTCAGACTGTGATGTCAGAAATAGAAATGTCTGAAATGTCCATTCTTCCTACAGCTGTGAAGTGTGGGGTGGGATCTGACAGAGCTGGACAGTAGGTTGTTCTAATTAGTCGGTTATCAGTTTACCAGGTTTTTAAAAATCAGAGGGCAATGTCCAGCCTTAAACCATGTGGCAGCTAATTACACCCATCATTAAAGAATTTAAAGGCATTTGTGATCTTACAGAGCCTATCAAGAAAGGCTACAGGTCACCACCATTACCTTTCATGATTTTTCGATGGAAATACTTGTCAGCAAATTGCCAATAGAACAATCCCTTTGATGTCAGACCAGCCGTGTGCTTAGACTGTAATCACTGAGAGAGCCTGAGTTGCCTTTTGTTAAAAGTCTTTCTCTCAGCCAAGGTTTTACAAGTACCAACAGGTCAAAGGGCAATAATTTTTCTTTAAAAATTTTTTTAAAAAATGAAAAACAGTCAGAGGCAGATTGGTATGTGAGGTCAAATAAAGCAAAAATCCCCAGGAGATCCCATAGATACAACATCGCAGTTCACAGTAGGGGAGGGGCTGAGCTTTAGCCGCTGCTGCTGGACCATTTCCAGGATGTCTTGAAGAGCTCCAAGGGCATGGACTCCAGGGAGAAAACCAGGACTAATGAGCAGGAGTCACAAAACCTGGAGCCCATCTCTCCAGGAAGACCATCTGATAGCAAGTCAAAAGTGGCACAGCTACTCTGGGAAAGAGCACTCCTCAGTCCTGGGAGTGCTCCATCAGAGGCTGACGGCCATCAGGCCAATGGGAGTGCTCCATCAAAGGCTGACGGCCACCAGGCCAATGGGAGTGCTCTATCAGAGGCTGACGGCCACCAGGCCAATGGGAGTGCTCCATCAGAGGCTGACGGCCACCAGGCCAAGGATGACAGAAAAGATGCTAAATTTGAGAGGAAGGTCAGAAAAATAAACTCTAAGACCTCGTCTAAATCTTGTCAGAAACTCATGCCCTGTGAGGCACAGCTTTAGAGATGTCATCTCAGGTGGAAACAGAGATGAGCACCGGAGAGCCCACTTTGATGCTGAAGGCTGTTTGGGGACCACCAGTTACCACATGTCAACAGGCACTGGGCTTTCTCTTTTGGCAGAGATGTAGAGAGCTGGGGGTGTAAATATACAGACGATACAGGTTCCCAAACGCTCCCAGGTTTATCACCTGGCCAGCTAGAGAACACAAACACCTGAAGTACTTACCAGACGATTACTACCCACCCAGCCCCTTCAGAAACCACGGGAGACGGTGCTCACAACAACAGCTAGGAAGACACCAGGAAAGCTGTCCGCTGTCTCACTGTCCCACCTGAGACCATCTTGGGTTTCCAAATAAGAGACAAATGCTTATTGCAACTGCATTGACCACAGACGACTTTATAATTAAAACAGCATTTAAAAAAGCCTTAGCACACAAGCGGGGCCTGTTTCTAGCCTGCTGATGACTCACTTAGCATAATTATGGCTGTAATTACTTCAGCACTTTTTAGGCTTCTCGGATATATTTGGAAGTTATTGATATTGCTAAATATTCCTCTCATACTATCAAGGCCAAAACAGCTCTGAAAACATCCCCGGCACATTTCCTCTTTCCCTGCAACGTGGTTCTATAACCTGCCTTGTAAGAGGTGGAGCTACTGTGAGCGACAAGACACCCTGAGCCATTCTGCCCAGTGGCAGCCCACTATCCAGATGCCCACAGCGCTGATAATGCGGGTTCAGACAGTAATAAAGGGAGTGAGGTGTCCTGTGTACCCTGTGGAAGTTCTGTCAACACACCGTCATCACTTGTCACACAGAGGCAAACACTGGGGCTCCAAGGTGGCTTACCCAAGACTATAAATTGCTAAGCAACAGAACACATTTGTGGGCTCAGTCTGCAGCTCACACGCAGAGCTTTGCAGCTGAGCTCAGGACAGGAGCATCCACAAGTGCAGTAGAACTAATTGGAATCCTTTCAGGGTCACCTCCCATCCCCAGACCCACCACACACCTAGCAAGCTCTCCCAGCCTATTTGGACCTTCTTCTATTTGTATTTCTGGCTTCTCTTTTCACTTCCAGGGGAATTGTAACCAATGGCTTTTCCCCAGAGGCACAGAATAGCGGTTTTGAAATTCAGAGTTTGAGAGAGATTCCTAAGATGTGAGGAATCTAAGTGAAATCGATTATTTGAGGATCACAAAATTGAGAGGCTTCTGGGGACCAGGACACAAACCCTTCGCATCCTGTCTCAAGCTCTTTTCTCAGAATGACTTATTTCCAGGGTGGCAGTCAGCCTGTTGCAGGGGAGTCTAGGCTAACTCCCCACCCTCAGGTGGGTGGAGCTCTCCTCCAGAGTCCACATGAATGGTAAGACGGTAGGACATTTTGGGTTCTTCTATCTTGAAGCATCCTTTTGTATTTGATCTTTATTGCCTTTTGTTTTAAACACATCTTTTGTGGCATAAAGTGTCCTGTGGTGTCTGAGCACTGAAGAGAAAAAAAATGCAAACTCTATACTCAGATAAAACACCGTCATAGTCAATGTGCTCAGAGAAAACACCGTCATAGTCAACATTAGTGCTTGGTATCTCTCAAGAAAACCCATGTTCATGCTACATCCATGGCTGATGTCTATTCTCCATATCAGGGTGCTCAAAGAGCTAATGTAAGTGTGTCATCAAAACAGAGGCACTCTGGGAAATACTGCACACATCACAGGCATGGGCAATAGGCATTTAATATGACAATGCCACTCGGGAAGTCAGTACACATGAAAGATGAAAGGGCATCACAGATTGGAAACTTCCAGGTGCCAAATGAGGACTTCATGTGCCACAGCAGGGCTCAGACCAGCACCATCCCCAAGCGTGGTCCCCTTGTACTAGGGGCTTCAGTTGAGAATCTAAGCAGAGAGAATTAATTTTCTGAGGCTATCCTGGCAAATGGCCACACACTTGGTGGCTTAAACTTACAACCAACAAACCTCTCTCGGTTTTTGATTTTCAGACGAGGTCTCACTATATAGCCCAGGCTGCCCTCAGGCTTAAGCTCCTCCTCTCTCAGCCTCCTGGGTGCTAGGATTAAGGGCCTGCTCTACCACCACCCCACTCTGAAGTTTAAAATTCTTTAACAGGGCTGAAGGCCAGAAATCTCAAGCCCAGAGTAAGCAGAGCCAGGCTCCCTCTGGAGGGTCCAGGGGAGAATCTGGTTGGGACTGTCCTGGTCTCTGGAGGATGCGGCTTCCCTGCGGTTCCTTGGCTTGTTGCTACAGACACACCTGCAGCCATCTTCACATCATGTCCTCTCCTGGGTCTCTCCCATGTGGAGTTCTCGCTGATTCACTGAGGGCCCATCGAGACAACTCAGAGCACACCCTCCTCAAGGCCCTTAAATGAACCACATCTACCAAGGCCCCTTTCTAACCCATGTCACCTCCGCAGGTTGTGAGGGTGAAGATGTGCATCTGTCTTGTAGGGGGTCAGTAGTAAGCCCACTGCCCCAGGTAGAAGAGACAATGAGGTGGAAATGTGAAGGCGTAAGTCATAAACAATCCCACACCAGTTGGGAATTAAAGGGGTATTTA
>LOEQ01000740.1:254091-264224 GCA_001685075.1 Bramus lutescens | reverse complement strand
GGGCTGGTATCTCTGCAGCTATTGGCCGAAGGAGCGGAAGGAGCTCCCGCAACAGAAATGTGCCGGGACATTTGACTCAGGTCGGCCTATGAATGGCACAGAGGGAACATGGCTGGACTCAGGGTCAGGGCCAGTGTCCAGAGACATGCCAGTGTATTCTCAGTGTCCTCTGCCAGGTAGGTAATGTCTACTACTCTAGTGCCAGTGTCCAGAGGCACGCCAGCTTATTCTCAGTGTCCTCTGCAAGGTAAGTAATGCCTACTATTCTAGTGCCAGTGTCTAGGTACCTTCTGTGTGGCCCTGTCCTGCTTCCTGAACTGTCACTTCTGGGCCATTAGAATTTTTTATTTTTAATTATGATTTTCATGTGCATGTGCATGCATATGTATGTGTGTGTGAGAGAGAGAGATGTGTGTATATGACTCTGTGTGTGTGTGTGATGTGTGTGAGTGTGTGCATGACGCAGTGTGCTCGTGGAGGTCAGAGGACAGCTTTCAGGGAGTAAATTCTCTCCATCAATGTTGAAGCAAGGCCTCTCATTTCTGCCGCACGGCACACTCTAGACTGGTTGCCCTTCAAACTTCTGGGTGACTCTCCTGTCTCTGCCTCCACTTCTGGGTAGGAGATCAGGATTATAGATGCTGACTACCACATCTAGCTTTTTTGTGTGGGTTCCTGGGATTTGACTCAGGTCGTTAGGCTTGCGTGGCTAATGCTTTTGGTGACTGAGCCATCTTGCCTGCCATTAGCAGTTTGGCATCACCAAATTATTGAAGCACATTTTCCCTTCCATGAGAAAGAACTGCTGAGACAGCTCAGCTCAAGGTTGCATCTCAAACTTCTCAAGAGTGATCCAGGTGCTGCACAGCTGGGAAGACATGCTGGAACACCTGAGTTCTGGTCCTTGCATCCTATGACCCGCACTAAGGCTACTGCCTATCATAAAAAAAAATATATTCATTTCCTCAAGGTACCCCAAGAAGGTTTATCAAGGCAGTGATTCTAAAACACAAAAATCTGTCTGTTTTGTTTTTGTTTTTTTTTTTTAAATTCCATTTCTAACTTCATGTATGAGTGTTGGCTTGTATGTATGTCTGTGCGTACCATGTGTGCTTCAGGACAGAAGACGATGTTGAACCTGCTGGAGCTAGAGTTACAGTTAGCTGTGAGCATTCACGTGAGTGCTGGGAACTAAATTCAGATCCTGTCCAAGAGCACCCAGCGCTCTTAACCACGGGGGCATCTCTTGGGCCCCTGCTTGCTGCCTTTTATTCTAGAGCTGCAGATTGGATCAGACGGGTTGGGAACTTTGGAAGTGTTTAGGGTTCACTTTCTCCTGATCTTGGGTTAGGTATATGACAACAGCCTGTCCTCTGTAGACAAGGAGAAGAACAAGAGTCCCAACAACTGTCACCTTAGCCGATGCTTTAACCTCTTCCCATACCACATATTTGCTTCTCTACAAGACTCAGTGTGAAAATTCCTTGTGAATTAAGTCTTATTTTTTTCCACCCATCCTACATCTAGAACATAACATTACAACAAAGTTGTGGCCAAAAGGCTGGTAGGAAAAAGAAGTAAAGGGCCCAGAAAATAAGTCTGGAAAATAAAGACAGAAATAGACAGCAGGATCTTTTTCTCTGCTGGGATGACCAGAAAAAGACCGCTCCAAGCAAAGGGACCACATACTACTTCTCTCAACCATCCTGTTCTTCCCCACACGTGTAGTGGTGCTGGCTAAAAGTGACATTTATACAGGACATGGGGACTTCTGAAGGCGCCTCCAGCATCTAAAGACAGTGCTTTCCAAAGAGATGGCCGCTTGGTCACCTGACTCTGGATACAACAGTTAACATGTCTGGGCCATATGTCCTTTCCATGACAAACAATTCAAACCTCAGGACTTGTTCTGGGATTTCAGGAGACGGGTGAGGAGATAAGAGAAGATAGAGAGATGCTCCTGGGTGGTCCTCACTGCAATATCCCCTGCCTAATCCTCCTCTTACTGTGGCCTAAATACATGCTGAGCCTCTCCACTGCCACTACCCCACACTGGAAGGATGAGACAAGGAAGCAGTCACCTGTGGGACACCTTGAGGGTCCCAGGGACTGATATTTATAGAAAGAGAGTGGTTTGTCAGGTACTTCCACACAAGGCCCTGTGTAATCAGGCAATTTGTACAACCCAATAAGGAACTAAGGCACAGAGGGTGGGACTGGTCCAAGGCTAGACAGGTTATAAACTCTCTAAGAGTTAAGCTCGGGCCCTCTGGCTCCAGAACTAATGCAGTCTTTGATATTCTGTGACTATTTGCTATTGATATATAGCTCGATCCCCTGAAACTCATGTCGAACTTTGTCACTATGGGGCACGGGGAGGTATGGCCTTTAGGAAGTGATGAAGTTGAAGCAGGAGTAGCTCTTCCCAGGCAGTAACACAGAAAAGGCCCACGGTAAAACTCCAAGCTCAACATGTAAATGTGAGAACAAAGGAAAAATATTTCAATTATCAGTCAGCGAGGTCAGAGATGAGCAACATCTGAAAAGCTGGTGACTCACAATGCTGACCAGGGCCAGCGACCACAGACGAGCCAAGGTCAGCAGCTAACAAAGCAGAAGTCAAAGACAGACAGATGGTGGCTTTGATGTGAGACCACCCCACCGCCACAACTGGGCCAGCAGCCTGTGAGCAGGGCCTGGTCACCTTCCTGGTTACACCGGAGGAATATTCTCAGTGTGCTGTGGGTTCCATAGCTTGGCCCATGATAGGCCCAAAGAATTACCCAGTCCTCATAGAAATGACTTCAGTCTTTGCTTTCTACTGAAGTCTTATAAAAAGCCCCTAGGGTAGCTCAGTGTTTGTTTGTTTGTTTGTTTGTTTTCCCCCTGCTGGGACTCCTCCCACTCTCAAGAATCTCCATTTTCTTAAATTTCTCACTTTTCCTTAGTGAAACTTGCTTTTCCTTTGCTTAGAGCCTCGTGGTACCTGTTTTTAGCCTTCATCAGCATGAAATGGGGCTACTGTCTCAAATTGACACCCTGCTGGCCACTGATTGCCCAACACTTAGTCCTTGAGTCACACACATCAGGACTCAGAAAGGCCCCAGTGCTCTCAAAGATCTGCACCAAAGTCATTAAAAGGGGAAGGCTGCCTTTCTTTCTGGGGTGACTTCTCGATTAGTCACCCAAAGCAGCCAAAGCAGGTTGTCGTCACAAAGGCTATTGCAGGCTTTCCCCTGCTTTGCTTCTTGCAGTCCCCGCCCCAGACAGGGTTTCTCTTGTAGCTTTGGTGCCTGTCTTGGAACTCGCTCTTGTAGACCTGGCTGGCCTCAAACTCAAAGAGATTCACCTGCCTCAGCCTCCCGAGCACTGGGATTAAAGGCGTGCACCACTACAGCCCGACTGCCTCTTGCACTTTCTGCCACGAGTTCAAGCACAGCATCGGGCTTGCCTTTGTACTTCCAGAGCGAAGTAAACTATTCTTTATTCTTTAGAAACCATCAGTCTCAGATACCCCGTTATAACAACAAGAAAAGAACCAAGATGCCACCGGAAGACAATGTGACACGGCAGGAGGATCCCACGGTCACACCTCCTCAATGTCTCCTAGTACTGATGTAGTCCACACTTTAGAAAGGAACCTCAGTGCCTCTAAAGAAAATAAATCAACGGACTAAGTAAATTTCCTTCCTCTTCTTCCTCTCTTTTCTCTTCCTCCTCCTTGACCTAAGTCCTATAGCCCAGCCTGGCACCAAACCAGCAATCCTCCTGCCTCAGTCTCCCAAGTGTTGTAATTACAGGCATGCACCACCACACCCAGCTTGGATCTCAGCATGTTCGATACTCAACTGAAAACATCAACACCTGAACACTGTATTTTAATTAACCATGAAACACTTGGCAAATTCTCCCCCTGCCACCCTGCCTGTCCTACAGATTCTGGCACTGAGCTGGGGCTGGTTATGAGTTCTGAAGTGTAGCAGAATCTATTAGTCTGCATAAATTACCTCTTATCAGGTGACCTCGAGGGAACTCAAATGCCACCAAAGATTAGCCCAGGGACAAGAGGGTGACAAGAGCAAGCCATGCCACTGTGGGGGAACTAGTCCAGAAATAGATCGCTGTCTTTTGAGTCCCAGGCTGAGGCAGGTGCAGCGCTTGTGAGCTGTTGTGGCAGAGCTTAACTTTCTCATTTCTGGTTTTCATGGCAAACGCTAACAACTCATTGAGGAATGGAAGCTGTGTCCTCTTTCCACCCAGGGCTTTGTACCAGTCGGTTTCTGACCCATAATGCTCTGTTTGGCTCCTCTGTCCTTCACAGGTCTACATCTCCTGCTCAAGCACTCTCAGTAGCAGCTTCTCAATAGAAGTGGTTGAAAAAGAAAAAAAACTTGGCTATAGAGCTCTTCTAGTAAAGACAAACCATACCCATTCATTTTGTCTAGCTCTGCCTTCTAAATGCATTACTTTGAAATTTCCAGGAAGGAATGGAAGGGGGGCAGTGGGAAAAAGACAAAGGGAAATTGGAATTACTCATATTTTATAAATTTAAAAATAGCAAGTCTCTCTCCTACTTATGTATCTGTTTGCCTACTTCATAAATCCACAGAAGCGTCTGCATTGGAATCTTTCTACCCAGCAACTGGATGCCTATTCATTCATTAACTTAACTCACACGTACTGAATGCCCTCATGAGCCAGCCCAGCACTTGGATGAGCTATTTCACTTAGTCCTCCTCTTCTCCCTCAAGAAAGCAAGTTCATTCAACACTACACATTAACTGGGGAGTGTCTACACAGGATGAGAGATATGTGGATGGGGGAATCTACATGGAAGTGGGAGACACATGGTGGGGGAATCTACATGGAAGTGGGAGACACATAGTAGGGGAATCTACACAGAAATCCATGATTCCCTAATATTTTACACATTCGAGTCCATTATAGAAAGGACAAGATCAAGTCATTTCAAGAATCAAAGACAGGTAAATTCAGTTAAGGACAAGAAAGCAAGTCAGAGGTATAGAGACTGATGGCCAGTTGGCTGTGTTGGATAAAATCTTAAGAGAAAAAGGATTTTGAAAGATGAAGTCTCATGACCAAGAGGATGTTTTATTTTCTATTTTAAAAATTTGTGTGTATGACATATATGAAAGTGGCATGCATGTGTGTGATGTGTGTAGTGCATGTGATGTGTACAAAATGTGTAGTGTATGTGTAATGTGTGTGCATATGTATCTGTGCATGATGGATACATGTTTTGAATCAAGCTTAATGCCCTCTTCCTGCTGCTGCCCAGACTCCAAGCAGAGTGAAAACGGGTAAAGCTGCAAACATCTAGGCTGTCTTATACATTCATGTAGTAAAAATAGAAGTCTCCAAAAAATGTAGTATGTATACATATTTAGTACATTTAGCATGCACATGCACACACATGACAAATATTCATATATATACACACAATATACTTTTTTGGAAAGAAGCATTACTCTGCCTTTAAAACGGATGAAATCTTTCCATTGGTGACAACATGGAAGAAACTGGAGGACACTATACCAAGCACCGAAAAGCACACTCTGCGTCATCTTATGTAAACGTGTCATCTCTCCAAAGCAGAAGGTAGGATTACAGTGCCACACACTAGTAGATGAGAGGACATGGGGGTGCAGGGTCAAAACTCAAAGTTCCCATTATTCAGGAACAGGAAACCCTGAAGATCAAAGGTGCAACATGGGAAGAATTGGTGAGAAAATCACATTGTCTTTCCCTGGGCTCTGTCACCCCTGGAGTCAACCAACTACAGACTGAAAATACTTGGGAGAAATTGTGCCCAAACATGCACAGACTTCTCTTCCTGCCATCATTCCCTGAATATAGTGTATACCGCTACCAGTGTTTTCTATCAGGAATCTTGACCACTTGCAGAAGAGAGGAGGGCGGTCTAGCTGATAGATAAAAGCTATGGTATTTCACACAAAGGGGCTGTGCATTCTTAAATGCTGCTATCAGTGGGGCTCCTGGAATCAATACCTTTGTGAATACCGTGGGAAGACTGTATGTGACATTTGTCAGGACAGTAGATCTCTATGTCTGTTCATGTTCTCATGTTCATGTGTGTGGATGAGGCCAGAGGTCAAGGTTTACATATGTGCAGACAGAGGCCAGACAGACAATCTCAGATGTTATACTTCAGGATCGGAACACCTTATTTTTGAGAAAGGGTCTCTCATTAGCCTGGAGCTCACCTACTAGGTGAGGCTGGCCAGTGAACTGGAGATCTGTCTGTCTCTACCTCCCCAGCACTGATTTCATCGTGTCTGTTACCATGCCCAGTGTTAATGTGCATCCTGGGGATTAAACCCACGTGCTTGAACACTCCACAGACTGAGCATCTCCCCAGCCCAGGAGAGAAAACCTCAAATGTGCTTGTTATCCACACTCCAGACACAACAATGTAGGATGACTGGGAGTTTGTTACCTGTTTGCTGTCTGGCCTGTGTTGATCACTCACACTGTATGCAAATATCAAAACAGCACAGTATAGCCTACAAGTATATATGATTTTCACTTGTTAGTTACACCTCAATAAAGCTATGGGGGGATTAGGTTTTTGAAAGCTTGAAAATCTCCATGGATCTGAAACAAAGTGTAAATGTAAAACATACTGCGGGCAAAGGTGTTGGTTGGCTGTCTTCTAAGAGAGCTAACCCTTCCCCCACCGCTGCTGCAAATCGAGATGATTCAGAGGAAGTCTCCACAGCACAGGGAGAGGAGGCTTTGCCATCTGCTCATCCAGGGAGGTGGAAGGAGGCAGCTGAACCTGGGCCAGGTTATCTCCTGGTCTTCTGGGGATCAGGGACATTCCATTCTCACTTGAAAACGAGTCCCAATGCAAGGTGACACTTGCCCTGGATCAGCATCCCTGGGAGTGGAAGGTAGGCAACAGCACATCCCAAACCATGGCAGGTGACTGCAGATCTCACAGGGAACAGGCAAGATGAGGCTCTTACCACAGTCCAGAGCACACAAGGAAGGCTAGCACCACGGATAATGGCCAGTGACATCAACAGGGGACAAGCCCACTCCAAAGAAGAGGAAAGCCAGGGCAACCTGAAAGGGTTTCCAAGTGGCACCTTCAATATAAGGGAGGTGACCACACATGTCTTCTCTAGCTAGAATTTTAACATTCCTCCGGTCCAGCCTGTGATGTGGAAATCTTGCCACTTTAAGCATCTAGCTCGTACTTCCTGTGATGAGGCTAGAAATGCACTGTGCGCTTTATTTAGCAACTGACAGATGTAGTGGGAGCAGCTGAGTCCCCAAAGGGCCAGCAAGGGAGAGCGTCCAAGGCTCCTGAGACCCGGGCGGTATCCAGGCCAGTGTGTGAGACCAACGAAGGCTGGTGACAGGGGCATCATGTCCTGGGTCAGAACACTTTCCTTTGTCTGAAAATGGGACGGTGGGGAGACTCAACATGGTCCCTCCAAATTAAATAGGGGTTTTATAACTAAATTCAGGCTAGCTGTAAACTAAATATATTGAATTCTCTACTTTTTCTGTCATGGAGCAAATATTAACATTCATGCTAACAAAGTATTCTCGTTTGCTTTCCTCTGCTGTGATCCACACCAAAAGCAGCTTGGAAAGGAAAGGGTTTATTGGGCTTCCATGTCCTGATGTGTCCGTTCCCAAAGGAAGTCAGAGCAGGAACCCAAGGGAGGAACCTGGAGGAACACTGTTCACTGGCTTGCTCCCCATGGCCGGATCCGCTTGCTTTCTCATACCATCCAGGACCGCACATGCGGGGTGGCACCGCCCACAGTGGGCTGGTCCCTCCTGCATCAACCAGCAATCAAGTCAATGTCCCACAGACATATGTACAGGTCAATCCACTAGAGGCAATTCTGCAGTGGAGGGCCCCTCCTCCCAGGTGGCTCTTGTTTGTGCCAAGCTGACAAACCCTGACTGTGTGCTGATTACACAGATCAAAGCAGAAGGTCTACTATAAAAGACGACCGTGATGCTTGGCCAAGAAACGTTGATGCACTGGGTGGGACCCTCTTGCTGTTTTTATGGAAACTGGGAGGGAACAGAGCATTGTGAAAACCCAATCAACCAATCTCAATGAACACTCCAGAAAGAGTTCTTGCAGTGAGGCTGGAAACGCGACAGCTCCTGTGGGGCTGTCAAGCTTGCTACTTCGCAGGACCTGTTTTCCTTGTGGAGCAAAGGAGGGCAGAAGGAGACCTGCTGCTTGGAGTTAAGTGGCCAGGGTGGGAGACAAATCACACTCTTCCCCAGTTCTGAGTGCTGGCCAAATGGGCAGGCACAGTCATTCCCAGGAGAGCAGATCTCTCGGGATCTATGGTGCGTTAGTCAGCAACAAATTCGATCTCTAGAAAAATATCCCAGAGGCAGGGGAGTTAGGTCAGTGGGAAAAAGTGCTTGTCGCGTGTTTTAGTTTGCTTCTTCTGTTGTGAGAAAGACCACATCCAAAAGTAACTTGTGGAAGAAAGAGTTTATTTGGCTTACACAGCCTGATTACAGTCCATCATCGGGGAAAGCCAAGGCAGGAACTCAAGCAGGGCAGGAACCTGGAGGCAAGAAGTGAAGCAAAAACTATGGAGGAATGCTGCTTGTTGGCTTGCTCCCTGTGACTTGCTTGGTTTGTTTTTCTTGTACAACTGAGGGGTAACTGCCTAGGGGCAGTATTGTCTACACTAATTACTGATTAGTGCCCATAATCATTAATCAAAAAAATGCCCCCACAGACTTGTTTACAGGCCAATCTAATGGAGGCAATTTTGTCAACTGAGGTTTCGCCTTCTGAGATGTCCTGAGTTTGTGCCAGTCTGACAAACAAACAAACGCACACTTAGCTACCCTACACACAAACATGAGGGCCTGAGTTGCTCGCTATAGACACGTCACAGCACAAGCATCTGAAACGTCAACATTCATACAAGATGAGAAGCAGAGATAGAAGAGTCCCTGGAGGTTTATGGCCAACTAGCCTGGTGTAAGCATCAGAGAAACAATGAGACTGTTTCAAATGAGGCAGAAGGCGAGAATCTATGCTGCGATTGCCCTGCAGCCTCCACATGCACATCATGGCACAGGTGCAGCCATATTCACCAACAGAAACATGCGAGCACACACTCAGGCATGCACACACACACCCACAAACACACAAAGATAAATACTAAAAAAATAAAAATAAACAAAAAACCTACACTCTTTCTTAACTTTCAAAAGAGATCTTAAAGGGCCCCCTACATGTCAAGCTCACAGCAAACTTTGATGTGTCAAGAATCATGGACCTGTGGGTGGCAAGCTCCCTGACTGAGACAAATATTCAAACTAAGACAAATGTTCAAACTAAGAGACACTTAACTGAGTCACCATTGTACAATGTTCCCGAGGTGGGCCACTGCTTAATTATTGCTTCCAAATCTGGACAAAAGCAAATTCGTAGGCCACTACTTCCCACAGGGCAAAGGGAATGCCCATCGAGCCAGTAAACACAGAACAGCTCCAAGGCCTCTTAGGTTGGAAAATCCAGCTTTCTTGTGTATCCCCTGTGCCTCCCCCATCCTGATTTGGTGAAGCAGGCTAGATCGCACTGATATGCCCTTATTGCTGTGGATTAGACACCAGCAGATCTGCCAACAAAGCCAGATTCTCCTTTCCTTGGAAAGGAAACCGTGAAACAACCAGGGACCACAGCCGGTTCCTTAGGACTTAATTCTGTCCTGTTTGACGGCTCTCTGCCTGTCACTCCTTCCCTGTTGACTGGCTTCCCTCAGCCCATTAGAAAAGGAAGCAGAGCTCCTCACAGGCAATCTGGAGGTACAAGCTTTCCTCAAACGCTTGGTGAAAAGAAGGAAGCGGGGGTGGGGGGTGGAGGGAGTGGATGTTTGATGATTGGATACGTGATTGCTGCTTATATTGGTTGATAGGGCATAAGGAAAGGTGGGAGGGCTGGAGAGATGGCCCAGCAGTTAAGAGCTGATGTAGGAGAGTCATCTGTCTATGAGTTACTTTCATTGGTTAATAAAGAAACTGCCTTGGCCTTTCGATAGGCCAGACCATAGGTGGGTGGAGTAGACAGAACAGAATGCTGGGAGAAAGAA
>LOEQ01000740.1:211828-234707 GCA_001685075.1 Bramus lutescens | reverse complement strand
CTCACGGCTGCTCTGTCGGGGATCTTTAAGCAAATTTAAGAGTATGTAAGTGGGCAGCTACACCCACTCTTCTCACGACCATCAGGGTCCTTCTACTAGAAGCATCTTACTCTTGCCTTCTGGGTCAAACTCAGAAGATTGCTCCTTGACTCAACCACAGGCCTCACCTTTGCCTAATACAAGTCCCTTAGGTGATGCAAACACAGTTTAGTAACATGGACCTATTGGTGGAACAAAGAGAGCATGTTCTGATAGCGGCTGACAGACCACAAATGTGATGTGGGAGTCCCCTCTGTAGGCCATGATTACCTTTAATGAATAAGGAAACTGCTCTGGACCTACAGCAAGGCAGAACTTAGGTAGGCAGGGAAAGCTAGACTGAATGCTGGGAGGAAGAAGGGCAGAGTCAGAGAGACACCATAGAGCCCCTGCCCGAGTCAGACATGCTGAAACTTTGCTGGTAAGCCACTGCCACGTGGCAACACACAGATTAATGGAGATGAGTTAAATTAATATGTAAGAGTTAGCCAATAAGAGGCTAAAGCTAATGGACCAAGCAGTGATTTAAATAATATGGTTTCTGTGTGATTATTTCAGGCCTAAGCTAGCTGGGTGGGCAGGAACCAATAAGGGACCTCTCTCCAATACAAATGTAACATTGCAATTCAAGACTGGGCACAATGATGGCACAGAGCTCCCTTTTGACTAGAAGTCAACGTCGCTCATGTGTTACATAATCATACCTCCACACCAGTTTACAACCCGGGTTCTGAGCATGTTCTCAATTGACAACAGAGACTTAAAGAAAACGTTTAAGACAGCAGGGTCAGTCAGGAAGTGGAGAACACAAAAGAAGAGAACCCAGTTCTGTCCTTCCCAGCAAGGGCAGAAGCCCCAGGGAAATAAGGAGCTGAAACAGATGTTCTAAGGGATAAATGGTTCTAAATAATTGTAAAGAACCATTGCATTGGGAATTATAGTCAAAATCCCCATTCCACCCTCTGGTGGGACCCTGCAAACACTAAGGCCTTCACTGGGGATTGTCTAGCAAAGACTGTACTGCAATGATCCAGTCCCACTCCCTCCCAGGATACCCCCAAGGCTGTATGTGCCCTGAAATCAGAGGATGCCAACAGGGCCACAGGGAAGTAGAGCTTCATAATATCACCTGGGTAGAACAACTGAAGCCAAGGGAACAAGACAATTGATGGACAGCCATTCATCAGAACAGAGTGAACGCCAGTCTAGAAAGGGAATGCCCTATGTGTGGACCAGGGTTACCCAGGGCTACCCAGCAGGACTTCGGCGATGCTGACATTAGAGCCTAGAGACACCCTGGCCATCCATTGAGCACTGGATATGGGGCCTATGCAGCAAACTAAATGTATGTTTAGTTTAATTTTAAATCACTTAAATTCTGGGCAAACAGTTTTAGAACCCAGCACTCTGAGACACTCACCACCTCCCTCTCTGTCTTTGTCATTGCAGAAACGAGACAGGGGCACCCCTGCAACCTATGCCTCTCTCCCTCTCACAGCCAGTGGCTGAGTACTGCTGAGTCATGGCCAAGTGTAATGGCTCAATCTTGCTAATTTGCATCCAGGCAATTTTCTTTCCCCTTTACTTTCCTGGATAGTGAAGATGAAACACAGGGTAAAACATGAGACTTGGTTTCCACGTAGCAGCCAGAGATTTTTTAGTAATAGGCCCCCAAAACGCTCACAGGTACTTCTAGCTCTGTCAACACAGAGGGAAACAAAAATTATTTAGAAGTATTAAAAAAAAAAAAGGCATGGCGTTCACGGGACATTTCAGAATGTTCTCTAAAGAGGGCTCATAATTAAGACAACAGCTTGTGATCCAAGGTGAAAGACTGTGTCCCAGAACAATGACAACAGCAGAGATGGCAGCTGAGACAATAATCACCAGCTGCCAACTTGTGGGTGGATAAAAATATTTATCTCTTTCCATTATCCTCAGATGGCAACAAAAACCTGCCCTGGCCAGCCAAGGGTCTTTACATCAGGAAAGAGGAAGAGCAAGGTACCCGGCCAAGGTCCCTAGGCACCATACAGAATCCTGGACATCCATAAAGCTGCCACCCAACAGGCATCATTGGATGTGGCAGACACAGGAGACATTCACAAAAAAACAGCCCATTTCCAAACAGTATTCCAATTTATCCATAATTTGGTGGCCAATTTCCAATTCAATTTTATTTTAGCCACTGCTCAATTCTACTATTGATTCTTAGATGTTTCCCATTCAATGGACTAGGGATATAGCTCAGTTGGTAGGGAATTTACTACTCATGCACAAAGTCCTGGGTTTTGTCTACCTACCATGTACATATTCTAGGCTATAGCAGGCATGGTGGTACATGTCTGCAATCCTAGCACTCCGCTGGAAGTGAAGATGGGGATCAGGAGTTGAAAGTCTTCTTCAGCTTCAAAGACAGTTCAAGACCAGCTTGGAATACATGAAACCCTGTCTTAAAAAAAATCCAATTCAAAGAAGGCACCCTATAAAAGGGTATAAATTGTCTGTAGAAGACAATTTGGCAATAGAAGAGCTGTCTTTCAAAATACGGTCAATAAAGGATGGGAATATTTGGCCAGCATGCCTGTGGCCCCTGGGTTCCACCCTCTACACTAAACAAATACGAATGACCGTCCTCAAAAACAAAGAATTCACAACCTCAGGGAATAACACACCCGAAAATTATTCTAAAAGATGAAATCCACCAAACATCCAATTAGTCAAATAGTAAGCGGCGGCAGAAAGTGCGGGGTTAACAGAGCATGGATCAGGGATTAGAGCCACGGACTACATCCTAACGACATGAAATCAAGCAGCAAGCAGAAAAATACAGGTGTGCATGGACCCAGGGCTCCTGACTGTTTATTGTGCTATTCCGTGGTCCTCGGGCCACCCTGCCCGCCACCGGCTAGGCGGTTTCCATCCCTTCTGATCCAAGAGAATGCAGTCTTATTGCTTCAGAATTACTTCACAGAGCATCAGCCATTCTTTAAATTTAATTTCAGGTAAATTTAAATTCAAGTAACACATGCACACCAGATGTTTCATTTTGGAATGTAGACTTTGTCTACAGCCAGCCTTACACCATTACTTCTCCGTTCATCTCTCTGTACTGTAGAGAGGTGTGCCTAAGATGAGTATTCACTGTGGTAATTTTCTGGCTGAGATTTGGGGGTGATTTTTGTACTTTTTCCTTTAAACTTTTTCTTCTGATGGATCTTTCACAATTAAGGGCAGACGACTAAAGCAAACCTCAAAGGGGACTCTCTTTTCTGCGCTGCGCAGCTTCTCCTCCTAAACTGTCTCTCGGATCTCTCCCTCTCGTTCCGCCCATCACTCACCAGCCTCGGGCTCCCACTCAGCCGCACCACCGGCCTCCTCACTTGCTGGCTCTCTAGTCTGATTGTGTCTCAGTTATCATAGGGAAATGTGACCGGCCACGTGATGAGGTGTGAAAGGCCGCCTAGCATCACTTCTGTGGTTAGCCAATCGATGCAGAAACCTCAGGCTGAGTGTTGATAAGACAGTGGGAGCTGGCTTCTGACTAAAAGCATGAATGCAAACTGCCTCCCCCTGGGAATCCCAGGCACACCGCTATCACAGCACAACGGTGACACACAGCCCACAGGCCAGGAGATTTACTGTAAGTGAGGCAGCTCCTCCACTAAGATGTCTTGTTGCTGTCATTTCCGTTTCCTTCCCTCCCTCTTCCCCTCCCCCTCGCAACCTTTTTCTAGTTAAGTAAATAACTCCTATTAGAAGTTAGAAGAAGGAGGGAAGGGGGAGGAGTTCTCAAGAATGCAGAATAGTCTGCCTGGCCCTACTCTTAGACTGAACACAGCTTTCTCTGCAGTTGAACTCCAGGATGCATTCCAGTCACAGCAAACTTATCTGTCCTCCACACCATCCTTGGCTACTCTTCCATGGCAGAAGTCATCAGTTCGCTTTTCATCTGTCCAACTCTACCCCTGGTTGCCTTCTCCCTTGAACTATTCAGGAGTATCAGGGCAAAGGTTGTCTAATCTGAACTTTCAAATGTATTAACACTGACGATTGTCAGATACCAAACAGAACAAACTTTCCAATTAACAGATTGAAACCAGCAGTAAGGCTAGGTGTCATGGCGCATGCCCATAGCCCCAGCACTTGGAAATAAGAAGTAGGGAGATTGTCATGAGTACACGACCATTCTAGATTATATAGGGAACACCAGACAGCCTGGGTTACAGAGTGACACCATGTCTCAAAAACAAAAACAAAACTCTCCAAAATAAAACCAAGGACAGCCTAGAAATGAGAGTGTTTTATAAATGTTAGGTGCACATACACAGAGGTAGATCAGTTCACAATCACTAATGTAAGTTCTTAGTGGGCAGTAGACACACTCAGCTTCAATAAAATGCCCTATCACAAATGGCCTAGCCTAAAAACCACAGCCTCCAAAGGCCAAGAAACCAGACTCCATCCTCAAAAACAGAGGTCTTAGCCTGCATTGTGATTATTTAGAACATGCCCAGCTAAAAGCCAGTGCTGAAGGGTTTTGGGTTAAGAGGGTAAACAAGACACCTATGGCACCTCTGAGGGCTGTTGCTCCTACCCACCCTCTTGAGGACACCGTGTAACAGTTCCATCTTGACACACTAAAGGCTCTCAGAACCTACAGGAGAAATAGCAACAATAATCACAAAACCCAAACTGCTGACTTGGGTGGAATCATTCCTAAGCCATACAATCCGCTCTTTGAGGTAGCACCCATTTCTCAATGCCTTCAGCCTGTGAGCTGTCTTGGTTTCACATATAATTATTCTGAGTCCATAACACAACATGGTCCCTTTAAAAGTAGGTGGTTTGCCCATGATGGCTGTCGTAGCCCAGCAAGCAAGGACACCATTGCTTGGTCATGAGTCAGGCTTACCTCAGCCAGTAATAACTCTGGGGTCATCTTTGTCCACAATTCATGTCTAGACTTTGGAGGTATGGAGAATCCAGGAAAACCATGACTATTGTATAAAGTCTATCAGTAATCTTTGGAGATGAGGGTATGCTTCCTTGTGACCCCATACTCCTTGAGCATCCCATGCTCACATCGTTGTCCTTCTCCAACTTCCCTACTTCCCATTTCCCCTTGTATTTTAAAGTTTATTACTAAGAACCAATCCTCTAGTGGGCCCAAACTGCCTTAAAAAGGATATATATACCTGGATGTCAGAAATACAACACCATTTGGAGAAATGGTTTTGCCACTCAAAGAAGTTAAACATGAAAGTCAGATAAAAAATTATCCCACCAAATCTAGTGAAAAATATCGTTGTACTTCAGTATTCAGACAAACGTTAGTGAGCTTACTTAGAGTATGTATGAGCAATCAGCATTATATTTCTTTAAACAAATAAGAAAATAGGATCGACATCTGGGATTCACTTAAAAAAACATTCACTGAGCAAGCACTTACCATAGCCCTAGCACGGTGTGAAGGTTAGCCCATTCTGATGGTCAGTTTAGTAGGATTTGGAGCCACCTTAGGAGTCAGACCTCAAGATGTGCCAACTAGGGAGCTTCCAGAGAGATTGACCCGAGGTGGGAAGACTACCATAGTGGGAGGTGCCATTCTTCATCTCAGGTAGAATGAAAGGGAAACGTAAACACCACACTTGCACGATCTCTCTGTTTCCTGACTGAAGGATAATATGAGCAGCTGCCTCAGGTTCCTGCCCCCATGCCCACTCCACCAGAATAGACGGTGCCTTTGAACCGTATGCCAGAATAACCTATCTTCAAGTTGTTTTTGCCAGATATTTTGTCATAGGAATGAGAAAAGTAACTACTACACTCATTTCTAGACTCTGGTGACAAACTAACACAACATCCCAGGAGAGGTACAGATTCCTCAAGACCCAGTCACACCTTGGAGCAATCGGCTTCTCCATGGGAAAAGACTTATGCCGTGCGAGAATTCAGAGCTGAATAAACAAGATACAAGGAAAGCTTGTCTCTGAGAAGGAGGTGGAAGAGGGAGCAGACACATGCTTTGTACCTAGCACGTCTGGGCGCCATGCTAGGTGCTCTTGGGTATTACCCAGTTGCCAGGATTATCTTTGGCTTGTGCTTACACTTTATTTCAGAGTTAAGGGACCCAAATGGTCAAACTTTCAGCATACCTCCAACTCTGTCTGAATTCATACCATTTATAGAATAAGGAGGTCAGACCTGGAAGTGAATGCACGATGGCTTCAAAGTGACATTTCTAGCATGACTCA
The DNA here is from genome assembly GCA_001685075.1 of Bramus lutescens. Lineage (NCBI taxonomy): Eukaryota > Metazoa > Chordata > Mammalia > Rodentia > Cricetidae > Bramus > Bramus lutescens. Next base: position 228,411 of record LOEQ01000740.1, on the reverse strand, counting down.
CAGAGACAGAAAAAGAAAAAAAGCCTCAGAGCATATGGGGTTGAAGAATGGACACCAATATCACATTAAAGAATAATCCTCCACAAATCTGAAAGGCTCACAATTCTGATTTTGAAGTTACTACAAAGTTGCAGGAACCAACACTGTATGTTGATGTAAGGTTTATATATAGATCAGTAAGACTGACAAACCATCATATTTATGATCCAGCTAGTCTCTTGTTGTTGTTGTTGTTGCTGCTGCTGCTGTTTTTGAGACAGCCCTGGCTGTCCTAGAACTCATTCTGTAGACCAAGTTGGCCTTGAACTCACAGAGATCTGTCTGCCTCTGGAGAGATGAGATTAAAGGCATGTGCTACCACCTCCTGGCTAGCTATTCTTTTATTGTGAAGAAAAGAGGTTTGGTTTGATGACTGGCTGTAGAAGTACAAGAGAGAGGCCCACAACTGATGGTGGCTTTTCTTGATGGTCCAGGGGAACACGGGGCAAGAGATGAGAGAGTACACATGCATACCTAGGGTCAATTAATTTGTCAGAAATATCAAGACAATTCAACAAATAATAGCTGGACAATGTAAAATCTATAGTCAGAAGGATGAGGTCAGAGGGAGTTAAAATTTTATATAATACATATAAAAAATTAACTCAGAATGGGCAAAAGACTTAACACTAAGAGCTAAAACTGTAAGAGGCTGCCTGACCTTGGATGATGTCTCAGCCACCACTCTCCTGCTGGGAAGAGACACCACTGCCAAGGCATTAAAATGGGTGCTCAGTTACAATTTCGGAAATTTAATCCATTATCATCATGGCAGAGAGCGTGGCAGTGTGCGGGCATGCACTGGAGGAGTAGCTGAGAGCTACATTCAGATCCATAAGCAGAGAGATTCTAAGCTTGGCATGGGCTTTTGAAACCTCAAAGCCCACCCCCAGTGACACACTTCCTCCAACAAGGCCACACCTCCTAATCCTTTTAATCTTTTCAAATAGAGCCACTCCCTGGTAACTAAGCATTCACATATATGAGCCTCTGGGGGCCATTCTCCAAACCATCACAGATGAGGTGAGGTTTTCTTTGCGAGGACACCTAAGCACCAGCAACAAATGGGGAGATAATGAATGAGATTCCATCAAAATTAAAGACCTCGGTCTGTCAAAGGATAATATCCAGAACAGGAAAACTGTAGCTCCTGTGCTGATAAAGTTCGGGTATCCAGAATTTATTAATATAAGCTGTGCTTACAACTCAGCAGCGTAAGTACAACTTTTTAAACTCTAAAGTAACTACAGTAGCCTTTTTCTCTAAAGAAGATACAAAGTGTAGAGACACCTAAGTGAACGTTCAGCATTACTAGCCATAAGGAATATAACGCCAAACCACAAAGATACGGTGCCTAATACCTCTAAAGTGGCTATAACTTAAATTCTTTAGCATTTAGCAGACAGTAACAAGTGTTATGGAGGTAGGAGCTTCTGATTCCTAGTGGGACTCAGCTTTGTAGTCCATCAAATCCCTGAAAACGGGGTGACATGTGACCCTGCGATTCTGCTCCCAGGCACACCCTCAACCACATGAAAACATGCCCACTCAAATCTTGTACAAGAACCAGGACAGGTGTCCCTGTCTTGGGAGAGAACACCTACTTAGATCTCTGCAGGTCTAGCAACATAATTCACAATACCCCCTAATTTACATTAATTCTACATTCTAAAATAATGTAGAAATTATGTGTTCTTTAAAATCTTAAAGTTTTGAAAATCCCACCACCCTGTTTTGAAAGCACATGCTTAACTTAAAAAAGAATGAACTTAAAATCAATAAGAAGCCTCTAATTTCTGATCAATCCATACAAAGCCCAACGTTATACCATTGGGGAGCTCATGGAAAGCAAGGGATCAAAGGGCAACAGTCAAAGGTTAAATCAGAGTCACCACATGAGAACGGCCATACAAATGACGAGCCACAAAGTCACCTTGGGACACTGCAGCACATCTTCTCTTGAGAAGCAGCTAGACAGTCACACAGAGAAACTCGGGGTTTCCATGATGTCAAAGGCTTGCTTCTGTCTTGGGAGGTCTGCCTGCTTAGATCTCTGCAGGTCTAGCTGCACGCCATCAGGGGCCCAATTAAAACCCTCACAGAATGACTAAAAGCCAAATTTGAAGGGGGTGTTAAAATGATCTTCGTACTCGGCAGACGATTGGCTGATCTCTGGTCTGTATGTATGTTTGATTAACATTCAACACCAACGTTAGTCAACACTTTAAAAAGGGGAAAAAGCTACCACTCGAATTCTCAGAAATACCACCAAGTAGGTTAAAATACCACAGATGCACACAGAGATTCACAGCAACCAACCCTTCACTAGTCAGATTCACGGTGCAATTTAATGAACTCTGAATTCCATCATCTTCAGTCAAAAGCCCAAGACAAATAGAGCAAGCAGAGATAATTCCAACTTTTGAGAATCAACTGTTGGAAACTACTTATAGCACAGTTCCTCACAGAAACCTGCTGGCTTGTGGTCTCGTACCCAGGCCAAAGCCAATGTGAGCTGAAATGTACTTGAAACAGAGAGATGACGATACCTCTTTTTTTNGGGGGGAACACCTTCAAGTTCAGCTCCACGCTGCTCAGAAGTGGGATTCTGGACAGGCTTCAGAGGATGGAAAGAGCACACACCCTGTCTGGTCCCAAGAACTCTAGGCTGGAGGGAAAGAGTGGGCACAACGCTTGCTGGAAGCCCAACTCCTGCTCACTCTAGAAAACCTTCACAAGGGATCATCATCTGCAAAGGCCTGCGACTTTGTACTACTACCACGTAGTTCTAGGTCAGCCTATCAGGAAATGAAGAGAGATGCAAGTTAACAATACGGGACTTTAAAATGCAACATCCATGCCAAAGAGCAAACTGCTAGGTTTCTCAGAACCTGTGGTAGAGTGTTAGCTCAGCCCTTTGACAGCAGCATCTAGAACGGAGCACGTTAGCAACTTCTCTCCTTCTTGTGACAGAGAACTTGGTGAATGCAACTCAGAGGAAGAGAAAGGGACAAGCAGCAGAGAGGGAGAGACAAGCAGGAGAGAGGGGTGCGTGATCTTTCTGTCCTTTTTTTTTAATCTTAACTGCAACAAGTATGTGCTGCCAACAACGAGAGGAGGGTCTTTCTGAATCAATTAAGCAACCAAGTGAGGCTCCACACACAGGTGGTTCTAATTTGTGGCAAACTGCCACTAAAGCCTACCAAAATCGGTGATCAAAAAATATCTTGGTACAAATACTCTACAGTAAGTGAGGAGACGTTCCATGGTGTCACACAACAAAGCCCCCTGTGTGATGACAGTTCACAGGAGGCTGGAGGGTGGAGAGCTCAAACTTTGGTGTTCCAAAGTCAGGCTTGCCCTGGCCAGCAATGTGACCTTGAGCGTATCTGCCTTTTGGAGCCCCGATTTTCTCAACCAGAAACCACATGACTTAGTAACCAGGGTGGGTGGGAACTTAATATTTTCAGGGGATACTTGGACTTTTGGAATTTGTTTCTAGAAACATGCAGGAAATAAAATGTATCCAATCTAACCCCAAGCAAAGGATAGGAGTGCTCGGCACCAAGGTCAGCCTCTCCCAAGCGCCTCTCCCCCATCTTGGGTTGCCCCCCTTCCACTGAGCTACCAGCTCTGCTCCCCTCCTCAGTCTGACGTCGTCTGAGCGTGACCACCTGCTTCTGACTCACAACCTTACTGCCAACCCCAATATTTGTTCCAAATTCCCCAGCCTGGCTTCAGTTTCCAGGTCAAGGATTTTCTGTCCACCCCTTGCCTCTAGCACACCCTTGGAGCGAAAAGAAGAGCAGCTCACCCACCTCAGGAGAACCACGGGGCTAATGTGGGCTCCAAAACCAGCCTGTTCGCCTAGGCCAATGCTGCAGTAGAGAAAAACAAAAGATGGAGATCCTGAAGTGGCACCGCCACCTCACGTGGAGCACAGGAGATGGAAAAGGCGAAGCAAATCTTTTTCACCTGAGAGAAAGGTATCTCACTGTGGAGAAGGGAACCAGCTGACCAAGGTTTTCCCTAAGCCCTGCTGGCAAGGCAGGAGACAAAGCTGCCCCAGTCCATGGTGTCCAGGACAGTCTTTTCTCTCTCCCAGCAGGCCCTGATGATGGCTGAACTTAGGTGACAGGTGGAACCTGAGGGGTAGCTATTACATCCCAAGTAAGGACAGACAGTGGCAGAGAGGGAGGCACACTGAGAGGGACAGGAGAAGAAGACAGATGAGAGGCCCAAAGAACTATAGTCAGACAGACAGACTGACACACTGGCATGTGCACATGTGCGCCTGCGCGCGCACATTGTGTGTGTGTGTGTGTGTGTGTGTGTGTGTGTGTGTGTGTGTGTGCATGCCTACATGAAAAAGCATTGAGAAAGACAGAGACAGACAAAACAGCAAAGACAGAAAGACAAACTGGGCCACCCAAGGGTAGATGAGTGATCTGGTGGGAAGGGGAAGAAGTATAGTCTTCGCCTCCGAGGCATCAGAGGACCCCCATGCCACAGCCATGCCCCATGCTGCTTGCCCGCTGAGTGAATTACTTGGTGAGCCTGCTTAGCCATCAATACCAAGAGTCTACAAAAGCAGTCTTACCTTTGACTCAGTATTTGCAATAGAAGAGGAAGCGTATATACAATCTCAATGAGCAGAGGCAGAAGGCAAGTTAAACAAAGACCAGACTACATTAATTTGTACACCCTCCAAAATAAATGTTTATAGCTAAGAACAGGACATTAAGAACACAAAAAGGCCCCATGCCCAGCTTTTTCCCATTTCTTTTTCATGGCACCTGGATTGCATGGAACTATGAAAAAGATATGTGTTTATTAGTTTTGCATATTCTGAGAAGAGGGAACCTCAATTGAGAAAATGTCCCATCAGGCTGGCCTGTAGGAAAATCTGTGGAGCACGTTTTCAAATTAATGGTTGATGTGAGAGGGTCCAGGCCACCGTGGGCAGTGCCACATTAGAGCAAATGATCCTGGGGTGTATAAACAAGCAAGGTGTGAGAGCCATGGGGAACAAGGCAGCGAGCGCACAGTGCCTCTGCATCAGTTCCTACCTTCGCTTCCCTGAATGGCAGACTGTGGTCTGGAAATGTAGACTGAATACCCCCCACAATTGCATTTGATGATGGTGCTTTATCACAGAAGGAGAAAGCCAACCACACACATCAAAACTAAAGGGTGCAAGAAAACATCCAAAGACATGAAAGGAGCTACGCCCCATTTCTCCCCTTTCTTATTGCCTGCATTTTCAATATGTGTATAACAGTTTATTCAAGATTTTATGTCCAAACATGTAAAAGTAAAATGAAGGGGGAAAATAGTAAAAAATTCATCCCCTACATTGCCCGGGACGGGGTGCGATGCTGGGGATTTAACCCAAGGTCTCAGGCATACACAACACACACCCTACCACTGAGTGATGTTTGGGTCTCATGTAGCCTAGGCTGGCTTTGAGCTTGCAGTGTAAGTGGGGATGACCTTGAACTGGTGGTCCTTTTGCCTCTACCTCCCAAGGGCTGGGATTACATTCGTGAATCTTCACCCTTGATTACCATACACACATTTGTGTTTGTTTTTATGAAGCTGGGATTTTTCTGGTACCGGGATGTGTTTCTACACAGAATTACTGACTCTAGAAATAGCCATCCCTCAGTGGAACTTCTTCCTCCCATTGCCATGGGGACATTATTTAGTAAACATTTCTTCCGTGCCTGTCCACTATGTGTAGGACTAAGTTTACTCTCTGCTGGGTAACATTTCACTTTCTGGGGAGCTAATTCCATTTTTAAATGCTTTGTCATTGTCAATTATCTCCAACCTAATCAGCTCTCCTGAGGCCCCGAGGAGCCAATCTGACTATGGGCAGTGGGCCCTGAGATGCCACAGACGCCTATCCTCCTGAACCCTGGAGGTGTGGAGCAGCTCACACTCCTGTCCCGGACTGAGGGTGTCCTGCTCGCTTGTTCTCCTGCTATGAGCACCCCCTTCTGTTTCTGCGTGAGCACAAAAGCACAGGCCCTCGGTTCTGCTCTTTATAGTATGAGGCACAATGAATGCAGCTATGTATGTATTTGACATTTAAAAAAAGTACGTTAGGCTTCCTAAGGGGCATGAACACTGAGTCAGGCATTTTAAATACCACACCAGGACTGGGGCAATGGCTCAGTATTCAAAGGCACTTGCCAAGCAAGCGTGACTACCGGAGTTAGCTCATATCTGCAGAACCCAGGACACAGTAGCACATGGCTGAATTCCAGTGCTCCTACGACATAATGGGAGGCAGAGGCAGGGGAAACCACTGGAAGCTCATGTGGCCAGCTAGCCTGCCATTCACAGCGCTGAACAAGAGGGTGTGTGTCAAATGAGGTGAAGGCAAGGACTGACACTTAGGAGTCCCCCAAGTGTGCTGTGACACATGGGCATACATGCGTGTGCACACACACACATGCACACATACACACACACACACGCAGTCTCACAGAATGAGGCTGTATTTTTATTTTTAAATCCCATTGCATGCACACAGTGTGTTAAAGGAACCGCAGCTGAAACAGAAATCCGTCTGGTATGGTCTTCACTGAGCCAGGGCCACAGTAAGCGACTCTTCTCTGAAAGCCCTTCCACACAAATCCCAGGAGCCATGTGCAGTGCAGGCCACGAAGTTCTGAGCCAACATGGACATGCACATCTGACTTGGTTAATTATTGTCCAGTCCTTGGAGCACTGAGGATCACGTGACCTATTGCAACGCAGGCTGGTGCTTTTTCTAGAACAGAAGAAATACCCCAGACTAGAAACACCCAAAGACTAGAGGAAGTATCCTTGCTCCCTTGCTGGGCCTCTCATGTAATGGTAAAGTTCACCTTCCTTTCAATGGCCAGTGGGCAGGCCTGACAGGTTACACGTGAGTGCAACGAGAATAGCTTTTCTTCCGAGTTAAACCAAGGAGAAAATCCTTCAGGAACAGTCTCCGCTCCGAGGGCTTAAAATGTGCCTGGCATTTCCTGCTCTGGCTGGCACATTTCATTGCCCGTCTCTTTCTCTAGCTACAGCGAACAGAGTCATGGGTCTCTGTATTAGCGATGAAAACGGGAAGAGAGACAACTCTTCAGAGCAGTGTGACTGAGCACATTTCTTTGTGGTTTAATGTTGGGAGAGTTAGGAGAGGGGCCAGCTTCACGTCTGCTTCCATGACCACTGTTCTTATTCAGTTTTGAACACGGTAAAGATGATTTGAATAGATACTTTGGTTTTAACAGCTTACTTTTGAGGCAATATGGTTTATCTGAGGCTAAAAAGATTATTGCTTTACTCAAATGGTTCTTAAAAAACTAGAGGGAAATGTTGCCAGCCTTCTGTAAAGGTGTGATGAAGACATTGGGACCAATTACTTTGTGTGTGTGCACAGGCATGTGTCACACACGCATGTGGAAACCAGAAGATAGCATCAGGAGTCCTCCTCTATTGATCTCTACTTTATTTCCTTGTAATTGGGTTTTTCCATTGAAACTTTCTTTTTCTTTTGGCTAGATTAGCTCCTAGAATCTACCTGGCTCCACCCCTAATACTAGGGTTACATGCCTGGCATTTATGTGAATGCTGGGTAAACGTGGGCTTTCAAGCTTACATAGCAAATGCTCTTAGATGGAGCCATCTCCCAACCCTTTGGCAATTGCCCACTGGACACTCTGAATTGAGACATCCCAACCATGAGCTATTCGCACCCACAGGGTAGTGTTGATAAGGTAGATGCCACTTCACACAAAGCTGTCCCCACTTCAGTTTGGGCATGCCAGGTCATGGCATGATTTGCCCAGACTTCTCTCATGGATATTCATTACACGCGAGCAGCAGGTGGGCTGGCTGCGTAAAGAAGCATCTCTGGGCATTTTTTAGAAAAAACCCGGCTCTAGCCCTCTTTCTGAAGAGTCCAGTTCAATGGTCCAAGAATCTCCAGATGAACTTTCCATCCAATGAAGAGCACATCACCGAGGGCACCAGCTTAGAAGAGGGTCCCCAGAACCCTCCACCAGACACGAGTCTCTCCATTCCTGTAACTACACATCTCAAACTTCACCATGCTACAACACTGATCCACCCACAGTGCCCAGCACTGCTTCAGAGCCCACAGGTGGGCACAGAACAGTGGCCCCATTCAGAGTACAGCTTAAGGGGGGTGCCCACACCTTCTAGCACCCCTATGCTGGAGCCCATCAGGCTCCCCTTGCATACACTATGTTCTAGGAACTACTCTAGCTACAATAAGAAAAACTTTTTAGGTCTTAGAGGACAGACCCATTTGCTGGCTGGCCAGATGCCTGAGTTGGAAGGAGAAGTCGACAGCACACATCTGATTTGCTCACATGGAAACAGGCCATGGCCATTGTTTTCTTTTAGGTAAGCATTAAAAAAGCTTCCAGCAGCTGTGGGCACTGACAGTTATCCAATTAGCTTTTCCTCCATGAGTCTCAGGGGGACGATGCCCTATTCTCTCCATGTTGGCCCCACCTTGGGAACTCACATGCCTTCAGCCTGAGTCCTAGACATCCCCAAGAAAGTCCTGAAGCTAGGAGCTGAAGATATATATATATATACACACACATATTTTTATCTGCAGTTTAGAGTTTTCTGAATAGCATTTTCCTAAGCTCCAGGCTTACAGGATTTACATTTTATGACTCAGAATACTAACTGTGATTGCCAACGTTCTTATTTTTAGACTTTTTAGCAGAAAATATGACAATGAATTCTACCTACTCTTTCTACAAACCCTCTCCGCTTCCTCCAGAGAACCAAAAAGCACTTGGCATTTTCCGGGTGTTATTTTATTTGCATATATAGATATGTAGTAAAATTTTTGGTAACTAAAGAATTAATAACTGGACCTCAAAGTGATTCCCACAATTGCTGCTTAAGTTGGTAAAATATCCTAGTGGGCACAGAAATATTTTGCATGCATGGATGGACTGTTCAGTTTCCTCACAGCGTGCTGGCTCCTAGTTCTGTCTGTCTGCGCAGACAAGTGGCAAGGGACAGCGACAGAAGGGCCACAGTTTGAGGCAGAAAATAGAAGCAGAGATGAGTCAATGAGATCGCAAAAATATTTTATGCTTTGGACAAACGGTGCTTTGCTCTCCAGTGACTTAGCCACTCTCTAGTCTTTTAAAAAATAATCTTTATTGAGGTTTAATTTATATGCAATAAAATAGACCCCTTTTGGGTGTCAGTTTGATGAGTTTGGAACAAATATATCCTCCTACGTAACCACCACTTCAGTCAAACAGGGAACGTGTCTCATTCAAAAACTCCATCACATCCCGTGGTGTGCCGACAGCTCCAACCTTCAGTCATCTGATTTCTGTAACTGCTATCATGTGACTTGTTCCAGGACTCCATCTTCCTGGGAGAAAGTGATGTATAAGGCTGGGATCCAGCTTTTTTCTCTCAATAAGTGATTATATAAACAAGAGTCAAATTCCTTCTAGTAGTGGTTCCTTACTTTTCATTGGTCAGTCGTTTTCCAGCACAATTTATCTGATCCCAGCTGATAAACATAGGAAGTGTTTCAAGGCTTAACCATCAACACTGGCCGGCTATGAACATCTACATAAAGATCCTTCTCTAGAATAAAAGTGTAGGCACAGAACTTAGGCCACTGGGTAGGTGTAACTTTACAAACTGCAGCTTCCCTTCCAAAACGGCTGTTTCCATCACCGAGGCCAACACTTGGGGTGACAGGCTTCAATTTAGTCATGTGGGTGGATGTGTGAGTGAACTTCCCTGAGTTTAGTTGATGAAACTTGAAAGTTCAAAGTATGAAATTAAGTGTGTTCACCCTCATGAAGAAAGGGTCATGCTTGGGGAACTTGGGCAAATTAGGTAAAATGAAGAACAACGGCTCAGAACCAGGGGCTTGAATGTCATCAACAACTTTGCTACTAAATAGCTCTTCCCCAATGTCAGAAAAACAAAATCTCTCGTCCCATTTATTTTTCCTGTTAATAAAATAATTAATGAGGGAGCCAGCTGGGTGGCTCAGTGGGGAAAAGTGCCTGGTACCAACCCTGAAGACCTGAGTTAGATTCTCCGAAACCCATGTGGTTAAAGAAGGAAACTGAGTCTCCCAGTTGTCCCCTGACCTCCCTGGCACAAGCAAACCCCCTGCATCAATAAACAAATGTAAAGTAAGTAACATGGGCCAGACCATGCTGAAGCTCTTGTTAGACATCGGTTTACTGACAGCACCGCAAGTCCTTTCAGAGGTCAGCAGTATTTTGCACAGCTCCCCACGGTTTCCAGAGTCTGCACACACCACAGTCGATGAGGAAGGACTAGCTCCCACAACACATGTGCAGACTAAGAAGTCATGCAGAAAAGAAGCTTCATTCGATGTCTGGCTCCCCCTTTGTCTGGGGCTTCAAGGTGCATTGCTGATCCCTGAACATTAACGTTCTTCCTCTTGTGGTCATCTGAACTTAATTCCAAATTATATGTACATGTAAAATCCTTTCAGAGTCAAAAAGCTTAAGCAAGCACCTTCCGGCCACTCACGTTTTCCTTCCAAAGCCTTTAATGACCCAGAATGACCCCGTATTGGCCTTTTTTTTCTGCTGTGTCTCGGTAGATGGGGTAACCCTCAAGCGTGCAGTGGAAGAAACTAAGTGGAGACCAGACGTTACCCTCATCTCTTGGTTCACATATGGAAAGGTGAGGGTGACGGGGCAGGCATTGTTGAGGAGAAGGGCAGGAGCCAAGCATTCTTTACAAAGGAACTTAAGGAGTTGAAGGACAGGGTAAGTGGTGGCCAGAGGTGGGGGCAGGTGTGTGGTAGAACACCAAAGAAAATGAGGGTTTTCTGGGTTTTTTTGTTTTGTTTTGTTTTGTTTTCTGTTCCAAGCAAGTATTACTAAAGAAAAAAAAATGTAACTAAACTAAAACATCTGGTGTTTGGGGATAGTGGAGAAAAAATCCTTGACATTCTTTATCTTCAATTCCTGTCTAAACAAATTATATATTGCCTGTCCAAGGTTCAAGATTTCACTTAACAAAGGTCCCACATATCTTGTTCTAAAGATAGCTCACAGTACGCAGGCAGAAACTGAGCAAGCCTTTTATCACGGACAGCAAAAAGACATGGGCTTCAGTGGGAGGGCTACTTGCCGTGAATGGGGAAGCTCACTTGCTGCTACAGGATCATGTATTAAAGAGAAAGAAGCATACACTTCCAGGGGCCTTTACCCAAGGACAACTGGAGAATAATGCACCTGCTGCCAGGTCAGACGACCCCTAACCTTTCTTGGATCACTAACTTCCTGAAGAGCCAATGAAAGTCAGGGTTCATTGTTTCCAGAAGAGTGACCATTAAGTTGGGTCCCCAGATGGTCTGGTGACTTCGTCAGAGCATAAATGACCTGAAAGTGTTTACTGACTCTGAAATGCCATCTCTCCATGCTGCCCAGGCTGTCCTCAAAAGGCACAATCCTCCTGCACCAGTCTGCCTGTAGCTAGGACTGACAGGCCTGTGCCACATTGCCAGTCTCAGAACCGAGGTTTAAATGAAGGACCCTGGGTTAACTGAATTCTCCACTGAGATTTTGCCGACAATTTTCCAAACATAACCAACACCTGGAAACAGAACAACCCCCCCTCCAAATGCCAAATTCAAGGATATGGAGATGCCATTTTTTTTAATTCCAAAAATTACTTAACATTCATTCTCACAGGAAGTCCATGTTCAGAGACAGAAAAGGAGCCGTGGGAAGTCAGACTGCCCCCGGATGTCCATCCCCACCATCGCCCCTTTACGTCAGGGAGAGCTGGCCCATCTGCAGTCACTGGGTAGTTCTGTTAGCATCTTCATTTCTAGAATAGGCCTGTTCGGAAAGGGGCATTTGCTGTAGGACACCACCAGAGGAAAGTGTCCAGCTTACCAAAAAATAAATAAATACAAGAATAGACTTCAAAGTATGACTAAATCTGAAAAAGAATATCAGAGTGGAAGGTGATAGGAGAACTTGAGAATCCGGGTTGTGAGGCAGGTGCCTGTTTGAGGGCTACAGACTAATAGCCTCAAATATGTCTGGGTCTCAATCCCTCCATCCACAGTTTATCTTACACGGCAAAGGAACTTGACAGGCATGGTGAGGCTAAAGCCCTGGAGGTGGGAAGGCTTTCCCGACTATCCAGCTGGGCCCGACCTAATCCAAAGGGCCCTTTAGTGGGGCCACAGGATGAGCATTGGGTAATGTAGTGACAGAGCAGAGGAACACCAGTTGGAGTGAGAAGAGGCCATTAGTCAACAATAGCAGCAGCAGCTTCCCTGAGGTGGAGAGAATAGGAGGTGTGGTCCCCAGGGGTTTCTCAGAACCTACAGAAACATCCTTTCGCCAAAGCCTGGTTTATACGCCCGACTTTCAGAGGTACAGAAGAACACTGATCCGCAAGAGCTCCAGTGGGAAATGGATGCACTACCTACATTGTGTTCCAGGGTGGTAAGTGAAGAAAGCGTGAAACAACAGAGAGAAAAGGAACTTCCGTTAAACCAGAAACACTCCCATCAGCCTGGTGGAGGGGCACCCCTGCAACCCCAGCACTGGGGATGATGGGGCAGGTGGATTGCAAAGGCCAGCATGGCCTACATGGTAAAACCTTGTCTCAAAAGGAAGTATGTTTCCATCAACGAGCCTACAATAACTCAGCTACCAGTCTGGGCCAGCAGCACGTGAAGAGCAACAGGGCTTCATGAAGAGACCCTGGGGATCAGAAACCCTAGCTTTGGTCCTTCACACGCAGTGATGTGTCACTAGGCAAACAGGACCTGTTGGTCTCAGTGAAGAATTGGTAAAACAAATCAGGAGCAAATGAACTAAAATGCCTCTGAACAATGACAGCCATCTGTCTCCACAGTTTCGGTCTAAGCTGTGGCTGGCTGGTGTCCTCATCAACCAATGTCTCCTCTCAGGCCTTAATGTTACTGCATAAGACTGGGCACCCTGTCCCCAATTAAATGCTTTGGCCATTAAGCTTAATGAGATTTTGTCATTGCCTCTGTGATGGGACTTGGAGGTAGGCCACTTTCTCATCACTGATACTAGGCTGTCTTTCCTGTCAAAGCCACACTGTGGAGCACGGGCATGAGGCAGGCTCGCAGGCGTGAGGGAGTGAACACCACCAACGCATACAAGGCCCATGAATATACAAAGGAAAATGAAAGGAGAAAGAAAGGGGTGCTGGGGTCTCGGCGCCTATGTCCCCTAATTTTCATAAGGCAAAATCTTATCACCAATCTGATGGCAATGAGAAGCGGGTAAAAAACCAGTCAGGGCTGAGCATGCCTTTAATCCAGCACTTAGAAGGCAGAAGCAGGTGGATCTCTGTGAGTCCAGTCCACACAGCTAGTTCCAGAGCTACACAGAGAAACCCTGTCTGACACAAACAAACAAAAAGAATCAAAGAATCAATTAGGTTAAAAAGACAAAGCTCTTTTCTCTCTCTCTTTTCTTTTTTCTTTCTGGTTTTTCAAGACAGGGTTTCTCTGTCTTGCTTTGGAGCCTGTCCTGGAACTAGGTCTTGTAGACCAGGCTGGCCTCGAGCTCCCAAGTGCTGGGATTAAGGGTATGTACCATCACTGCCCAGCTAGGAAGGCAAAGCTCTTAAGAATGAGATCAATACCCCACAAAAAGGGGGCTCCAGAGTCCTGCCTACCCTTTCCACCCCACAAGGACACTTCAAGAAGGTGCCACCTATGAATCAAAAAGCATGTTCTCAGGAGATTTCAATCTGACTGGCACTTGGATCTGAGGCTTTCCAGTCTTTGGAATAATGAGAAATAAATTTATATTCTTTTTTAAGCTCACTTGTGGTATTTTGTTATAATGGCCCAACTGACAAGCTGCCTTATAGCGAGCATTTGAGAAGCCACCCGCACAGCAAGAATAGCATTTCTGATACATTACTTTTCAAAACAAAAGAAAAATTTCAAACTCAAAGTGGCCCCAGCAGGCAGACAGCCCTCTGTTTTGAGGTGAGATGACTGGCTACAACCAGTCAGCATCCTGTCTTCACATTCTAACTCCACACGGGAACCGATGCTGCGCAGCCTCTCCAGGCTTCATGGTCCAGGGGAGGAGAGTGGACAAGCTGCTGCCCAAAATAGTTTAATAAGGCCAGCAATGATTCACAGAAGGACAACAGGCTGGGCCAACAGACGCCGGCAAAGTGCAGAGCAGCTGAGAGAGAGGCTAAAGAGGCTCCTGGCCCAAGGGTAAAATGGAGACTCAAGAGGAGCATTTGGTTACAGACCACAAGGACTATCAAAAACCCCGACTGGGTCCAACAGGCATTTCAGCGTCACAATTTATTAACACTACCTTGGTGTCAAAATGAACAGACCCATGAAAGCCAAATGCAACTCCACAAGCCTTCCTAAGAATGCTTTCCTTCCCAGGAGACTCTGATTTGGTCCCCAGATTTATTCTACAATTGTATGTGTATAACATTTTCCTTAGTGTATGAATAATTATGAAGAAGGAGATGGAGAGCAGAAAGGAGGAGACGAAGAAAAAGAAGAAGATAAGGACAAAACTCCCAGACATCAACAAGGACAGTGACAGGGACAAGCTAGTCTAATTCCCAGAGCAGATTCTCACCCAGAGTGTGAACACTAGGATCGTTGATTATATTTCCCATTCTGTTTCCCCCAAACCACCCATGGTAGAAGGAGAAAACTGAGTCCCACAAGTTGTCCTCTGACCCCCACATCACACACACACACACACACACACACACACATATCTATATAAGATCTTCATGAGTATTATGTATGGAATAAATAGAAACTCTAAAACAAAAAGTAGTGGAATTGTTGGCATGAAACCAGCTTGTTCTATAAATAGTTCCATGGATAAGATGCAAAATGAAATTGTTGGAAAAAGAAAGGGACAGAATTTGACAAGCTGTGCAGGGTACACACACACACACACATACACACACGCACACGCACACGTTAGACCTGATGTGCAATAGTTTTAAAATGGAAATCTTCGAGAAAGTAACGTTCTCAGCTGGAACCAAACTTAGAATCAGAAATGATAGAAGGTAAGGTCATCTGGGAATGTTGTTTTTATCGGAAAGTCAAATCTCACACTTCAGGACAGACCTCATTTTGAAAGACACCTGTAACGATCGTTTTAGTAGATTTTTATTGTGAAAATCACATAGGCAAGCACAGCATGCTCACCACTGATCTTACTGGCAAGTGTAAGTCTCCTTTGCTGGGTGTCAGGGATGTAATAATCCTTTCATTATAATCCATTCATGTGTCTGATCATAAGTGTTAATGACAAACAATCAAGAGCCTTGGATCAAAGACAGAATTTTCTATAAAAGAACAGAAGTGAAATAGAAGTACTTGTCAACAAAATAAAACCCCTTCATCATCTGCTAGAGAAGAAGACGCCTGTTGTGCCCAGACAGAAAACAGCTCTCAGATAACACAGACATTTACCAAAAACATCCCTATCTCTTTGCTCCCAACCACTGCAGAGGAGATAAAGGTCATTACAGTGTCACTGGTGTCCAGACCAGCCTCAGAATTAAGTTGAAAATCATGAAGATCAATTCCAGGAAGACTTGGCTAACTGGTGAAAGGCCTTCCTCTCTAGACAGAGATTGTAAACCTGAGTTTTCCTGTGAGCTTACTCGAAGTAAGTAGGTGGTTCCTACGTGTTGATCGCCCTTGAAAAGCAATGCAATGGTATACGATATGAGTTGAATTAAGTCGGTTCTCATCCGTCTTCTATTCCTTACCCATCATTCAACACTTGAACTTTTCAAAACAAGCAGATGGGAAATCCATAAAAGACCACTTTTCTGACTCTATCCCTGTTGGACAGATTTGTTTCATGCAATGCAATGTATGATCTTCAGAACTGTATGTAGTCATTAGTGGACAGTCACAGGCTCTTACAGTGGTCTTTTCCCTTTTGAGACCTCTTTGAAAAATACGGCCAAGGTTGCTTGTGATAGGAAAAGAAAAAAAAACCTAAAAAAACTATATAAAAGTGACTAAATGGATGATGGTACATTTATACCATAGCCTGAACAATACCCATTAAAATAATAAAACAGCCATGAGTTTTTAAAAAATTGTATATTCACAAGAAATTTTGAAAATAGTACAGAGTAAACCAGCGTACCTAAACCAGTGTACCTTTTACCCAGCACATGCCAATGGCAGCATCTTATATGAAGCTGTAGCTCTAGATAGGAGATTAACATCAGGTACAGCACCACTGACTAGTGCAGCACCCACCAGCTGTTCACTGCATGCTTCTGAGCTTCAGAAATCCATCACGGCTTTACATGCACTGACATGTCTAGTGTGAGTGTGCTGTGCACATTTCAGGACATCGTATCATACATACAGATGTGTGACTGCCAATGCAGCTGAGACACTGGTTCATCCCCATGAAACACAGAGAGAGAGAGAGAGAGACAGAGACAGAGAGAGAGAGAGAGAGAGAGAGAGA
>LOEQ01000740.1:181003-191809 GCA_001685075.1 Bramus lutescens | reverse complement strand
TATTAACCAATGAAAGTAACACATAGACAGATGACCCTCCTACATCATTTTACCACAGCAATGAGAAAGAACTATGGGGGTTTGGATATCCTCAAAAGGCTCGGGCATTGGGACACTTGGTCTCGGGCTGGTGGCGCTATCTGGAGAAGTCTAGGGGTGCAGAAAACATCCTGGGAGGTAGGCTTTTGAAAGCACAGAGCCTTGCCGTACTTCTCGTGTGCTCTCTGCTTCATGTTCGCGGTAAAAGATATGCACCCTCAGCTCCCCGCTCCTGCCCCATACCTACCACCTCCTGCCATGCTTGCTGGCCATGACGGAAACTCTTTTCTAGGGAACCACCAGCCCAGCTTCCTGGGTCATGGCGTCTTATCACACCGGCAGAAAAACATCTGACACAGGAACGGATATAGGGATAGTGATTCCTGCACCCCGCCCTGTCCTGCCTCTCACCAGCATAAAGAAATAATAATAATAAAGTCCACCCAATAGCACAGTACAGAGAACCAAAGGCGAGATCAGTTACAGTTTGAATGTGCTGGGAACAATCTAGAAATTCACGTCACTGCTCTGTGCAGGCAGACTACAGAAAGGTAATGGATTTGAGGAGGTGAAAAGGATTATTAATGACCACATATGAAAAGAAAACAGACGTACTATGCATGCCCTGACTTGCTAGGTAAAGTTCTCTGCTATGTTGTAACACAAGAAGGCCCTGGAAAAGAGGCAGGGGAGATGGGGCACGGATTTGATTCCCAGAACTCACAAGTCAGCTCACAGCCACCTGTAACTACAGTTCCAAGGGATCTGGCACCTTCTTCGGACTTTGTGGGCACCAGGTACACATATGATATACAGGCATACACGTAGGCAAACACCCATGCATAAATCATTCTGTGCCTCAAAACCGAAAGATTTTAATAGGAACATAATGACCAAACCATGTTTCTAAAAGTTCCAGAGGAAGAGTCTGGTTTGGTAGGCCAACACTTGATCCCAGCCCTGCAGAGACAGAGGCAGGTGGCTCTCTGTGAGTTCAAGGTCAGCCTCGCCTAAGAGAGTTCCAAGTTAGTGGATCTGCACAGTGAGACACTATCTCTAAATTAATAAATTAATTTTTAAAATAAGACTTATAAGGGCAAAAGACACTTTGAAGGGTCTCACTGCACCTCCCAGGTGTGGTGCTAAGGGCTGGAACTGAGGAGAGACAGGAAGGTGTGGCCACATAGCAGGTGAGGAAATGTGATCTAAAGTTCTACCGTGGAACAGGGTGTTGTGGACTGTGTACACACTGCCAACATTTAACAATGCCTGGCATAAAGGAGGCTTTCAATAAGTTATTTTTAATTAAAGTACTGCTATAACTCTTATTTATATGTATTTTTGTATTCTTAAAGGCAATAACAAATTTCCCAGGTGACGATCACCACCAATAAGGCAAAAATTTTTCCTGTGATGATAATGCATTCTCCTATTCCTGTGTCATTTGGGGATTTGTGTATTTCATCAATAAAAATATACTAAGTCCTGGGATGTCATGTTGGGGACACATTGTTCGTCAATAAGACGGAAGTAGTTCCTGCTCTTACAGACCTCTATTCTGGTCACTCTCCCTGGCTTTGGACTGGAGCACAGGCCTTCGGAGTGGCCTTGGGGCCTTTGCGTTCTTTAAACATACAACCACAGCTCACTTAGCGAGTCCATTGCTCAGCGGTTCCACTCCAACCAGTTCCTGAGCCTACTAAGAAATCCTGCACCTGTATCTATGACATCAGGCAGTTTCCCAACTGCCTCCAGCTTACCCACTGGCTTCACCATCTGCTAACTGTCAGAGCGCAATGCCCAGTTCACATTCCAGATCACTAATATGTCCATTTCTACCAAGACCAGGAACAGACTCCACGACAAGCACTTTCTGGTCCTCCCAGGGTAAGAGAGAAGAAGCACAGTCAACATCTGGATGTGAAGCTGGGGGGTGGCTCCCATGGCCATCCAGGAACCTACTTTGTGGTTTCACACACTGGGTCTCAAGGCTTTAGTAAAACCTCCCTGGAAGGGAGGCACTGTAAAGCCTGACCCAGGTAGATCACTGGCCCTGCCACACCCCCAGCTCACCATCCTTTTCTGTTCTTTCCAGATGTAGCAACATCTGGGCAACAGGCAGCAGATAGAATCGTTTTGTTCCCTAAACCATCAAGCCAGTCAGACTAGAATACAGCTAAGTTTTAAAATACAAGCCATCGGTTTTCTCCACCTGGCTTTATTCCCCACCTGCTCGTCTGATGAACCCACGAACGCTGAAGGACAAACGCGCAGCACCTGCTAGTCTAGGTCTCGCAACCGTGATCCCGCAGGAAGGCACCGACACACAAGCTCCCTCTGATGGCAAGTCGTCTGTTTATAAAGCAAGGCTCATGGTTAGACTTTAACTTTCAGATACTCCGCCTGTCCCTGAAATCTGAAACTTTCCTTGCCCTTTGGGATCTTCGCATCTGTCAGCAAACTACTTACATTGTTTCCCGACAGGAATACAAATGCATCCTTCAACGAAGATACACTATTTTGTTTCTTTATAGGGAAAATCTAACTTTTCTCCTCTTAGTTCTCCTGGCCTCCAAGCATCACTCTCTCCTCATGCTGGTCCTCTGGTTGGCTGAAATCCCTTTAAAAGAGGTTCCCTTCTTCGACTGCATCTCCAGTCCCTGGTCCATGATCTGTTTCACCAGGGAAAGCGGTAAGCTGCACCTCTCCACTCCCACAATTATGGTTGTTCATTATTATAACTGAGATTAATTACATTCTATCTGCTTTGCCAATGCTGTCAAGGTTAAATATCAAGTCAGTAGAACTGCCATTAAAGCATTCTAGAAAGTTCCAGTGACTCTACCTGAATAAGCTCAGTGCTTCTGAAGGGAGGAGGTGGGTAATCAGTGTTGCATAAATCTCTTGGTCTTTGCTGAGACAGGGCAGACCTGACAAATGGCCACCCCTCTAAGGTTTGAGAAAGAAACCCAGTTGTCCCCTTTTCCCATCAATAAAGGTTAAAGTTCTAAGGAGACTCCCTGCTTCCATCCACACTGCAATAAGCAAAAAAATCACCACACAGAAATAGTAAGTGTGAAACCAAGCCCTGACGTAGGCTAAAGAGCTGAGAGTGGGCTGCGGCGTTGAGCAAACCTCGATCTGAGAAAATCCGTGACAATCCTCTGATCGCTACTATCATTTATTATAAGTTTATTTGACCTAAAAAGTGCTTGAGAGTTTTGCCTTTCATCCTTTAATATGCACACATTAAACGAAGTCACCTCTTGAACTGTCCACTTAATACTCTCAATTATAATATCAGCCATTTAATGATTTCATGCAAATTGTTTTAAAAAAAATTGTATCTGAGCTTACTTCTCTGAAAAGCAGGAAAAAAATGTTGCTTCGTCTGGTTATTGTGGAGAGACCAAGAAACAGAATGTACACCAATGAACATTGTAAATGCTAGCGGTTTCATTGTTTGACTATCATTCAAAACCTGCAGCAATCCCATCCCTTCTTTGCAGAGAAGGCTAGGATTTCACTCACACAGTTCAAAACCCTACAGCTGTAAAAAGAAAACACCCCACCTAGACCCTTGCCCTCCAGCCACCTCTCTCCTCTCAGGAAAAGATCAATATAACCAATGCCATCTCTGTTTTCTTTCAGATGAAAAAATTACTTCTCTCCCAGCTTTTCAGTAAATGCTGCCCCGCAATGCACTGTTCCCCACATTCTTGGGATTGAACCGTAAAGATACGCATGAGACAGGAAACCATCTCAAGCAGTTGTGAGCTGTATGGGAGGCCATCACAGGAACAGACCACTACTTCCCTGTCAGCCACATTCAGCTGTCTCCTATCTCTGCTCACACCCAGCACAGGTGTGAGGTGCATTTGCACAAGCGGAACTGCTGAATCGGCAGGATGCGCATCTTCAACTTGGCAAAAGATTTCAGATGATTCTCCCTGAGGCCTGAAGCACACGACCCACTGCCAGCCAGCCCAGAGCAGGCTGCCGCTCCACACACACTTACCCAACACAGAGGCCGACTCTCAGCCAAAGGGAGAGCGAAAAGTTGTATTCGCATATCGTGATTGTTTTGTATAATGAGATTTTTCATTCTATTTTTTTAATTATACAGACTGAGCAAGTTGTATTTCTGTATGTAGCAACAACTAATTGAAAAAGAGGCCAAGAACTTGAGAAAGGGTAAGGAGGAGTAATGGGAGGACTTGGAGGAAGGGAGAGGAGGGGAGAAGTGTCATAATTATATTATGATCTTAAAAATGAAGAAATTTAAACATTGGTTACTGAGATGGCCATGCAAGTGTGAGCACCTGCGGTCAGAGTCTCAGCACCCACAAACGCCAGACAAGCATGGTGGTCAGCTTGCAACCCCAGAGGTCAGGACAGGAGGCTGCCAGGACACACTGGGTAGTTAGACTCGACAAGTCAGTAAGTCTGGGTTCAAGCAAAAGACCTGCCTCAGTATAGAAGGGGGGAGAAAGTGGTGGAGGAAGACAGCCATATCAATCTCTGGTCTACACATACACGCATACACACAAACACACATACACACACCCACAAACATACAAACACACACACTCACAAACATACTCACAGACACACACACACCCACAAACATATAAACATACACACAAAACACACATATACACACTTACAAACATACAAACACACACAAAGAAAATTCATGCCATGCTCTGCCATTTTCTTCCTCTAGATCTCCCTGCACACAACAGTCACCCTGCAGTTGCTACCCCTAAGTGGGTGAGACTTCAGGGAAACTCCTCCCTTCCACCTTCCACTTACAAAACTGTATGACAGTCAGATGTAAAGGCATGCCAGTGCTTACGAGATGCTCCTGCATCCTCCCTTCCTACAGTGCCGAGGGCACATCTCCTGAGTGCTTATGAGATGCTCCTGCATCCTCCCTTCCTAGGATGCTGAGGGCACATCTCCTGAGTGCTTATCAGATGCTCCTGCATCCTCCCTTCCTACAGTGCCGAGGGCACATCTCCTGAGTACTTATGAGATGCTCCTGCATCCTCCCTTCCTAGGATGCTGAGGCCACATCTCCTGAGTGCTTATGAGATGCTCCTGCATCCTCCCTTCCTCAGGTGCTGAGGGCACATCTCCTGAGTACTTATGAGATGCTTCTGCATCCTTCCTTCCTAGGATGCCGAGGGCACATCTCCTGAGTGCTTATCAGATGTTCCTGCATCCTCCCTTCCTCAGGAGCTGAGGGCACATATCCTGAGTGCTTAAGAGATGCTCCTGCATTCTTCCTTCCTCGGGTGCCGAGGGCACATCTCCTGAGTGCTTATGAGATGCTCCTGCATCCTCCCTTCCTAGGATACCAAGGGCACTTCTCCTGAGCCTCATTTCAGCATTATCCCACACTCACATGAGCCTCACACATGCCCCTGAGCCTCCTGGGATAGGGACTGTCTCCTTCACCTCTGCATCCTCCACCATGTCCGGCATTCTTACTCCAGTGCAGGATGGAAGATTTGTAGAAAGAATGAATTGATAATTGTATATATGTTCACTTTTAAAGTTTTTTTTGTTGTTGTTTGCCACATGGAACATGAGGAAGCCAAAAGATATCAGATCCCTGGAAGTGGAGGTAACAGGCATTTGTGATCCACCTGATAAGGGTGCTGAGACCGATCTCAGGTCCTCTGGAAGAACAGTAAATGCTCTCAATTCCCGAGCCATCTCTGCATCCCTCTGTATATGTGCTCTTACACACCCCAACAACATTACAAATCTACTGATGAGAAAACTAGGATACAGATCTAGAGACTCATGAGCCTAGAAGTACAAACCACAACTCCATAGACACTGACAGATCTCACCTCTGAGTTTCTTGTCGTGCTGGCTGGGATTTAAACAACTAAAAAGCACAGCTGAGATTAAAATATTTCTTAAACCACTGTACTCAGGCCCAGTAATTCTCAAAAAGACCACCAATATCTTTACTAAAGCAAGGTTGGGCAATGCAAAAATCACAAGATATTGTTAAACCGTGACTAGCTTGGCTGAGAAATAAAACAGACGGACAGTAACAACCACGGACGCTGGGCCACGGAAACACTCAGGTGCTATTGGATGAAATGTCACCAGCACAACCACCTGCGAACCCTGTTTAGAGGAACATAGGTGAACTCACTGTGGCTAACAACTATTTCTAGGAATGTGCTTGTGTAGTCACCAAAGCAATGTACAGGAACACTTGCAGCAATGCTAATTAGCAACGCTCCCANACCCTACATTTATCAGTGGTAGAATGGACACATTTTCACATAATCAGACAATTCTAACAGCATCAAGAATGAACAACATGGGCACATGGAGACAGAAGTGTCTTCCAGACCAGAAGAGTCTACAGTCCATCCAGTTTACATCCCTGTTGCAAGAGCAAGCAGAATTGGTCCGATGGCACCATAGCTCTGTGGGACAGGAGTGGGGCTTCTGAAGCGTGGATCATGTTCTGTTTCTCAGTCTGGATGCTGGTCACAGAGATGCCACCAATTTGAGAAGGTTCAGGCAGCCCTACATTAATTTTTTTCATACTTTTCTGCATGGATTGTTACAATTCAATGAAAACTTTACCTAAAAATAAAGGTAAATGGGATAACCCTCTAGACAAGAGAATATGTTCTCTTCAAAATGCCTTTCATGAATAAATGTTTTTTAAACACTGTGGTGATTGTCATCCCCTTGCGAAACCCATTTGGCTCACACTGGTTTGACTCTTCCAGAGCCTACTGTCAAGAGATGTTGCACAAAACAATTTTCGACTTCTGAAAAAAAAGCAGGAGTCACAAATAGCATTCTTTTTCTTATTAAAGGAGCAAGATGACCAAAGGAGGTAGGCTATAAAGGCAAGGGTGACAGGAAAAGATAAAAAGAAAACACCGTCCTTAAAGTGATCCTCAAATAGCTTTTACTCTTAGAGGCATCTTCTGCTGAACTACCGTGGAAAAAAAATCAACTGTTTTTTCCAGCGCAGATATGTGCCCCCGCACCCAGCTTTCCCCCAACATTGTTTTAAAACACTGCACAACAGACAGAGAAAGCAGGAGTGTGAACCACGGGAGTGGTAATTATTGCCAAACACAGGTGTCTGAGCAGAGGGAACGGAGGGGAGCGAAACACAAATCCTTCCGCCTCATTAGGTTTCTAAAAATATTCTCAAAATACAAAAGCATGGGTGCTGTACAAATGAATGAGAAATTTAATCAAAGGGGTTTTTGTGAATCTTGACCACAGCCCAGACACAATGATTTTGAAGATTAAAAAAAGGCGGGGGGGGACGGACACACAAAAAGATGTTGTGTTATGAACCAGGCCAGAGAAATTGAACCAAACAAAAGCAGTTCACAGCGAGAGCAAGGGCAGATTTTAAAATATATATTTTTTATTTTAGCCAGAAAATATAGAAATAACAGGCACTCTGGGGCCCTGAACAGACCCAAAGGCTTCTCTTCTGAACTAGGTGTTAATTCCTGTTGAATTTGACTCTCACGGGACTCAGGAGGGAAGAAATGAACAGAGCATGGGCATCCAGGCAAACACCAGAAGGAGGTGACCCTCCATCGCCTACCGTACTGAGGTGGCCAGCCTAGGACTAACTGGAATCCGCATAGGACTCCTTCTGGCTCCCGTTGGTCAGTGGACCAAACTCATTTTGCATGGGTTGTCCCCAAGTAGGTGTTGCTCCAGCCGGAAGAGAGAGGATGCAGCCACGGTTTTAGTTACATCCCTAGATGTCTGTCACCTTGTCTCTGTCACTAAGAGACAGTGAAATTTGCAGAGGGCAAGGAACCACAAGAAAAAGCAAAGTATTCAGTCAAACTTACGCTACTTTAAAAGCTGGAGCTAATAGTTCTTGATTTGTGTAAGTTTTTAATCTAATGATCTATACTAAGCATGCTATGGAAGGAAAGGGGAAGAGTCAAAGTTACATTCCTTCGCCCAAAAGCATCTATCCTAACGGTGGCCAAAATGAATCAGAAATGGCCTGCCAACTCCTCCTTTTGATACCAGCACCTCCATCTTTCGTAATTCACAGCACACATATGAGCCTCGCCTGGCCGGTGACTCCCTGGATAATCCTCATCCCAGCAAGTGATCTGGATTAGGTCCAGGAACCAGGCAACAATCAACAGCTCACAAATAAGTGTGGATCCAACCGTTGCTCCCTGTGCAGGACTGCTAAGAGGCACTGCCCTGGAGAAAGCCTGCCTGAGAGCAAACCCAGATGAGAATTGGCAGTCTGTGGCCAAAAACAGGGCGGCAGAGCTCAGTCACCCTGAGCTTCTCCTCCTGAAGCTAAGCCTACTGTGAATTTTCTAGCAACAGAAACCAAAAGCTTTTGTTATTGTTCTGATACTAAATGAATGTCTTTCATTTACAAACAAATGACCTCTGACATTACTGCTTCTTCATTCCTTTCAAAACTTTTAAAGAATCAATTCTTCATCCAGATAGCCCACCCTTGATTATGAACATAAATAATAAAAATAAAACAGACAGAAGTCTTTTGAAATGGAACACTCTGAAAAATCAGTATCAAATAAGCTCGTCTTAAAGAGTTTTCTGGGGGCTAGATTATTTCCTCACTCAGAGAAAAATGTCAGGGGCTGGAGAGATGGCTCAGTGGTTAAGACACTGGCTGCTCTCCCAGAGGACCTGGGTTCAAGTCCCAGCCCCCACATGGCAGTTCACAACTATCTGTAACTCCAGTTCCAGGGGACCTGACTCCCTCTCCTGGCCTCTGCCAGGCACTTAATAATTAAGTGCTGCACATATATACTTTCAGGCAAGACACACATACACATAAACTTTAATTTAAAATTTTAAAAAGGAAATCGTCCTTGGTATGGGTGAATATTCATGCCTGGTTCGATTACCAAGTTGCTTCGGGTTTGGGAACCCAAAAATCTACCTCCTCGGTTCAGCAATGGTGGCTATCCGAAGTTCACTGGATGAAGTCAGCGGGCTCTGCTGACTGCATTCACTTCTCTCTTGACTTTACCATCTGTGGTGGAAAGGAGATGGGCTCACAAGAATGTGCTGGAATCTGAACCTGGCCAGTCATGTGGGCAAGCCTGCTGCAAGTCCTGCTGCCTCCATACTCAGAGCCTGTGTGTTTGCAGCGCGTCCACGTTACAAAAGCCTCTTCAGGCTAGAGAGCACAGACCTGCATTAGCAGCCTCCACACAGAACACACCAGCACCTCTGTCTCTGCTGACCCTGCCCTGGGCACATGTAGGAGAGTTCATATCTGAATGGCTCACAAATGACCTGGGTGGGGTGGTGCTATGCTGAACCTGAACCACAGTGAAATCATTGGCCGACACTCAGTTATATACAGGGCATGGGACTGGATGTCGAGGATGTAGTTCCAGCTACCTGGGAATGGCTTGAATAAGCCACCTCTTCTTTCAGGGGTCCAATTTTCTTCTCTTAACATGGGGATGAGAACAAACAGATCGGTGATTGTCACTGTAGGTCAGGATCCGGGTGGTAGGTGGTAAAGTCGACATGATGAACCAGGACCAACTTTACAAGCAGATGATGCTGGGGCAGAGACAGAGAGCACACAGGTGACCCTGGAGCACCTTGAATCCCCAGAAAGGACAGCAATAAGGAAAGTCAAGTGATGGACTTACATCCAAAGCAATGGGACCCAATTGGTGAAATTCCTCGTGCCTGGAACTTAGAAACAGCAAACCCAGTGCTCCTGGATTATAACCTCAAGGAGAAAATCGACACCCATGTGTCCCCACTGATGTGTAGTATGTACTGAGTGATGGAATAGGAAAGTAAATAGGAAAGAGAAGTCTTCCATACAGACAAATGCCAGGATATTTTGCCAGATCCTCCACCCTCTGGGAAACAACAAAGGTCTCTGCTGCCTCGGGATGCACCAGACACAGAAACACAAGTCATGGTAGCATATAACCTCCACAGGACAACATGAGAAAACCATTTGCCCTCTGTCAGCCTTCATCCTCAAACACATAAGCATCACCAAAACCACTGGCAGCCAATCTGTGAAACACGGGCCACTGCTCTCAAAGCTTGGAGGGTGGGTGGTGGGAACTGTTTGGTTATGGAAACAGAGCCTTTGTGTGTGGATCTTCTTGAAAGGATTTCCAAGAATAGATTCTCGGGCTTGTCCTTCCACAGTGTGAGGGTGCAGTGAGGCCACATCAGGCAGCATCTTGATCCTGGGTATCCTGGCCTCCCATAATTATACAAGGATAAACCTCTCCTCTTTATAAATAAGCTAATCTCTGTGTGTGCTCCATGTACATGTTTGTGTACATGTATACAGACGTGTGTGTGCATACATGTGTACAGCTCAGATTGAGAACAGACGACTTCCTCTGTTGCTTTCCATCTTAGTTTGGAGTTCGTGGATTCAGCTAGGATGAATGACCAATAAGTCCCAGAGATCTGCCCGACTCTCCTCCAAAGCTCTGAGACTACAGGCATGTATCACTGCACACAGTTTTTACAAAGGTAAACACCTACATAAAATTTAAAGTAACCAAATAAATAAATGACCTAAGGATTTTCCAGTTATAGCAGCTGTAATGGTAGTTCTGTCTCTTTAAGAGACAAACCACGCCCACGCTCTCCCACATCCACTGAGGCAGGCTGATCTTCAGCTTTCAGCCTGAGCTAGCTCTTTTTTCGGTCTTCCTCTCAGAGAGGCAGCTTTGCTTCTGCCTCTCTCCCCACTTC